>KL647290.1:4650997-4740592 GCA_000727475.1 Sarcocystis neurona | reverse complement strand
ACGTATATATATATATATATATATATATATATATATATTTACGTGCCTGCAGGCGTGGCCTGTGTCACTGACGCCTGAGTTAATCTGCGGGTCTACTGTATAGGCAAGCAAAGACGAACCTGTGCCTGTGTGGAACTCGCTCTTTCTGTCTGTCTACGGGCGCGTGTGTGGACGACCAGGCGCAGCCCCTGACCGTACGTGTCTCTCCCCTCTATGTATCTCTCTATGTGGAAGTGTGTGTACTCTCGAGCTGGCGTGGGCGTGGGCACGTGCTGTGCTACCAGCACGTAGTACTCGCGCTCTCCGTCCCTCGCCTTCTGCGAAGTCTCCGGTACATACACAAGTCTGTACGCGTCCGGGCCGCTCTCACGTATTTGTAAATACATGTAAGCCTGTATACATACACGTATACGCGTATGTGTATATCTGCGTGGGCCTCACCTATGTGTCTTTAAATAGTTGTATCCATTTCCTGCGTTTCCTCTCGCCTTCTGCGTTTCTCGGTTTCTGCGTTGGTCGCTCTCTGCAGAAGTGCGGCCTCTTCACGTAGGCGGAGACACGGCGGCGAGGACGTCTGAGTTCCCCGAACAAGACGCAGAGGCGTCTCTAGTTATTCCCCGGGCCTCAACATGGAGCGCGGCGGCAAGGGAGAGCGACGCAAGTCCCTCAGCCACCCGACGCTGCTGGAGAGGAGTCTGCAGAAGTCGAAGCAGGAGGTAGGCGCACGTGGAGGGGCCTCCCTCGGTCGCACTTCCCAGCGGCTGCGTTCTTTCGCGTCCCTCCTCTGTAAGAGAACTCCTGTGTGTCGGAGGGGCCGTCGCTCGTCGGGGCGGGGGGCGGCTGGGTTCTTTGGCTGCCTTCCTTTATGAGGAAACTGCTGTTTCTCGCAACCCCTTCTCGAGCAGGGGCTTCTCCTCCAGAGTACATAGACATAGAGAGAGGGATCCGTGGACTAATAAGAGGTAGAGAGAGGCAGGTAGACGTGCCCGCAGAGAGAGACAGACATCGGTACGCGCTGCAGCTGACTTGGCATTCTTGACGACGTGCCGCTTGGTTTCCTGGCCACTGCTGTATTTCTTGCTGCTCTGCCGTCCTTGAAGCAGCTGTCTACCGCCAGCTCTCGTTCGCGGTCACTTCTCCATCCCGTATGTGCATGTGTATCTTTACAGACGTATATGTGTATGTGTGCGTGTTTCTATATGGATGCACGTACATCGACTTGTGTTGCCGGTACTGTACCATATATGTATGTGTTCGGTTATACTCTATTACCGAGACTTCTCCTTCCCGGGATATTTCCTCGTCCACCGACTCTCGCGCGCGCGCTCACGTCTGCTAGTGTAGCAATTGCTGCAGCGCTCGTGGACGGTTTGGCAGCTGCTCAAGTACAGGGTATTGAGGGACCTCTGTTTACTTGGTCATACCTCGGTCGTCGTTTTCGTTTCTCTGCGCACTTTCGAGCCAACTGCTGCCGCAGCAGCAGCACTTTCTGCCACGCTGCTGCTCGCACCGCTTCCCCGCAGAAGCGGCGGCAGAGACAGAAGCAGAGAAAAAGGAGGTACAGGAAGGTCAACGATTTCCGTCCCCCTCCTATGCATATGTTCCGCGGCTGCGGTGCGGCTCGCACAGCTGGAAGCAGCCGTCTTGTCTTCCGAGAGTGTCACGTTGAGCAGCTGTTCTTCGGTGCTACTGTCGCTTCCCCATATATTGCCCTTCTCTCTCGTCACCCGCTGTCCCTCCTACTTCCGCGAGCCCCATGCGTGCTGCTGGCTCTGGTGTACGCAATAGATGTAACGTGTCACAGAAACACGCGTATTGTACGCGCTCTGCAATTCCTTGCTGTGACTGTTACTTCTTCGTCCATATACATATACATATATATAGCTGCGTCGTGTGTTTTCCCCCTCCATATATATATATATATCTATATGTGCGTTGTAGACACTCGGCAATTCGTAGCAGTGAATCCTCTATGTTCGTCCATTTCTATATATACATATATGATAGAGACACTTTGCAGTTCGTAGCTCAGTCTTGTGTTTCCCCCGTCCATATGTATATACCCATGTGTATTATAGACACTGGACAATTTGTAGCGGTGGATATTATAGCTTCCTCTTTCTGAATGTTATGAAGTGTCGGCTGAGTGCCGTGCGGCCACCACAGAGCGCGCGTGCGAAAATTTTTTCTTCTCACAGAGAGACAGAGAAAGTTTTGAAGGAGACGGCAGTACTCGGTGAAGCACACCAAGAAGCGGGAGACGTGGGGGTGGCGCTGCGTCCTCGTCTTCCCTACGCGACTGTCGTGTACTCCTGCACGTCTATCTATCTGCGTACTGACTTCGTCTGCGGGATATATAGGGGATTGCATTTGTGGTCGTGCACACGTGCGTCGATCTCTTGTCCACCCCTAGAGACAAAGTGTCACTGTATACACGTACGTACTCCTGTAGTGGCGTATATATATATATATATATATACTTGGGGACGCGTCAGGAGAGTATGAATAGGCATCCATACTCAGAAAGTGTCATACACATACATACTCCTTCAATAGGTCACGACACATATATATATATATATATGGGGACACGTAAAGAGAGCGCAAATAGGCACCCATACTGGCAAAGGATCATTATATACACGTATACCTATTACGTGAGTAGGGGAAGATACACATGTGTTAGGGGACACAGAGTGTCAGGAGGAAGTCCTCGTACGCACGGTTTCACCGAGAACCATATATTATATATATGGGTACAAGTACATCCAAAGGTGCGCTGTACCAGTGGAAGAGGGTATACATTTCTGTATACATGCGCACATATTTACTTTCACGTATAGGTATGTGTATGTAAATATACGTATATATGTAAACGGGCTTAGGGGTGGATGGACCATGCCAGTTGAGTACTCTATTCATATATGTGTGTGTAATTCTACATGAGCTTTGGGAAGTTTATGCCATTTGAAGAAAATATGTACATATGTATGTGTATGTGCAAATGTACACGGAGGATGGAGGTCCATACCAGTCGGATAGTATATATATATGCATACACATAAGGTGCCCCATCTTTATATCATCAGTAAAATCAGGACTGATATGTATGTAAGTGCGGGCGTGTCTCGATTGACAGGTTAATGCTACTTACCAGATGCTACCTATATATATATATATATATATATGGTGAGACTGTGAACAGGTGCTGTACTGGAGATTGGCTGGTTTGGTTTTCACATCCAAAGTGAAGAATAGATGATCCGGGTACTCGGTCAGAGAGGGACGCCTTCCGAGTAAGTGTTTGACTTCCGGCGAAGGTGGTTCTTTTCTTGAGCCAGAGAGACTTTTTGTGATTCTCCCCTATGCTTTTGCCTCTGTCTGCAACTATACAGGATGTACACAGCATGTATATCTACATGTGTGTAGGCTAATGCATGTGTGTATGTGTACATAAATGTGAACACATATCTATACATATATACATATATGTAAACATATATATACGTATGTCCGTAGGGGTATGTATATATACATGTTTATATGTTTCTATACGTAAACACATATAAGGGTGTATATGTATGGATATACACGTAGACACACTGCCTTTGTGGGATGACTGACTGCACGCAGGTCAGCCTGAGTATCTTCGCATTCCTGTTTTCCGAGATCGTGCAGTACTGCTTGAGCTCGGCTAAGAAGGGCTACCGTATGGAGGACAGGTAAAAATACTTTCCTCGCGTTCGTGCGGCCGCTGCTGCTGTTGCGGGTCTTCGAAGAACGGCAGCCTTCTCGCAGCGCAACTCCTATTGCGTCCCCCCCTGGCTGCATGCGGCACGTGCCTGCACACGTATATGTGTACATCTCTTTGTCGCCAAGCCCGCCGTTCGGCACTTCCGTAAATGTGCGTCGGTGCTCGAAAGAAAAGGACTCTGCGGCCCGTTTTTGCGTAAGCGTTCCCCGCCAGAGACGTCCACGTACTTCCTCTGTTTGCTGCATAGTATAGGAGAGCGCGCATCTGTTCAAACTCCTTTTTCAAGCACAGAAAGAGAAGGACGGCCTGAGAAGAGATGCGTGCTTCCTTTAAGCCCAGAAACAGAGAGAGAAAAAGACTGTGTGGGGAGGGAGACGCAGACAGCAGAGGGAGAATCGACTGTAAGGAGCGCCAGGGTACTGCCCCGGGGCGTGTGTTTGTATCGATGGGGGAGCGTCTGGTGGGACTTCGTTGCACGGGGGGCGTCCCTGTCCACACGTGTCTGCACACACACAGAGACGGCAGACGGCTGCGTGCGGACACAGGCGGAGACCTGCAAATGGGAGAGTAAACACGTCCCCTTCGGAGAGAAGAAGCGCAAGGAGAAGCATTCAGCTTTTGCGGGGGACACGCACCGGAGCCGCAAGGGGTCTCTTTTTTTTATCCGCCGTTGTCTAGTGCGTACAATAGAAGCAGAAGTCTGCATCTTCTCGGCCAAGGAAGGAGCACCTGCAGAACTACTACGGTGCGTGCTGCATGGCAGCACTTTATAAAACACTCCTGCCATGTCCGGTAGGTGGGAGGGGGAAGGGGTCTAGGGCAGAATTTCCCGGAATGCTGTGCTTCGTGCTGAGGACGGAGACGACGTCGCGTTCTATGTGTCGCGTCTTCCCTGCACAGGGCTCTTCGTAAAACAGAGTTACGTGCGTCTTTCAGTACATCCGAAGACGTGTAGTTATATGCGATTAGAGGTAGGCGTATGTGCGGTGTGTGTGATACATATGTACATGTATGTATGCGTGCACAAAGAACACACGTATACATGTGAACCGATGATGCAACTGGGTGCGTCTAGGCAGCTGTGCCACGTCCACAGACGTGCGTAGGTATAGGAACGTGCATGTGTGCGTATATGTATAGGTGCGACGATGCACGTAAAAAGGCGGATAAACGTAGAACAGGCGTGTGCATACTACAAGTAGCGATATAACGACACGTTTGCAGCCTTACTGAAGATGTGCGAACGCAGAGTTGTGAATATGTGCCTATGTGTAGGTGTGTGAAGATGTATGTGTGTATGTGGGTATACATAGTACACGTGTACCCCTAAGGCGCTGCGGCCAGATGCGCGTGCAGCCACATGCAGAACCACGTACAGGTAGATGTGTAGGCATATGTGCGAAGGTGTGCGCGTACGTGAAGGTGCCAAGGAAGAAGCAGCAGAAAGATGAAATTGCAGTCGAAGGGGGCACGTCGGTAAGTCGTGTGAAGTGGCAGGCAGGAAGACGCGCTGACGACGGAAGTGTAGATGCAGCGCCGCTCCGGAGAACAGCAAGCAGCGGCTGGCTGGTCCATTAATGAGACAGGGAGACTGATGAAAGAGGGGAGTATGAAGACAGTGAGGATAGCATGAAAAGCGAAGCGACAGCGGGAGGAAGACTGTACTGTGCGTCATGAGCGTGGTGAAGTAGCTTGGACACGCTCCCCTTCGCGTAAACGCCTTCTGAAGTACGCTTTCTGTTTTGCACGTGTAGAAGCAAATAGGTGTGTGGATGCTGCTGCGGTGTCTACGTTGGTGGGGAGACAACAACACCACAGAGTCTCACCGGCTTCGTCTCGGATAATGCAGAAGTCCACGGAGGGGGAAGAAGGATAACGTCAAGGTAGACAGGCATGTCACAGGGCCGCGCTTTCCTTTCTCTCGGATATCTACCCTTGTAGGTAATGTTCCGTCTTCAGTCATACATGTGCACACACGTGCGTGTAAGATATCCGCGTGTAAAGCAGTGGCGGGTTTACTAGAAGAAAGCTTTGTGTAAAGCTCCGCCGGGCATTGCGAAGGCTTCTGGGCGGCACTACAGCAGCTGCAGCAGCACCTGCAAGAGCGGCGGCAGCACGAGCGTCTGAAAAAGAGACAGCCGCAGCACCTGCAGCAGGGGCAGCAGCCACCGCTGTTAGGTATGCCTGTCCAGTCCTACGAAAAGACTCTTTGTCCTCATGGACCTCACACCTGCGGCCCAACGCTTCCGCCTGCAGGCCTAAATAGAATCTCTTTGATATGCTCGTCTTCACACTCATGCGTTTGCAAGTGCCGGAGTTCCGCTGCATGCGCAAAAGCGTTCGACCCGCCTCTGCACGTTTTTGCTCCCGCTGCCTCTCTCTCTGGTCTTCGCATCTTCTTTCTTCAGTTGATCTGGGCGTGCACGACGCGTCTGTTTGTCCGCTACGGCCTGTGCTCTATGAGTGGGAAGGACGCTTGCTGAGGCAGACTGCGCTAGCCCTGGTCAGGCTCTGCAGTGGGGAGAGTTAGACGTCGATAAAGAGAGGGGCTCCTTCGACCCAGAGGGTTTTCTCGTGCCTTGTGTTTCTCATTCTAGTCTCTGTTCTTCATGTTTTACCGACATTCTCCCGTCCGATTCGACCTTCGTCTTTCCTCCTCCCCGGTATTTTCCTTGTGCCTGATCTCTTCGCAGGTTGCACGAGCTGGGCCTGCGCGTGGGCTACCGAATACTGGATTTGCTGGTGTACAGAGAGCGTCACAAAAAACGGGAAATCAAAGTCTTGAGCATCTTAACTTTCGTTTCCACGTGCATGTGGCGGTATCTTTTCGGGCACAGCGGCGAGCTACTCAAAGCGCAAGATAATGAGCTTGAGTGTAAGCTACGGCAAGGAAAAGAATTGTTTGCGTACCTCAACTGGCTTCAAAATTCCTTCCTTGAACAGTAATCTGTTGACGCGTGTACGCCGTACGCAGACGTGTGCGAAGGAGGGAGAAGAAACAACTCAATGGAAGGCAGTGTTTGTACACGAATAGCAACTTTGCCGCGGAAGTCAGTTCTGTCTCAGTAACAGTTACCCTTTCCCTGTTATTGTGTCTCTGTGTGCCGCTTCCGCGTGGATGCACTTGCCATGTGTGTGTAGACATGTGCGCCGGAAGCATCGTCGATTCGCTGTCGACGATCTATCGGGAAAAGAGAGATGTACAGAGTGCACACATATAGGTAGATATGTATATATCTATGTGTATATACAGGTAGGTAGATAAAGGTAGATAAATATAGATGGATAGATGTGTATACGTAGATTGATACAGATCCACGTAGATAGACAGGGTGTGGCTTGGTAGGTAGAGAGGTAGATGGATGTACTTTCTGAGTGTTGTCTATGTTGTAGGAAGACACGCTATGCAGCTAAACAGCTGTTGACGCGAGGGGGAGAGATACGGCCAGTAAACGTAATTACGAAACAAGTGGAATGCAAAATAGTCAGGCGTCGATGCGCCGACGGAACTCGAGCCAGCTCGTGTGCCTGAAGGGCTGCTGAACGGGTGCTGCGCTGCTGCAGAGCAACAGGGCTCTGGTGGAGGGAGACCCAGACGTGAAGACTGCTACATTCGTGGCCCGCTATTGCAACACTGGTGCTGTCTTGCCTTACAAAATGAGTCTCCGCCACCGCGAGGTGGACATATACTGCGATGGGAGTAATTCAGTTAGACGCTTATATGCTGAAATAGGACTTTGCCGTCCTGGGTTTGAGACTCACAGTAATTGCAGGTGCTTACGTGAAGCTAACTGATGCTCGAGAGAGACTTGCACTAAGAGAACGTGCTGCTCGAAGTAGATTGCTACGGTGAGGGTCGAAGATTTGAGACAGAGAAATTTTTGAAGTGGGGCTGCGGTCATGAGACAGGTCGTGCAAGCATGAGCGTCCTTCTGGTAGACCACCCTGTACGAAGGAACAGCTCTCCTGACTCTGCTCTAAAGTGTCAAGTGCCGGTGTACCACTGGAACAGTAAAACATGCAGGTGAGGACATGCTGGGCTAAGAGGGCAGGCCCTTCTCTACATTTCAGTGGCCGTAGCGGTAGCCCAGGATCTGCGAAGTGAAAGAATACAGCTAAACACGAAGAGTTTTGTGTTGTGCCCACGGTCGCGAGAGACACAGGAGATCAGTCCCTCCGATGTGACAGGTACGCTTCTCAGGACATAGCTTCCTGGTGACAGGACTGGTGCCGGGTGGTAATTAGTGGACAGATCTGCACCCTAGGATGGAGAATTGCGGGTTATGAGAATAATGAATTTCCGAAAATAGGGTCTTACTCGTGGTTTCGGCTCAGTATCAAACAGAAAATCCTCGCTTGAAGTGCAATTTCTTTTTCCCGTCCCGTAGCTGTAGCCTGTCTACAGAATGAAACGCGGCAGGTAGACAGCTTCCTCTAGGATTCCGTGTGCGTCACTCGGTCGCGCCTATTGACCGGCAGTAGCTAGCCGTGATGAACAGGGATTTCAATTGTATGTAGGGAGGAGTACTTCAGTAAAGTGTCAAAAACGATGGAACAGTCCCTGTAAGCTCTGCTTCACCTCTTCGCGATGGAGTGAAAAGAGCTGTGGCAGTGGTCTATTCGGCTACATGCTCGCATATGTAGCATGCGTGAAAACTCTAAGCAGCGAGTCAAGTAGGCTGTGGAACAGTAGTAGTAATGCCAACAGTAGCAGCAACAGTAGCGGTAGTAGCCGTAGTACAGAATGCAGTTGTACCTGCTCACCGCATCAGCTGCTAAATCTTTCTAGGTGCACACTCGTCAGCAAAGTTGCAACTCCTTTGAATAAATCACTTTACCTGCGTTTCCCGCATTCGGTCATGCTTGTCAGGAACCGTCTTTTTGCGCGTCCAGGGATTTGCGATTCAGTATCATTAGATATGCATTTACAGGAAATTCAAGCTTGAGCACAGCTTCGTCGAAGGTGTATCGTGTAGGCCAAAGATCCGTACACATTTGCTCGGAGGTGTTTGTGGATGGCCCTCAGTCAGCGCAGAGGCTCTCAAAGTTTTGAGATGGTTGTATCGCTTAGTCACTCACCCCCTTGCATTCCACTACTTTGGCGTCCCACAAGTGCGTGCCATAAACCAGGAAGGAGCGTCTTTACTGAGACTGTCGTTTAGAACATGAGCCTGTATCCTCGCGTAGTTCACTTTTTTTCTGTGTCCATCGTGGTACCCTGCACGCCTTCTCGTGTTCGCGTCTGCGTCTGTTCCGTATGCAGATATGATTAACGACAAGCAGCTGCTGCTAAATAAGTACATCTCCATTCCCAGAGACATGAACCATGTCAACTGCGGCGCGTTCGCGGCCGGTATCATTGAGGGCGTGCTCTGCAGCGCAGAATTTGTAAGTGGAAAACGCTGCCAGCCGAGACACCGGCCGCACAACACTAATGATGAGATCAGCAGTTTCATGTAGGCGTCAGTCTCTGTCGTGGCTGTGTCTGTTATAGGAAAACCCAGCCGGCTTTACGCTATGGTCAGCTGTTTCACTTCTGTCTTCCGCACCCAAGGATGAGCCTTCATTACCACCGTTTTCCCTGATGTCCGCAACTTGTCCGTCACCTTTCGAGGGAGGATAATGCACTTTCGCTACACATACAATTAACCACGTGTGTGCTCGCGTTTGTATTGGCCCGTGTGCGTGTACCTGCAGCCAGCCGCTGTGACCGCCCACACCGTTGAAGAGTCGCCCAACACAAAGTCCACCACATTTCTGATTAAATTTCTACCTGAGGTGATAGAGCGACAAAAAAGATTGGGTGGCGGCGGGATCTTGGGCTGAGGCGCGAGAGACGCGATTGTTTTCAATGGATTTTACAAATCCAGCTCCTCTGCTCGCCGCAGCTTTCGCGTAGGTATGAGTTGACGGTGCAACTGGCCCCCGCTGCGCCGTTACATACTCGTGTCTTTGTTGCTGAAGACTACCACTGCAATTATATGTCTAACTTGTAAAACGTCACCCACGAGCGGCGCGCCCTGAAAAAACGGTGAGAAGCTCTAACCGGAAGACTGCATACCTGTTGTTTCACCTCGTAGATTACCAACGTCCCGTGTGGCGGCTTCGTTACGAATATGGATCTACTTGCGTTGCAGTTCCTTAATAATTGCAAGTGGCGCTGAAGAAAAGGGATGAATCCTACCTACATACACCCGTGCGACGAAAACGTTCTGTTTTTTACGTAGTTATTGTTGCACTATACTTGAGGAAACTAATTTTGGCGGCCCTTTCGGGTACAATACGAGCAGGGCTTGTCACCTGTTGGATAAGTAGCACGCGTACGGAACGATCAATCGCTACTGGGGGTGATCTCTACTGTCTTACAGCAACCGCTGTTTGTGCGTCTTCACGGCGATAGAAGGAAGGTTGTACTCGCCCCCCATTAACTGGTAATTGAAGTTCTTCATTAATCACGTTCGCCACATGCATCATTCATTGGGTTTCTCCTTGGGAACGTGCGTTGTGTTTGAATTTTTAAGCGAAGCAACCACTCGTTCTCTTTCCTTTCCCCGCTTACAAGAAATGTAGTTTTTCATTAAAAGCCACGCTGTTTCCAGCCTTCGCTGTCAGTGAACCAAACAAGACCGATGGGAAGCTGTCGCCGTAAGGCATGTAAACATGCCTCTCAAGTGACAGCAGAGAGAACCAGCAGGAGGAACAGGAAGACACCTTCAGGACACCGCGTCTTCTGCAGTGGACGAGTGTCTACGGTTTTGCTTGACTAATCTATAGTTTGTTTGTTTTAGCAGATTGATGCGCAGCACTGCACGCGCCAGTAAGAGACTTCAGCCATTCTTTCCGTGTCTAAGGCATTGAAGGACCGGACCTGATATGTGTCAAAGCTATGCGGTTGTATTATCGTATATCTTGACGGCTCTTCATTCCTTGTTAAACGCGACGATGGTAGCGGTGCTGCAAATAAATCCTACATTCAACGACAGCGCCTCATTCAAACCAGACAGTGTGACCCGTGGTGTCTTCTGCGACAACGGGGACACTGTTGGATTGCTGAAACTCATAACTTTCGCCAGGGCAGTCGACTTGATTTCTACGTGTTGCCTGAACATTATTGTGGAGGTTGACAGCCCAACCGAACACTGGCCTGCCGAAGGGAGATTGGAAAATTTTACGTGATTGTAGTCCGGGCGGATGGATACGTTAGCCCCAAAACTGTTGGATTGCTGAAACTCATAACTTTCGCCAGGGCAGTCGACTTGATTTCTACGTGTTGCCTGGACATTATTGTGGTGGTTGACAGCCCAGCCGAACACTGGCCTGCCGAGGAGAGATTGGAACATTTTACGTGATTGTAGTCCGGGCGGATGGATACGTCAGCCCCAAAACGACACCTCTTATCCTGATGCGTCGCACGCAACACAGTGACTTTTCCCACAAGAGTTTGCAAATTCCGTGCTGCCGCATTCATACACGATAATAATACACATGTACACACACAACTGTAGTGCTGCGTGGAGACAAGCGCACCAAAGTGAACGCCCGTCAACACAGGTGCCCTGTACAGCACGCACTCCGTGAGCCCGTGTAGCCACATGGACACAAATGTTGCGCCACAAATAATAACGTCTGTGAGGTGCACTTCAACGCCGAATTAATGAGGGTATCGTGAAAAGCACGCAAGAGTAGTATACATTGAAAAGCGAGGGCATGCCAGTCCACTGACACACGCCGGACTGTACCGGTTCGCCTTCCGGCATGGAGAAAAGTAACGTAGTATGCTGTAGGAAATCTCAATTGGAGCGCGCCGTCTGCATTTTACATAATGTATAGCAACAGCGAGTGGCGCACTTACGACAGAGTTCCTACGAACGTGCTCCACATTCTCCATGTTGTACGCACCCTTGCAGGCGCACCGCCATATGCGCTCGTACAATCGAGAGATTATGGTACACAATTTTCCTGGCGTCCTCGCCGGCACACTCAAATCGACACCTGCATTACCACCAGGATCGGGCTGGTCTCTTTTCCATCTATTGTACATTGGTCGCAGCAGGAGGACTGACTAAATGACAGTCCTCCGCGTAGAGATAAACCAACAGGTGCAATGGAACGATCGGGAGTAGTGATACAACGTGAAAACCAGTGGAACGCATAAATTGCAGCATAACAATTTATGCTTCCACGACAGAATACGTAAGCCATAAGAAAACAGCAACCAAGAGAACTACTGTCGCACAGGATCCTACAAGGGTAATTGTGGAGCGCGTGCCCCCAAAGCATCCGCCGCAAATCACTCGCAGACGCTTGCATATTTCAGATGCCATCTGCCTGGCACGGGTCGTAGTGCTATGCTCTTCCTTCAAGCCCGTGTTCCCATCCTGAAGAACCACCTCCTTGCGTACGCCGCTGGTGGTCACACCTTCCACTGCACAGTGCACGTGCGCGACCTGTAAACCTGGTACTAACGCGCTCTCCAAACGGGGTGAGGGGGCTTGGTTGGATGGCTTGTTCGAAATAGTGGAAAATGGGCTTCCTTTCACCTCCCGCACTTCATCATCCAAGACATGGGGGCGGACGGAAGGAGGCAACCAAGCGGACTGCGCTGCGGCGAGAACGACTGTGTTGTTGCCATTCTCTGGAAAATTACCAGTCCTACCAAAAGTGCTGACATCCAAAACAGGCTGCACTTCTTTCTGGAGCTCCGCTGTGCGCGCATCCTCTACAATGCAGCCGTGGTCTACTGCTGAATTGTTACACGCGTGACAACTTGATTTGATTAGTCGTGACGCACTGACTTCCCCGACTTCTGAAAATTCGTAAAAACCGTCAAGCCCACTACGCAGTTGCCATGCCAGCTCACTTGGGGCATCCGAGAAAATGTGTTCAGCGCGGCCGTGCTCGTTTAGAATATTCTGGTCTCGAGACAGGACTAACGAGCTGTATATTGCCGCTTGTGAAACACCTTGTACGTAGGTACAACGGAACATGTCAAGATTGGGATCCCCAGCCTGTGCTGGACTCCCAAAAACATCCGCTTGTACAACTGCAGGACACAAATCCGGATCATCCACAGCTTTAGCAAAAACATGCGGTTTCTCTGCCATACTGACGGAATAACATGTCATCACAGTACAGGAAGAAGCGCAGGCCAGGGATGGTGGGCCGTGCTGTGCAGAACCGCAGACTCCGTTGAAGCTTGATTCTGTGGCTACATGCAGTGGGTATACGGGTGAAGCGAACGAGCTACTCTCTGACTCTGTCTGTTTTGCCGTGCTGGCAGACTTGGAAACCCGCGGTCGATGATTAAAGATATTTTTAAGAAATGAACCTGGTCTCGTCATCGTGATACAGAACAGTTCCGCTGTGAATACGTCGCCTTGTGCCAGCAGGTGGTATTGGGGGGGCAAGAAAAGCAACGACCTCACGCAGCAAACATAGCAGGAGCATCCCACATGGATACCGGAACGTGGGCGCTTTGTACCATTCTGTGGTCTGCCCAGCACGGCTGCCAACTACGTTGTTCTGGTATATGCCCTTGAAAAGAGGAAGAATATTTCCCAGAAGAAAATACTATGGTTCTCATGATAAACCATTGATTGTACGGACAAGTCTGGAGGCCAGCACTCCTCCAGGATGATGTGGAATCCACTGGAGACTCGAAGGATGACGGAACAGCGAGGCAGCGCCTCATAACCTTAACTGAGAAAGGGATTCGCACCCCACCGTCATCCTGCGGGTCTGCAAGACGCGGCCTCCCCAGCCCTTCACGAAAAACTATGGTACAGGTTCCGCTCGCAAAAAGTAGATAAGAACAGCGACGCTCCAGGCAGGTTAGAGCGGCGTCCCATAGGTACACACCTTTTTTGGAAAACAAACGTTGCTTTGCAATGCTCCTTCACCCAAGCTCTGTTGTGGGTCCGCTCAAGTGAACCCACTAAACATATAGAAGGAGGAGGATTTTATTACGACGCCATACGGTTTGTCACATCAGGAAGCGGCAGACGTAGCCCGTAGGCCAAATAGAGACGCGCCCACGCCTCTCGGGCATAGCAGGACTGCTTCTTGCCGTTGTATGCAGCGTAGAAACAGTATGCCCGTCTACCAGCGACTGCGGGCGAATGCAGCAGGTGCCGTTTTCTTCACGCTCCACCCATCTTGAAAAATCGTAAGAAGAACTAGACAGGAGTCCTTCCTATACGCTGAAAATCGGAAACGAACGACTTCTTAGTATGGGACGCCATCGTTTCTCACCAGCCCCGCATCGCCGCAAGCGTCTCGAAACACGACAGTGAAGTTAAATGGGTGACGCGAGCGTAGCAGCGCTTTGCTCAGGATGAAGACTAGCACGACTGCAAGGAAAAGACATTCAGAGCTAGTTGAAGAGTGCAGCTTGTGTACAGGCTATATCAGGGTGTGGAAGCCACACGTTCAGTCGCAAGCGCGTCATGCTGCATATCCGAATGCCAAGGGGGCCGCAACGTTTAGGTGGGAGGCACAGTTTTGCAGATTCGCCTTTCCACGCTCTTTAGTTTGTCGCAGCAGATAGTGTCGGAGTATAAGGCAGGCGCACTCTGTACGAATGCCTGCCTCCCTGACCCTGGCAGGTGCTATGCTGTCAACGGTCCTGAAATCTTTGCCAACGGCAGTGGTAGTACGCGTGTCCGTTAGAGCTGCTTGCGCACGGAGTGTACAAGGATGAATATACGCATCACACCTGGCGCCACCCGGATTATCGTTTCCGCAAGTCTTGCGTCTTTGGATTGCTGCTGCACCTGAGGGAAAATCCGGAATACGGTAGGGGTGCGCTCTTCCCAGTATCCGTTGTTCTTGTCCTGACCAGCACGAATCAGGCAGCGTTTTGGAGGTTTCGTTTATCCCCACGAGACACGACGTCACTCGGAACGTAGCGTGCTCCCTTCTGATAGGAAACAGGAACTTGACGCATCAGGAGTGCATCCCACCGGTACATTGATGTATTTTAGATACTTGGAGCGCATAGCGCCTTTGCCCGTGCAAATACGCGTTTACGCGGCGAAGGATGGCGAAGGCTTCATTAGGACGTTTTGGGCGCAGTTTGGCGTTGCTAACCTGGGACCAGTGGAGAAGGAGACATCAGCTACTCCTTTGGTTCTGTGCCACGTGTTTCTTCCGCCGTGTGGTGTGTCCTGGGAGTCCAGGCTTTCATAGTGTAAAGTGTCGATACTAGCACTCCTTTCTTACTTCGAATCTGGAAGGTCATGTCGATATGATCGAGGGCAGGTAGCTCTACTCGTTTTCGTGCTCACTTTGTATTACTATCCGAACAAATCACACAGGTCCCCCGTGAGCACTTTGATAATTACATGTTGCTCACCTCGTGTTACGAGCAGCTGCTCCGCCTTCCCCCCTCCAGTCCAAACCGATATCATTTCACATGGGATGTGAAATTAGGTTTTTTCTTTTCCAGGCGGCCTTCAGCTGGACTGCACTACGTTCCAGTACACATTTCCGCGGCGCATGTCCACGCACTGTATGCTTCCGTAGCATTGCATATGCATGTATACATATGTGTATAAATATATATGTATATATATATATATTCACAGATTTGCTCATACGTTTCCCTCTCGCAACGGCACATGACATGATTATACCAGTTTTGTAGGGTGCTCGGGAATTCACCTTAGGAACAGGCACGGCAACAGGAGTGTTGTTGCAGATGCGTGTAGGAGAGGGGACTCTGCCCTGCATCGGCTCTGCAGACAACCGTTTCATCGCAGTTCTTCGCTCGTCTTCTGCACTCCGGGGCGCACACCTTTTGATGCAGACAGAAATATCTCATGAATGGTTTCATCTGTGGCAGCGCACATGCTTTTCGCCGACGAATCGAGAAATATCCGGGTTGCGTACGGTACATAATAGTTAAAGTAAGCAAGCAACAGTTCCGGATTTCTCGACACCCAGCACTCAGACAGTTTATTAGAGGCCGCCTTCAACATCTTCAGTGCTACACATTCGCTGGACAACCCTGCGCACAGCAGAAGAATTGACACTCAAGCACAAAATCGGAAGCTCTTACGAACGCGCGTAGTAGTAAAATGAGTCTTACTAGCCGCTGTCCCCTCTCCTTAGTGCGTCTTAGCCCACTAGACGTTGCTCACTGAGGAAGACCTTCAGTCAACGCAAAGCGCCCCCTCACTTGCGTAAATCGAGCCGTCTGCAAGTGAGCAGACGCAGGTGGCTCTACGATATACTAACGGACGGCGGCTTGACTGAAGACTCACCCACTTGAACTTTTTTACTTCTGTAGTCCGCCGCCTCTGGCAGCTCTGCTGGCCCTACTGCCCTTGAAAATATGGGCGTGTCGACCCACCCAGGGCAGACGATTGTAATTGCGATACTCTTGCTCTTTGCTCTGCACTCGCCTGCACACACCGGCAGCCCGTCAGCACAGTATTTGGCAAGACTAGTACACGGGAGTTCACGTTAATTAACATGTGAAGAACTGCACAGAAGACTCACGGTCTAATCCTTCAGCGAATGCTCTCAGCCCGTGTTTGGCAGTGCAGTATGCAGCGAAGCCGCCAGCCGCAAAACGGCCATACATAGACGCGGTGAAAATTATGTGTCCGAAACCGGCCTCCTGCATCAGCGGAACGACCAGTTTGGTTATTTTTATTTGAGCCAGCAGATCCATAGCAATCACCCGCTCGTCCGTTTCGTATGGGGAGAACGCACCAACCCCTATGATCCCTAAAGAATCGCAACATTGCAACCTCAGTGGCTCAGAGGATATGAGAATAAGCAACTCGTCAGCTTAGCACGGCCAGCCAAAGCCAGATGGAAGTCCGGGTGTACACGTGACCGCTTCGGACAACGCGAGAAGTGGGGCTGTTACGTAGCAACGGCGCAACAGGGTCACGAGGGAACTGTTGGATAACACAAAGCAACCAGGAGCAACACAGCACGTTGGAGGACCTAAGGCACATTGAAGAACTAGCAGTGCCCCGACGTAGTGCCTCCCCCCAGTTGAAGTTGGGTATTCTCGACTGCTGTGACGTTGCCTCACACTCGATACAGTAACAATGTTTTCTCCCGTAGCTGTGTGGATCTGCACTGCGAACGCTGTCTCTCACCTGCATTGTTAAAAAGGAAGTCAATTTTGCCTTGCCATCCATGCGCTTTAGGGACAGCAGCTTCTACACTTTTCAAATCCAGCATATCACAAGGGAGCACCAGAAAATCGGTTTCTTGGCGATGAATTCCTTTCGCACTGCAGTACTGGATTATTTGTTGAACAGCGCTTTTCAACTCTTTGGGGCGATTGCTGGACAAAATCACTCTGCAGCCTCGCAGGGCCAAGAGCTTTGCAACGCTCAGGCCAATGCCGCTGCAGGCGCCTTTCGAGATCGTGAGAGAAGCGCACACATGGGAAAGCAAAGGTGCTGGACAGCTTTCGGGGGATTTGCGGACCTCAGATGACCATGGCTGCTCTGTGAAACCTGACCCCGACGTGGCAGCTTTTGTCTTCTATTGCTTATGTAAATGCACTACACGACTGTCCACAGTGTCCTGTTTTCGGGTACCTCCACTTCCCCTGTCGCTGGCCTAACTTCTGCCGTTGAGCTGTTTCCTAATAATGCTATGACAGTGCACCTTTTTTTGCCCTATATTCGGTGCCTTTTTACCAGTTACCCACGCGACGCGATTCATCCAGTAGACTTTCTGCTCTGGCAGCATCTTTGTGAGGAAGTCGCAGTCGTGCAGCAGCAGCGCCGCCGTGAGACACCAGATGCTGTTAAGTAGGGCCCCGAGGAGCTTGAAAATGCCTAGGCAAGCCACTAACAGCAAAATCGGCGACTCCACCAGGCCGGTGCAGAATGCATCAAGAGGAATATAGTCCATTTCGCAGAATCAGTGGACAAGTGAAGATTGAAATGGTCCGCCGTCCTTCCAATGACGTTCGTTATAAACAGAGGATCTTTTTGCCCCGCTTTTTTTGTCAGTACAAAACGCCACGGAGAGCTACTGATCGTCAACAAGCGTCAGTGTAAAGTCAGTTTGCCAAATTAATGCGCTCGATAAACAGGACGAGATTTGCTTAGCGGACCTGTAAACGGGGAGGGCCTCAGGCGTCTGCACGGTCTAATGAACAAAAACGATAAGAGGCGCCTTCTCAGCCCCGCGTCAGCCCGAAGCTGCTCTGCGGAGGCTGCAAGCGCGGGACACCTCTCTCCCATCAAGCGACGCTGAACTCGAGACGGAAAAAACGTCCTCCCCCGATAGCTTTTTATTGCATTTCACTTCAGTTTAGACAAACGAGGGAAGAGCAGATGTTCACTAGTGTATACTGCTGAACTGAACGCACACACGTACCCTGTCTGTGGAATCTTGGTGGGGTGAAGCACTCTTGCGATCACTGCGCCCGTGTCTTAAATTCACGCACCCGTATGGAGCTTTCTCTCTGACCGGAAATGTTCACTGCTCGTTCTACTTATGTATGCCAGTGAATGTAATGCGCACATTTACTCCCGCCTGCGGAATCCTCATGTCGGTGAATTTGTTCTGCAGGAAAAGTGCGCTCGTGTATGATACTCCGCACACGTGTAGGGCTTTCCAACTGGCTGGACGTGATTACTGCTTATGTTGCTTCTGCGGGCGTTGGAAGACGACTTCGACAAAAGTGCGTCGTCAGCAGAGCACACCAACGTAGCGGACGGAGGGCCGCAACAGACGCACCTGGTGATTGTTTCGAGAGACTCCAAGACAGCACAACTGTGCAGAGTTTATGTTCTACAAGGTTTACAAGTGTGCTCTGTCCTGACATACCTCGACACATGGGGGACGTACAACATTAGGGTTCAGAGGGGTCAGGACGTGAAGTCACACAATAGGTGGACCAGCTTCCGCGAGTCCCCAGAGTCACGTCATCTCAGCCGTGACTTAACTCTCTCAGAGTGCGACTTCAGCGTTCATTAGTCTCAACAATGATACTACGTTGAGGCTGAAAGTCTTACGGCTGACGATGGTCTCGAAGACAGCGTGCCCGCCATAGCTGCGGTGACCAAGAAACGGTCATGTTGTTAAAAGCAACATGCGTACTGCGTAACCGGGGGGGGGGCGGGAACGGTGGAGGTGCCACGCTGCTAGGAGTCGTTTTTTCTTTCCCAAAGTTAACGTGTCACATTTCTGGACCTCCGCTAGCCCACCAGGCACCTTGCAAAGGACTGCAGTTCAACCTCCGTCTTCGTAGGTTCATCCTCTGACGCATACAGTGTCTGTGCGACAAAACGAATGTGGAAACCGGTCACGTTCTAGCTGCGCACACACCTTCAAATTGTACAACGGTAAAGGAAGAACGGTCCAGAGAATAAGTGGGAATACAAGCAACACTATTTTTCTCTTGGGAGCTCGTTGCCGAAAAGACTACCAAACAAGCTTCTTTACGCGTTAACGCCGTGTGGCATACCAGCGTACAGAGTCGTGTCCGCAGTCACCTGTCCAGGGCAACTACTTCCGAAATAATTCATCTGTGTCCTCGCCTCATGGAGCGGCAGATTCTTCAGCAAGCTGGTGTCTCCAGTTTGAAGAGACACGGAGCTCCTTTTTACGTTGCGGAGGCCTGTCAGGGGAAAATACTCTTACTGTTTCTGGTGCTGTAAGAAAACGTGTACAATTTTGTCCATTGCGTCGTCCAATTGTTTATCCGTGATAACAAGCGGAGGGATGAATCGCAGCACGGTCCCACGAGTGGCCTTCGTCAGAATTCCATTCTCCTTGAGCTCCAAAGTGAGTTTCTCTGCGTCAGCCGCTTCCCCCTTGACTTCAATGGCATTGAGGAGGCCTTTCCCCCGAACTTCCCTGACCCACGGCACGTTACCCTTCAACAGTTCGCTTTCCATTCTGTTTCGAAAGCGACAACCCAGTGCTGAAGCTTTCTCCGCCAATTTCTCTTCCTGAAGAACGCTTAGTGCTTCCACGGCAACGGCACAAGCAAGCGGATTGCCTCCGTAGGTGCTGCCGTGTGTTCCTGGTCCAAGCACGTTCAATAATTCAGCGCTTCCCAGAATGGCGCTTATAGGAATGGTCCCGCCGCTGAGGCTTTTCCCCAGCAAGAGTATATCAGGGTGAACTTCATCGTAGTCGGAGGCAAGTAGTTTACCCGTCCTGCAAAGTCCCGTCTGAATTTCGTCCACAATGAGAAGCACTTTGTGCGCCCTACATAGCTCATGTGCGCGACGCAAATATCCGTCTGCAGGTACAATTATGCCTCCTTCCCCTTGAATCGGCTCGACAAAAAAAGCCGCAACGTTGGGGTCTTCCAGGGCCTTTTCCAACGCAGGAATGGAATCATAATTAATTAGCTCAAAGCCTGGCGTGAAAGGCCCGAAGCTGTAAGCAAGAAAGTCGGAAATGACACGAAGAAGGCCTCCAGACTTACACACGAGCACCCCGTTGCAGAAGTGTGTGTGCACACGCTTTCACACACACACCCGCATATGTATGCGTACACGTGACTCCACGTTGAATGCACCGAGATATCGTTGCATCTCGTCGCTCACTTGTGGTAGCAGTCATATGTCGTTGAGGAGCTACAGGCTGCTATGGTACGGCCCCAATAGTTATTATTGCACATAATAATCTTGGCAAGATTCTCGGGCACGCCTTTCACCTCATATGCCCACTTGCGTGCAATTTTCACCGCAGATTCTCCCGCCTCCGCTCCTAATTTTCAAGGACATTGAACACACATAAAAGAAGGCTAGCTTTAACACTGCGTTCTATGGTTGAGCAGAACATTGCTTTCCGACAACCAAAGTTCTCAGTGAGGGGGAGATGCTTCCAGGCTGCGCTATAACGGCGGGCTTTATTTGTGGCGCCACACACATGAAGCTCCCGAGTTCTAAGAGGTTCTGCAGCTCACAGGAAGTCTTCCTGGTCGTACCTGTGTTCATAAAAAGCACCTTTTCATAATGAAACATTTCGGCCATAAACCTGCAAGTAGGTCCTGTCACGTCGTTATCGAAAGAGCGCAGCGTCAAGGTCAAACGCTGGGCCTGCGCACGCAAGGCTGAAATAATCCGTGGGTGACAGTGTCCTTGGCTCAAACTCTGGAAGTAAGCCAAACAACATCGAATGACAGTCGTAAAACTTGACTTGAGTAAGCATTTGATTAATAGTAGCCTGCCACTGCAAGAGTAACTTCAACCAGCGCTGTAGCAGTCTGTACCTGTGCTTGTACTACCGTTTGTGCAGCGCCAACTGCCTCTGCGTATATACTCTCGCGACGCCTGGCTGCTCGTAACTAAAGTTTACTACTCCGTGTACGCAGACTTCCACAAAGAGTCTGTCCGCCTTCACCCGCGTACGCTCCACGGCGCTTGTTCTTGCGGAGGGACGTGTATCTGCGCAGCGTGGGCAAGGTCACTACGTCAAATGTAGCAACGGAGCCTACTGTCCATGCAGGCAGCCTAACGCGTTCCCCGTGGAGCCTGTTGCATCTATATCGCATCCACCTAGAATTTGAAGTACTGCCAGCAGCACGGTTTGCAAAATGCTTCTACCAGGTGTCCCACTCACATCCTCGGGATCCATGTACAAGTCTCTCTACCTGTAAATCTGTACTTCGGTGACTTTATGAATTCTCGCCTGCCCCGCCTCAGATATGCCTGGTCTCTGTGGGCTGAGCACCGTCCGCTACGAAATACGTGTTTTTCTCACTACTGGGTAGAGAGTCGAACCGTTTTTCTTTAGCATAGAAGCCACTTACAGAAACCCCTGCGAGAAAGTCGTAGTATGGCTTCCCCTCCACGTCCCAGACAACAGCCCCGCTGCCGCGGCAGATCGCCACTGGCACTGGCTGGTAGTTAGGGCAAGCAAATGTTTTGCTGCAGTCGATAAAGTCGGCAGTCTTGTTGAGTTCCCGTGCCTTCCTGTAAGTGTCTAAAGCTGTCTGCCGCTCGGTTGAGGGCTCTGTCTCTTCTCCATAACCTTTTTGCAGAGAAGCCATCTTGAAAGGTGCACTAGCAGAAGTCATGCAGAGTAGCTCGGCAAAACACTCCAGAAGTATTTCTGGTGATTTTTTCTTCAAGCCGTCCTGAACTACACACTAGCAAAGGACAAACAGAACAGCCCCGCTGCAAAATCTGCGGCATTGTTTCTGACGGCTATCTCCAGTTGTTCTGGCAGCTAAATTGGGTAGGAATGAAGGTATGCTGCACCACTGCGATGTCGCTGCATTCGAGCTGCCTGACGCTGCAACATTGCCCTGTTCAGGGTGATCTTTCATGGCTCACGTTGTAGAGAAGCTACAGTGTTACCAGGTTCCGACCTCGTCACACAGATATAGATGGTGAGATGCGGGGAATAATAGTAGATAGACCCCTAAGGCAACGGCGAATCAATAGGCGTGACACAACGCCGCATCTAAACCCGTCTTCGACCACTTGTTGGCGACTTGCGACACAGTTCTGCGAAGGGGAAGCAAAATTCACCTGGAAGAGAAGAAAATTTATCTCGGAGTGCGATCGGACGAGATCGCAAAGGAACTTCTCGAAGTCCAAGACATCCGGAAGGAAAGAGGGTGCTCTGCGGAAGAATGGCCTTTAAACGCTTGCTTCGTCGGGGGGCACACTTCTGAGCGCTCACGAAGCTGTAATGACATACCTTGAAGGAGTGAAGCTGCGCGATGTCGCCTTGAGTTTGTACAGTACGTACCGTATGCTGGCGACTTTTTACTCAATTATCAAGCAGACCTTGGGGAGCTCACACTCAGCTATTGATTTAAGGAGTGTGCTTCCCTGCCGCAATTCTAATTCAACTCTAAAAACTTATTGAGCCGGTCTGTCTCATTTTCTGAGGAGGGGAAGGGATATGTTAGAGCAGAGGGGAATGCCTACCCAGAACAGTGTTGCGCCGAGTTTCAGAACAGCTGTAGACTCTCTGGAAAACTGCCTGTGTGCAGAGTAGGGTGGGTGTTTTCGTATGTTTCTACCCTTAGCGGCAAGGCTGTCTCTACTTCAAAATTCTGTGCTTTTCCGCTGTCATTGGTTCGGCTGAAATCTTCCGGGTGCCCGCAATGCAGCGTCCACCCAGCTGAGCCCCTGTTACCACTTACTCATCCAGCAGTGATGACACAGCTCTCCTAAACTACGGAAGCGGAGTTAAGCAACGAGGCTTTCGACGTCGGCGCCTGAGTGGCTGTGGAGCAACTCTAGCTTTGCCACATACAAAAAAATTTCAACGCCACGGTGAAAACAATGCTTGAAACCGCGGACAACGAATTCCTGCAAAGCAGGTTTTGACACCAGCAATTTAGGAAGAACATTATTTAGCCAGCAGTCGGTGAGCCGGTGGTCATCACGCCCGCTTGCCAAGTATGCCGACACGCAGCCGCCAGTGTAGCTACCCACGGCTCTGGGCAAGTGCAATGGCTTACTATTCATTATTTCTCTTCCCGTGTACACAACCACAGCCTATAGCTTCTGGAAGCAGACCGAGCCTCATCTCAGCGGATGAGAGCGCTAGCTGTAGCACAGAAATGGAGGCACTATTCGTGCCCGCAGCCCAGGGAACCAAGGGTGAACCTCTGTGTACTCAGAGGTGAAGGTACAGATCATACGAACGACCAGCGGACAATTAAAGTCATCACTGGAGACTGATAGTGGCAGCGCATTTTCAGCGAACGGCTACACTTCAGAACGTGGTGGTTTCCCAGCAAGAGCTTTACCCGCCTGCTCGCACGATATACTTAGCAACTGCGCACAGACATCACAGAAGTCTTCTGTCACCCTGAGGAACGGTCCACCGTGAGGTGCCGGCCACTTAGGAAGAGCGTCCATTTCCGGGCAAGCAACGCACTATTAAAAGTTGACAAGTGGTCGCAGCGTCCGCTGTGGGCGCAACCATGTGGACCCTCGCTTGAGTTTGCGCGCAACAGCAGCCCAAAAACTGGTCCGTACCGGAACACCGTTCTGCACTGTGAGCAGCTTTGGAGTCGAGTTCCTCCAGGTGTTATCCTACTCTGCCTATCAGAATTGACTTTTCTCGTTGAGGGAAACATGCATTAGTAAACAGCTGTACAACCGTAGAGAGGAGAAAATTACTCGTACATTCGTGAACTTCTATGGCCGCAAGTGCCGACAAAGGGGACGCGAATCCTAACAAACAGCGTAATCCGTTGTGGCTGACGGGAAGGCTTCAAACAGCAACGTAGCAGAAGGAACAAGAATCCCTACCCGATCGTCTTTTGAAGGACGCCGTTTACGCCCCGTGGGTCAACTCCCATCTCTGTGCATGGTTTGACGGCCCGCTACAGAGAGTTGCCAGCCTCTCGGGGCTTGCCTTACTTTTTGCTGACACACTGTGGTTGAAAGGCATCTTCTCCTCCTGGAAGTAAGTATTTTCCCCCCTACTGCGGGGTCCTTCGAGACTCTGACCCCTTAAGGGATAGGACAACCGTATTACATAAGAGATCGTGGCCCCGCTACCCACTTTGTGTAACATACTGTCACAGGGTAAGAGGAGACACAAAGCACGCTCGTGTGTCATTTTTGTTCACTTCACGCGACTTTTTCCGGCCCAGGTACGATCCTTCATTAGACGCATGGAGAACCTTGGGGATCCCTACAAAGTTTTTGCGTTGTTGCTGAAATACAGACTGTCACGGGACACCATCGTGTGTCTGCTCCATAGTTTCGTGGTTTGCAGGTGTTTAGTTGGGCGCCGCTTTACCCACAGCGGCGCTCTGGAATGTTGTGACCATGCGATGTCGCCCACTTCACCGGATGAGGAAGATGGGAACACGTTTACGCTTTAATCACAATTGGGTGCCGACACCGTTCGAGCGAAAGCTCGCTGCCAGACAACATCGTACTAGGATTTTCTAATTGGGACTTTGGCGTCCGCTTGTTGAATACAGCAGTATTGTCTGCGTACGCAGAAATCTTCGCCGCAGCACACGTTACGTCGGAAAATTCTTCTTTCAGCTACGTAAATGTGTATCTGTACGCCGCTCTTTGTGCCAAATCTGCTCCCTGCCCGCGGCTGTGCTGTTGCCAGCTGAACTACAGAATTTCGCAGAGCGCTTGGCAGATTGCGTTCAGCCTCTTCATCGGTGCGTCACCGTGCGACGCACGCTAGAGATGATTTGGCGAGGCGCGGAATGAAGTAGCCGTATCCGTCGTCTGGAGAAAAGCTAAAGAAGGGAACAAGCTTGTGGGGTGATTCGTGACACAGCCGCGAGTTCTTTGCCGGCGCACGGACTACCTGCGCAGGAAACAAGATTATCGCAACAAAAAGAAACCCTCTCCGAAGGTTTCAGAAGTGCCTCACTCTACCAACGACGCTGCGCGAAACGAATTGAGGTTTGAAGTGTGCCCGTTCCGAGAAAACTTCAGATATTTCTACGAGCCACGTGCGTGTTGTCCAAGTAGGAGATAAAGATCCACCTACAGGAATTACACACGGTTGTGGAGGTCCACTTGGCGCGATGTCAGATCAGACACAACGGGGCCGCGCAGTTGAGCGAGGGAGGGCAGAAAGGACAGGATTTCGGGCGAATACACCATCTACCCCTTCAGCTCAAACGTGCGCAATGTCTTTCAGAGTCCAGTCAACCCAGGCAGGCGTTCTGTCCCTGCCGATTCCTTTATGTTGTCTTCGTAGCGTCTTTCTGACTCAAGTGAGAACACGTAGGTGAAGCGTACGGCCGCACAGCTGGAAGCCTCTGCTGAAAAAAGTCCGAGGATGGCTTGCATCGAAATGCAATAGATGTTGGCACATGTAGCCAAGGATACTGATCTGTCGCGGCCTTTTGAAACGTGAAAAAGACTGGCTCCAAACAGGATTGACTGCGTACATAGTCGAGTTGCCGTGTGAAGGCTTGGGAGAAAACACATGTGCACACGTAGGACCAGAGATGCTACCTGCTGAACAAGAACCTGTGACGCTTCTTCACCGTATTACAGCCAGCGCTTAAGTAGATGCACACGTTTGCAAATGCGTCACTCACGTATGTGACGACAAAGCACGCCTACACCTTTGATGCACACCCGTTTACAACTCAGCTGACGCCTGCAGAATTACAAACACCTGGAAATTCCCCATCCACGTGTATTACGCCAACGGACGCCTACAGCTTGTGTCTGCGCCCGCGTAGTGCCCCGCTCTCATCTTGTCACGTTTGTCTGCTCTCCGTGCGATCTCACTGGATTCACTGCATACGCAGGTCTTGTTTGAATATCTTCACGTCGAACAGAAACAAGACGAAGGACAGGAGGTTTCTGTAGAGCGAAGCACGCAAGGGCGGACCCTAAAAGCCCCCGGACGTCTAATGCCCATTGCTGCCTGCGATGCTCCTCAGGCGGGTTTCACCGCCAGTGACAGGAGCAACAGGTCGACCAGTTGTAGAAGAAACCGCAGCTCAAAGGAGAGGAGTGAAAGGAGGACGTACAGTTGCAGTAAACGAGGGCACACTCGGCGACAGAGGACTGGGCGGGACGTCCCTAGTCACGGCATTTCGACGAATGTTTGCAGCAGCAGCGTTAGTCTCAATGAGCGGAGCCGCAGCGGTCATAAGGACAGCCTCAACGCTCCAAAGAGAAAGAAGACAAAAGTAGACACCGAGGGGACTAGCGCGAACGAAGTCTACGAAGAAACATTGAGCGCCGTTGCAGGTGAACACTTTACCATCGGCTGTTGTAGTGAAGATTCACCAGCGCAAGTGCGAAGGTCAACATTCAAAGTACCCCATCTCAACGAAGGAACGCATACGGCAGGACATGGGGAGCAGCTCGAGATCCAACCGTCGTGCAGTGCCGCGTCCTGCAGCTTGCCCACTCCAGATGCAGCTGCGTGTGACTGCCCCTGTGACGAGCATGGAACTTCGAAAGATTGTGGTTGCTTTCCGCTGGTCTCTCTCGACACGAGTGCAAGAAAGAGGGGATCAGTTGCTATTGGAGGACTTTGTTCTCGTGAAGGATTTATGCCACGATTAAGTGTGCCGCCTCCCTTCAAACGCATACGCGCAGATTCTGCTGCTTTTAGCTACTGTCAAGACAAATGTTTTGGAGCCCTGCGAGTAGACACTCGCTTTGCTTGTCACAGCACTGTCTCCTACATCCTCGCAGCGTTGGATACACTCCCGTTTCGCTCCACGGCTACAGATAAAGCAGTATGCATAAGCCGAATTGTTCAAGAATTGGAGGTGTGGACATGGCAGCCAACTGCCGCAGATTTCCAGCTTCTTGGTAAGTTGCGTCTTGGTACAAGAGTGTCAGTCAGCGCATACACCGAGGGCAAATCCAATAGCAGACACTGTAGAGATAGGACTGTCTTCTAGTGGGCAGACAAATACAGCAAATGAGTGCAACTCTGTAGAGGCGTGGGTATCTCAGCTTGTCAACAGGAAGATCCCTTTACAAAACGAGTTCCTAGAAACGTCCTATGAAAACCTCTACAGAGGAGCAGGAAACTGTGCTCCTCTTGCACAACGGACGAACGGCTGGAGTAAAGCTGACGGCTCCCTGATGCGAAAAGCCTACCTCACTTTTTGCTTTGTGATGTCTAATAAGCTTGTATTTTCGGCATACTGTGTAGTCCTCCCCGACGCATCAATGCAGAAAGAGGAAACAGCCAATTTGACTGCAGAGGCGTGTGACCACGTGTCCTCAATCTCATTTTTCTAGTTTCTTTTTGTGATGCTTGCTTCTCACAGCATGCTGGCTGTACAACGGAAATTTTGAACCACCCAAGGGTCTCCAAACTGAGCTGAGACGGCTCTCCCACCGCCAGCCCTCTCATCTGTACTATCCAGCGTACCGCAGGAAAACGCTGCACTCATGTAGCGGAAGCAGCGCCTGCTGGCAGCAGACGCCGGCGGTCGCTGCAACGGCCCGTGTAGCATCGACGTCTATCCCCGCACGTCCACCTGGCTCACCGACTCTGAAATCCGTATTAAGCTCAGATGACGCTGTGTCGTACGAACCGACAGAGTGGGTCTGCCTTACCCCTGGTCCTTTTGGACCACAAGCGGTCACGAGTCCGGCGCCCCTGTGTGCAAGACGGCCACATCTAGAGAAAGCCAGGTCGATTTCACCAGAAACACGGAGGAACGTAGACACACCATTGTTTACACCCTTACAAATTGCCGCACTACGGCTCATGCTCCGCTACCAGCTAAGGCGCACCTTCGGGTTGTTCGAGGCCTGCTCGCCCTTGTTTTTCGACGGTGAAGGAACGGTCGGAGGGTGTACCGAAGGCATTCCCATTCCCTCTCAAGGATTTCCGTATAACGCACCGTCAAAAGGCGTTGGCAGGAAGATGGACGGTACATCTCGTAGAAAAGAGCTCCTGAAAACCGAGAACACGCAGGGTTCAGCTCACAGTTTCTCTAGACTCTCTTACGATAAGCTGTCGGAAGGTACGACGCAGCAAGTGTCTGGGAGAGCCCTAACGCCGATAGCCGCTCGAAATAAACAGCACAAAGCTGGATGTTGGCTGCCCCGTTTGTCAGTGACAGAAGGCGACGAGATACGCGTGGGTGAGAGGGCCTTGAAGGAGGGGAATAATGTACCCGTGTTGGGTTCATATTTGGAAGGTGGGAGCTCACGGTCGAGGCGCACTCTTATTTTTGACTCTCTTTCTTCCACACTTCCCAGCAGCGTGGTGGGAGAGTGTTGCAGGCGCCTTACACCATCAGTCGACTTCAAATCGTTGGACCCCTCGCCTGGCACCAATCAGGACTGGGTGCATTTCCACTACAGGGGTGAATCAGTCCGAACCTCGCAAATGAAAAGAAATGGAAAGCGGGAGCACGCGGGGCAATACAAAAGAGCAAGCGGAGGGCTAAGGGGTGATTCGGAAGAAGCCGTGATTGGCCACTTAGCTGAGCAAAGGCGGCCTCTCTGCACTCCTCTGCATCTTACGCTCCAGCTGGTAGAAGTGTCGCTTCTCCGTATCCGTATGATGCACACTCCAGATATTCCGGAGACTGTGAGAGAATTCGAGGAGCTGCAGACATTGCGCTGCAGAGCCGACAAACAAGGAAACCCTGCAGGCTGGGCCGACGAGTTTCGGAGCCCTCTACTGTGTACGCGACTTCTCCAGATACGACAGAGCTCACCAGGACACTTGAGAGAAAGAAAAGAACTTTCCACATCAGGGTCATCCAGTGTGCCAAAAAGCGTGAAGAAGGAGCAAACGGAGGAGCACATGGCAGCAAGGAGTGTTGAAGGTACAGCTAGGCGCTCCTGGTGCACCTCTCTGGGCGACGGCAGGGAATTGCCGCGCCGCGTCGTCAGCTGCAGCCTTCCCAGGAGGGCGTCCGCACATGATAACAATCCCTGCCATGCCACCGAAAAGTGTAGCCACCAGTGTGATATGTGGAAATCTTCGTATCACGGTGGCCCTCGTCGTCGCGGCCGTGCGCTCCACGTTAACGCGTCTCCTCCTTCCACTCCTCCGGGATCCCGTCCACCTCAGCCTTCTTCAGAGGAAGAACTGCTTCAGCTTTGTTTGTGTTTCTTGCCATTCGGGGAGCTGCCGTGGCAACATTGCTTCTGTTGCTTCTTCAAACAAGTCGCGAAGGCTGGAATCGATGGCGTACGTACTCGGCTTCGCTCCCGAAAACATGAAACAACACACAGTTGGACTGTCGAACGTATACCTCTGGAGCGGGGATCCGACCCTCATATTCCTGCAGTGGACGCAGCAGCGCCACCTGTTTCCATCAGGTCACCCGCTTTCGAGATGAGCCCTTCGGGCGGGGACCCACATTTCCCATCATGTACTAAGACCGGTGACACCTCCGCTGGATGGAATCTCGGAGAAGTCACATTGAAGCAGACGCCGCAGAACGAGGCACAACAGGAAGGAGAGAAGAGCTCTAACAGTGGGGCCGCAGAGGCTTCACCGCATGCACCACTGCTCAGGGATCGCACTATAAAATATCAGCATAGTAATGGGGCCGTCGGCGACGAGCAGCAGGGAGGCATCGGCGGTTGTGGTCAGCGTTCGTGGCTGTGCACGCAAGAGGAGAAAGACGAAAAGACGCCGACAGCTCATCGACTTGTGCAAGATTCGAGTGCATGCGCAATGTGGCTGGCCGACTGGCATGACTCCGAAAAAGATAAAATTACAGTGACGCTGCTTTGGCTCGTGTGGGCAGCTGCGGTGCGTAGAGGCAGTGGAAGTGGCCACCCTTCGGTACATTTCTGTTTCAGGAGTTTAGACGCAGAAGAGTGCTCCGTGCCGCACTCTGAAGAAGAGTCGGTCTTGTTTCCTGTATGCGCGCGGCCGAAAGGCGGCCTAATCACTTCCAGAGTCGCCAGACCTTCACGCAGAACTGGTACCCCAGAAACGCGGCAAATGGCTGGTGGGGCGACGCCGTGCATGGCAAGCTCATCTGAACTTGAAACAGAGGCATGCAAGGATTTTCGTGCACTACCACCTGGAGTAAGACAAGAAGCCGGAAGCGACGCAGCATCGTGTAGATCAGCACGAGAATGCGCTGCTAGGATATACCCATTTCAACCAATCTCATGTCTATCCCCAGCAGCCCACACTGTAGGTACCAGGGCGTATGGGACAGCGGCAGAGACTGATGAGATAGGTGCACCAGCGGCGCTGTCGTTTGCTCGCAACGTACAGCAGTGCTACGCAGAACTAAATACAGTCTCTGCCCATCCCCGGCGAAGTGTGGGCCCGGCAGGACTGCAACGCTTCTCTCCGTCACGCAGCAGCACGCGGCAAAGGACGGGCGCGGTCGTCGGCCGTCCGCAGCTGAACGCTCTGTGGGATCGGGTGAGAGCAGGTGGACGCACTGCCATGTGGGGGGTGGGCGTGACACTTCACATGCTTCTAGAGAGCTCTTTAGTGCAGGCGGCTGCTGCACTCACCACTCATGCCCTACCTGCTGCTTTCCTCGTCGACGAGAACTCGAGCGACTGGCAAGACCGAAAGGAGGACAAAAAGACAGTTATTCTGCACCAAGTGCAGCCGCAGCAACCTTCCACCTTTTCCGCCGAGCGGCCACAATCCGTTGGCATTGAAGCAGCGTCCCCTGCTGCAGAGGACGACAGACGCATAGGAGGTACTAAATGTGCTCGTTTGGTAGCTCGAGTCTTGCAATGCGGGCACTCGGGCCTAAGCAGTCTCGTCACCAGCTGGTTTACACGACAGCCTGATACCCTAGCGTGTCACAGTCATGAGCAGAACACACATGAGACGTACACACACACACACACATATGAGACGTGTGCACACCGTTAATAAGAGAAAGCGGAGACATTGAAACGTGACTTAATACATTTCTATCGCTGTGGGTCTGCAACTCAAACACAAGGTGTCCTGGATGATGCTGGTGATGATGGTGAGGACTTTTTTGATGCACGTTCAGGGCTTTGCGGAGCCGCGGTGCTTCGGCACCGTATCGTGGTGTCTCGTGTCTTCCGAAAAGTAGCTTCATATAAGTGAATCTCCGACGCATACCGTAAGAATGTCACGCGGCTTTTCCCCTACGTCTTCTATTGTGCAGCGTTGGTGCTACTGAAGAGGGAACAGACAGAAGCTCTGCGCTTCTGCTGGCTACGCTTGAGGAAGAAGCATCAGGAGCAGCCACAAGCCGACACGAATGCAGCTAGCTTTATTAAGTCTCTCCTTTATAGTATCCCGCAGCAGCAGAGCGTGTGCGGCGCAGACACACGGGAGCTGCATGCTGAGCACCAACAGTTCCGAAAGCATGACGTGCAGCAGCAGCAGCAGCAGGCCCAGCAACGGCAGGAGTTCCCACTATTGAATACGAAGGCAGACGGTACCAGAGGTGAAGATGCACGAAAAAAGTCCGACCTGCACTGCGCGACTTCTACCGGTGAAGGAAAATGTACCGGTGCAGCGCTACCAACGCCAGCAAAACAGGGAAGAAGAGCTGCAGCCAGGGACGCAGCAATGAGCCGAGTCTGCAAAACAAGCACACTAAATAAGTGTTCTACAACTAGAGCCTCTGCAGCTGCACCATCCCAACTCTCACGAATAGTGGACGCACCTCATGCTTCAGGAGCAAGAGCAACTTCGGATGCTTTGACTGGACGCCGTGCGGCGAGCTGCGCAAAGCGTGCGCACACTCCAGGCAGCTACAGACTGGGCTCCGCCTTGCGCCTGCCACGGTGTTTCCAGCGAAATAGGGACGAAGAGCTCCTTGTTTCTCGATCCCCCTGTGGCAGTGCTTTGTGCGAAGAGGAAGGGATGCGAGAAAAGCCAGCATTCTTTCCAGTTGATCAACAGAAGCAGACCACATTTCTCTTCCCACTCTTTTTCGGGTAAGCGCGCCCCCGTCATCAGCACGCCGCGTTGAAAGATCCTATCGACATGTTTACGTGTAAATGCGCGTACGCCGTTATTTGCAGAAGCTCGCGGGTGCTGCTCCTGACAACCCATCAAAGTGGCAGGTGTGTACGTACGTACGGGCTTATTACCTTCTTGTCTCCCCTGAGCATCAGATCTACTTACTTGAGAGTTTGCGAAGACACAGTTTCACGGGTAAGTTGGCGGAATCTCCACATCTGTTCACTGAAACTTTGCGGAACGCCCCGTGGAAGCCTTTCATTCGTTACCTGCTAGCTGCAGGTTTTATCCTTGCAGCTGAGGGTTCCTCTGCCCGAATTGTGGTTCACGGTACGTAGAGCGTTGCGCTGTCGTGACTCGAGACGTGACCTGGGAGCAACATGGAATGTGTCGCTGATGAAGTATTCTTGAAGTTCGTCTACTCCAAAAAGGCTAGAAGTTTGTGTGTTCGTACTCAAAGAGAAGCTACCATACTTCTGCTGCAGGATCCTAAATATCCTGGATCCAAAGTGCATACAGGTTATCCTATGTTTTCTGTGTGAACATGCTTGTTCTGACGTTGAGGGCTTAGCCCCAACACGAGTCTTGTCTAGCCATATTCTCTGCTCTGTATCACGTTTTGAGACGAAAGACGACGCCATTACTGCGCACGGCTTCAGCACTTCTAGCTTCGACGGTCAATGCAATTGCCGTGTTCGATGCGCCGATACTGCATACAGGCGCGTGGCGTTTCCAGGCAGTGAAAGACTGCCACGTTCTACTTTTTCACCATGCCTCGCGGCCCCTTCTTGATTGCTTCTCCTGCTTCGGCTAGCGTCCTCCTGACCCTTTGCTGCTACTGATTCCCAGGCCCCTTTTTCTGCTTTCTTTGACGCTTTAGGTGTTGTAGCTCACAGCATCTGCCTCCAGCTGCTGTGCGCCGCTCGCTTCGCTGGTGCGGTTGTGTACAGCCTGTTTTCGTCCTTCGCCAAACTGCATGCCCGGAGTTTCCCGTGCAGCTTTGGTTCAGAAATGGCTTGTCTGGTCGTCTGCGGAGCCCTGCAGCTGCCGCTGCTGTTGCACCCTAAGAGAGCATCAAGCTGCTGTGACACATGTGCACGCCGGACGCTGCCTGGCTGTGGGTACTGCGATACAGCACCACCCCGCCCTTTGAAACGCGTAAGTGTGTCCAAGTCCGTAAAAGTTCATGGCTTCTGGCCGGGAAAGAGGTGTTTACGACACGGATCTGATACCGAGGTGAACGTCTGTTCAAGGGAAGACCTGAGTGTGCTCGCGCGAGAGCGCACTCTGTGTTTATTACATGCTGATCTTTACACTATTATTGTGTATTCGATACTTTGGAATGTATGTATTCGACTCTCGCAAGCGTGTTGGTTTTCGGTCTAGTCTCCTACACTGCAACCTCTTTCTGACGTTGAAAAACTCCTAGTTCGTAAATTATGTAAAAGATTCTTCGAAGTCGGAGTAAAAAGCTCCACCGTCGGTGTTGAAGAGTCTCACAACAGCGTGGACTGTGCTGTACGCGCGCTTGATGGCGCGCGAGAGATTTAGGGCACCTGACTGCCAGTGATTTGGAACAAAGATTCAACGTGTGGCTCAAGGATACAGTGGAGACGGAAGCCTTTCTTCAGTGGAATCAACGGCACTCACGCTAGCCTGACGCAGGCCACAATGTCGTTACGTAATCAGGCGCCGCGGATATCAACTCTGTCTCGAAGTTGCGCCTTCTCGTAGTCTTCGTCGTAGCCTTCAGCTGAAAGACAGGCAGGGACGGAGCGACTTTTACAGCTGATCTTTGTTATTCTGACCAAGCTGGGGTGGGGGAGATAATCAGTTCTATGTCCCACCTTAGAACGGCGAGTTGGTTGAATATGGTTTTCTCTTCAGCGTTTGTCCGCGTTCGTCTTCTGCAGTACACGGGGAGGAGATATCCACCTCCCGCCGTTTCTAATCCTTCAGATAGATTCGATTTGGGTGTTGCGCACGGATCTACGCAATTTCTTCAGCACGCGTTTGCATGCATTGACTGCATGAATTTATCGGCGAGGAGTAGCGTATTCCCAAGGGCATTCCTGTTCACCGATGTGCGTCACGACGTGAACGTTTCTGTCCTACGACAGGAAGCGCCACGGTCCACCGCATACAAGAGGACATCCTTTCCCCGTCCTCTCTATCTCTCCTGCCATTTCCCTACTTACCCGTTTAAAGACTAATCTTCAAAAACAGCGGTGCAAGGACTTGAATCTATGGGGCCTCGATACCATCTGCGCGCGCGTCGGCTGCGGTGTTCGGTGACTATGACGTGCAGGGAGGTTTTTTTAACCCCACGGAGTCGTCTCCATTGGCAGCAGCTTCTCCCGGCTTTCGCTACATGCAAACATGGCTTCAAGCAGTGCTGCTGACTCCTTTGAAAAAGAAGAAGCGAAGGCAGTGCTGCTGGCTGCTGCAGCAGAGCAAAGACTCTAGCCTTGGGAGGAAGACCAGTGCACTCATGAAGAAAATCCAAGGCCGCCTGCGCTTCGCGAAAGAACGTCAGCGGCCCAAAGCCGTCGCAGCCGGTAGGAGAGAGACGCAGTGGGAGGACCACACAATATTTTGGAGCTAATCCACCACTTATACGTGTGCGTTTCACTTAAACTACGACCCGTGTAGATCCTCGTTCTTTAGCTGCCTCAGTCCGCCCCGCTTCATATATATCAGCTGCTCAACAGTAGTCGCCGTACGCATGAGACACAACAAGTGACAGCACTCATCATATCCCACGAACTCCGCTTTCCCTTCGTACCCGTGTAGGTATCGTTCTAGCGACAGACTATATAATGCGAGACGCCTAAATGTGCATGTACGATTACGGTCTGAAGTAGGACGCTGTGTACAGGTAAAATTACACATGCGTCACAACTGTGTGCACGCTCTTATAAGGCGCATGAACGCGCTCGCGTACTCAGGCTCAGAAAGTGTGACGCAATGGAATAACATGCGGTCTTTAAGGGGGTTTTCGTCGGCCTTCTGCTTGACTCAATCAGAACACGCACATACGTGTGTACGGCAAGACGGAGCGAGCAAGGCAGCCATCGGCGCCCTACTGGGTGAACGTGTGCTGGAAAAGGGCAGTCAGATATCAGACAGCTCTGTGACGCATACACGGGCAGGCTTTTAAACTACGACCTCTGTAATACGGCAGAGGACATGGACGTTTACGCTTGCAAAGAGGGCTTACAGGATGTTTTACAGGGCGCCCCTACGCATGCGTAGCCGGCGGCCCTACATCTGCTTACTTATGCGGCTGCACACCGCGGAGTGTGCGTCAGACGATTTTTGTAAAGTACAAGAGCGCGTTTGCTACCCTGCTAGCAAGTGTACGGCCTTTTCTTTCTTCCGTCTACCTGCGCTACCTCCAGATTCTCTACCGCGCAGCAGATGCTGTCGCCACCGAAAGCACTTGTGAACCTTTTTTTAAACGATAAGCTAATGTTTTGTTTTCTGACCCTCGTTGTTGTATTGTGTGTGCTGCTGATGCAAGCAGATTTGCGGTCTCCCTCGCTGCAGCAGCTTGCCTTCTGCGACGCCATCGTCGCCCTGCTGTTTTTGTTGGCAGCAACGGGGCGGTGCCTGTCATGTCCACACCGGTGCCATGCGGCGCAGCAAGCCGGAACAACACCGCAGGAAAAACGGGCCGTAGCAGCGGCGGCAGCAGATGGGGCGACACCGCTAGAGGCTGCAGTGTCGCCAACAACTCACGCTTCAGAGAAACCAGGGGTATGCATCAATTTAAAAGCGCAGTTGTCGGCACCGCTAAACGCCGGTACACCAGCGAGCATTACAGCAGGGTGGGCATCATCCACGTCAGCACAAGAGGTTGGAAGCCTGCTGACAACTGCACCTCATAGAGCAGCAGACACGGCCACCGACGTAGCGGCAGACGAAGCAATTAAGTCCAATGCAGCAAGCACGGGACATCGCGCAAGAGAAGCACTGACCGAGCGAGGACGAATCGACAATACAACAGTAACAGTAGCAGCAGAAGGTGATGCTTCAGCAGCACGTGGATTGAAAACCTCGCAGCATCGACATGTCTCAAATGCACCGCACCTGTGCTGCGCGGATGAATTTAAAGAGACAGGGACTGCAGCAGCTTTGCTGTTGCTGTGGCTACAAATCTTTTTTGGCCCAGCAAAGAAGGGCATTACAACGGAGACGGGAGCAACTGTGTCTGACGTTTTACCACCTGTTGACAAAGACCTCATCAGGTGAGTGTCGAGCTGTCACTCTCACTGCTTGTACGTACAGAGGTGCAAGACAAAATCGATGGCACTGCAGAAGCGGAGCTACGGGAAGTCCGCACACGCTGTTGCTTCCACGGTAAATCAAACGTAAGCACTGCTTGTGTCAGTGCGGTACATTCTACCGACAAAAATTGGTAGCGGGCGCACAACTAGGGAATGGCGTAGCCTTCAGGATTGCGAGTGCTTCTTATCTAATTACCGGAATGCTGACGCATGTACCTGATGGCTGCTCAGTCTACACCTGGCACTCTGCACTGGTGCAATTGTGCTTGGTGTTACCGCTTGGAAGGCGCTGATCCAGGAAGTAAATAACGACCACTCTTTTCAAAGCTGCCACGCGTGGCCAGAATGAACTGTTCACGCTCCTGGACACATGGGGGTTCATCTATACACCACGTGCAAGCCCCAACGCCTACTGGCAAAAAACTGGTAACGCGTCCGTGTTGTTTCAGGCTAACTTGCTATCCTAATGCAAGCGTCGCGGCTATTTGCTAGCGAGAACTAGGCGGTGGCATTAACGCGGGCGGAGCCTGTCTCTCGCGTCGTGAATTTCAATTGAGTACATCCCTCTGTGGCGTGCTGCAGTCGATGTTTCCGATACTTCGTGTATTGCTGTTGCTGCCATAATCGTCCTTCCCGTGGGACTGCTGCTGTGACTCCTGCGCAGACGTGCCCCCTTCCTCGCCTTCTTGCTGGTGCTGGTAAACATGAATCCAGCAACAGTAGACAAGAATAACTGCGGCTCCGGGGCGATGCTTCCCGTGCAGATCGGAAGAGTACAGAAGGAGCCCGATGAAAGCAAACAGCCCGCGCCGCCTTTAAGCCAGTCTCAGGCGGACACTGCATCAAAAGGCCAACTGCAAACTCAAGCAGCAAGTAACACGGCTGCTCCCAGCTCTGGTCGCTCGGCTGGAGCGGCTCTTCATCCCACTAATGCTCCTTATTTTCCTACTTGTTTTCCGGACCCTGTTGGATCCGCGGCGGCTCATCCAGCTCCTTCTGTTTCCATGTTTTCAGCGGATTCTTGCTGTATTGGTGTGGGCCTCGCCACTTCTGCCTCGGAAACTCGTGTTGCGTCTACAGCCGCGCCTAGTGTTCCGCTGTTTGTCGGCACTTCTCAAACCGGTGCAGTCGGCCCCTGGTTTGATGAACCGTCATCTTGTGCAGCCGTAACGCCTGGGACCACGCGCCTTAAGACCACAACCGTTCTAGCGTCTCGTGTGAGAACAGTTGAAAGCTGCTGCGCTGACGGTGGTTCACCCTTTTTTCTTCCCACCCGACGTTGCTGCGGCACTTCCTGTTGCGGCACTTGCTGCTCCCGCTTAAGTCTCTGCCACACCTCGCGTCGCTGTGCCGACCAGTTCTTCAGCTGCATCAACGTTGGCTCCGGCAGTAACGTCTGCTGCTTTGCGTCCTTCTGTGGGTGGAATCGATGGGAACAGTACCAGGGGGGACCGGAGTGTTGCTCTTTGAGTCTTGCCGAAGAAGGTCGAGAGACAACTACAGCGGGTCGATATACGGCGCGAGTAGCATCTGCAGAAACTACTGCGGCGGCGCTGAAAGCCGATGCAGGAAGTACACGAACGGCGGCGCCAGAACTTCACCCTGCCAACCCGCAAGGTGGCAAGGCCTCTTCCGATATTGGGAAGTTGCCTGCTCAGAAGGCGCAGCCGTGCAGCCATCCCCTACAGCGAGGTAAGAAACAGCCTTTATTCGGAAATCCTATAGGGAGAGGTCTGGGAACTTTTAGTTGGCACAAATTTTGCGAAAACCTAGCACGCAGACTTGGTTGTTGTCCATGTTTGGGAAGCCAAGGTGTCGGAGAATGCTGATGCGTTGCACTGCAAAAGATTTTTGAGATTACAACGTTTCCACTTATTGTAGACAACTTCCATTCACTGTGGATGCCGCTGCTGCAGGTCCTGGCACCTGCAGCGCCCGCTCAACCTCTCAAGAGGCTGGCATAAGTGCCTCTGGGTCTCTTTTGCTGACCACATCCCATCCTCTGAGCAGCACCAAAACGGGCCCCCTTCATGAAATTCCCTTCGTCGGTGCGGCTTCCGGATCTTGTACTGTTGTTGGCGGTGATGCGCCTGACGGGACCGCTTCGCGTCGTGACTCTGATGCTTGCCCTGTTGCCGCCAGCAGGAATACTGATTCGTCTGTGTTCCCAAAGGCTACAGCTGAAAACTCGTTGCCAGTTACTGCAAATTTTTGTTCTCCTCCCTATCCTGCCGCGCTTCTCGAGGCAGCTGGCGCTGTCCGGGCTCTGGCTTTGATTTTAGAACACATATCACATTACAGCGTTGTCCAGCCTTTGTTGTTTGTCCTGCTACCTCCCACGCTGCACCTCCTCCTGCAAATCTTTCCTCTCTTCGTACAAGACTTCATTCATCCTTCTCATCTAACCCTTCCATCAAGGGTCGAACTGCTTGCCTCGGACGTTCTCACTCTGCTCTCACGAGAAATAGATCAACTGCTGTTGCACCTTCATCGTGAGCTCGGCTGCTGCTGTTGCAACTGTCACCAAGGAGAGACCAAGGGTCGGTTACCCCAGCTGTGTCCACAGCAGCGACCGCAGCAGTCAGACCAGGGGACATCGCAAAAACTAAGCCGCTTTCCTCCCAGCACACACGTCTCAGACGAGTACCAAAGGCCTCAACAGGCGGTAGAGCGCTCCACTCACGGGCAGCGGAAGCACGCCGAGCATCAGGTAGACGCGCAGCAACACGCACAACAACAGAACTGGAGACAGGATCCTGAGCATTTTCACCCGCTGCACGCCTGCAGAGCAGGGAAACCAGAGTGTACGGCCTCGTCGAGCAGAGCTCACTGCGGAGATCCACCCACTAAAAGTGGGAAGTCAAAAATCCCTGTGGTCTGTTTCTGCCATGCTTGCAGATTTTACGCTTGTTGTGGCTTGTGTGACGCTTCTCCGGACCACCACGTCTTACAGTGTTTTGAAGAGGGTCACGCTGCGCAAGGGCCAAACTGTGAAATCAACACGACCGGTGGCAACAGTGCCAATGACGCAAGTAGTCGATGTAGGCATTGCTGCATCTGTAGCGCGAATATCGGCAACGCAGAGCAGACAGGGTCTAAGAGCGACGCATTCCCCACACACGGCATTATGGACGACAACGACAGCAGCAACAACAGCAGTGAACGCATTAGTCACAGCAACACGTGTGGGGAAGCAAGCGAGAGACATCTGTGTCACGCTCTCGTTACTCGTTCTGAACGAGACAACCTCGAGTTGCGACTCCGTCGCCTCTTACACTTCGTGGAAACAGCGATACATCACCAGCGCGTGAACTCAAAACAATCCAACAAAGCGCATCCCAGCGGATGCCGGTCTCGATCATCGCACAGTACAGCAGATGCTGTTCGTGAGAGATTACTGGTAAGAGATGAGTCGCTTCCCGTCAGCAGCGTCTCGTGCCTCTCCGTCAACATCAGTTCTGCTTCTGCTTCTTGCGGCGACGTGCTGCTGAAGACTGCTCCACAGAGTCCGTCGGATCCTACGCTTTCTGATGTTGCTGGTTCTGAACACTGTAGTGTCCCGAGTAGATTGATTTGCAGTGCTGCAGCGGGTGCCAGCGCGGGTACGACTGCCTGTGGCTACCCTTCGAAGAGAAGTTCTGCTACTGCAGCTTGCATTGCTTCACTCACTCACTGTTCAGCAGAGGGCTCTGCGGTAGAATCCAAAGAAGAAAGGGGACGGGGCCAAGAGTGTGCTGGCTTCTCCGAAAAGGGACTGACTCTTCACGCCTCCGCTGCAAACGACGTGTATGGCAGTCTTCCTCAAGAACCGTGGTCTGTCGCGCAACAGATGCAGGAGCAGCCGCTTCCTAAAATGCGGACACCGGTGCTACTTCTCTTGGAAGCAGGTGCTCTGCTGCCGTTACACCCTCACAGTCTGCTGGCGTTTGCGCTGCGACAGCGGCAGCAGCGGCAAGGACAGCAGCAGCGCGGCCACCAGAGCCGTGATCCACCAGAGCAGCAAGTAATTGTCACTCGTTCTGAGCGAGTAATTGACAGCAGTAGCAGAAGCTCACGAAAAGCAGCACAAGCAGTGTCTGTCGTTACAGGGAAACATGTTGCTGGAAAGCCGGTGCTGCAGAACCAACGGCGAATGTTTTCGGTGGATGGATGCGGACCTGCTTCTCTGGTACCCTCATTCGAGTGGGACGCACGTCACTGCACCTCTCGCAATGAAGCAAGAGTCCATAGCCGCAGGCTTCATAGAAGAGGTCTGCCATTGTCTGATGGCATCCTCTCCAGCCACCCGTGCCTGCGGAGCTCGCCTGAATGTGAACACAGGCGCAAGCGAAGTGTCAGTTCCGACCAGTCGCAGGCGTCCGTTTCGACTGCTGAAGCGGTTATATTTGTTGCTTCCTCTACTTCTGGTGCTGCTTGCGGTGCTGCCGACACGGCTTTGCCGGTCGTGGAAAAAACTCACGTCTCAGCCGTCTGCAACGGTACACTCCCCAGCCTTGAATTTCAAAACTCTGTTCCTGCCTCGCCGTGCGCCGGTACAGCTGGTGCGGTTCTAGAGAACGGCGCTGCTAATTGTGCATCTCTTATTGCTGCTGCGCCTGCTACCGCACCTGTTGCTGATGACGCGAGCAGCGGTGTCGCTCGGCGATCGACGCCTCCCCCCTGGTCAATGAAGTCGAGTTCTTTTTCCTTCACTACTGCCCTTGTGCGTCCTTGCGCACGAAGTGAGGAGCAAGGGCAACCGCAACTCCGACAACGGCTGCGGCAGGCTGTGCAGAAGATAGGAAGAAGTCGGCTGCAGAGAACATCCCCACGCCGAAAGTCTGGATCAATCCGACCACTTCCCCAGTTTGCAGACACAGTACGCTGTACTTCTGCCCTGAGATGTGCAGAATCCGTCTTTTCTCCTCTGGCGCCAGTGACAGTGGCGAGTACAACTGTAGACAGCCTCAGCTGTAACAGCCGGCGAGCATTGCCAACAACCCTGAGAACGTGCGTGACGCACAGGATGTATCGTTCACGCGCAGACGTTGTTTGTGCTCCAAGAGGACTTGCTCTCAACGAGCACTGCGTAAGACCGCTTCTCGCAGCAGCCGCACCGCCAGCGTCGGGAGCAACTTTGACATCGAGCTCTGTACCAGCTCTGGTGGGCGTAGCACTCGTTGCCTCCGAGGCAGAAAAGGCAGCACGGATGCCAGCGGGACAGGGGCCGACCGCGCCTGAAGCACCGTCATGTACACACCAGCTTTGTAATAGTTGGGACGCAACCGTGGCATTTGACAAAGTAGAAGAAGAGGCACCAACAAATTTGTGGGTCCCTGAGAGGAGTAAATGTCTGGAGGGAAGGCCCTGTCCAACTCGCGAGGGTGCTGTGTCCACTGCAGCAGGAAAGGTGCCAAAAGACTTAAGTAACACAGGAGAAACAGTGCGAGGAAACACTCAAACAGATTTCCCTTTCCTCCCCTCTGCTCTACACTCCGCCGTCATATCAGCTACTAGCTTTGGAGCGGGGGACAGGCCAAAAGAAGGAAAAACAGCAGATCTGCATGGGACACGGGATTTTGCGGCAGATCCTGTGGAAACCACCTGTGTTGAGGGCGTTGCTATCAAGCATTCTTTGCCGGGAGGATTCTACCGCCGTGACGTTCGTATGCCACCGCAGTCCTCTGCGGAACAGCTTCAGATTGCATTAACTTTTGCTGCTGCCACAGGCGGGGGAACGAACAAGCGTGTGTCTACATTACCCTCCGCTGCCGGCCCACCTGCACAGATGGAGGAACCACGCACTACCTTTGCGTCTGTTCGCTCCCGTGGAGCACCTTACCTTCCGTGGCAGCCTCTTCTTTCGCTACTGGGCAAGAAAGGGGGACGTCGCAGATTGTGCAGCATCGGGTTCAGTTCCTCCGGCGCCATCACTAGAGCCAGAAACACCTTTACTAGAAGCGACAGCATTGCTGGACGTGCATCAATTAGAAGCGTCACGAGAGCGGGGGGCAAGGACACTGACAAAGACGCCTTTCCTCTGAAAACTGGAAACTCGTGCGTCCCGGTACCTAAACACTCTATCTCTTCTTTAGAAAAGGCGTGCAACACAGAGGCGTCTCTCCCGTTGCTGTGGACACATGGTTCTCGAGACGAATTCGAACAGCAGCGGATGCAACGTCGTCTAACTCGTGAGGCGCAGCACGAAGCATCGGCGGCAACGTGTGTTGCGTTGTCGTCGCCCGCAGCGACACCGTTTTTGCTGTCACGTTTTTCTAGTCCTCGTGTGCTTGACAGAGAACCGAATTACCTTGTCGTTGACAAGTTGTCACCAGCCACTGAGTCGGAAAGCATCGCCCTATGGCAAAAGAAGAAGGTGAAAAATCCACCGCCTGTTGGGACAGGAAGAACAAGTGAGAGCGTTACAGGCGTGCGCCTAGCACCGCAGGACTACAAGAATCGGAGTTTTGAAAGGAAACCCGCCAGTGTACACGTCAACGGAGAGGGGAGGGCTCCAGGAGACAACGTATTTTTGCACAGAAACACCAGTGTTACACGCAAATGCAGCAGTCAAGGCTGTTATACGATAGGGAACAGCAGTAGGACCAGAGGAACCTCCCCCACCTCTTCAGCACTTTCAAGAAGAAAATCACCACCGCTATTTTTTAGTTTACCAGAAGTCACGCTTCCATCTTTTAGTAGCGAGGAATCACAGACGACGTCTGAGGTGGATAACGACAAGCGGTTGGAAGAGATGTGTTTCGACAAAAATACCGTTGACCAGTCCCACCTGGCAGAGTCGGGATGTCCGAGTAAGCAGCACAACGCCAGAGCGAAGGGAACGCAAAGAAAGAAAAGATCCTGCAGAGGACGAGCAGCACGGACGCCTGGTGTGGCCTTGAACAGGGCTGGTCGCGTAGATAGGAATAAACAAAATGAAGCTGATGAACCAGGAGAGGCGAGAGAGGATTTGAAAACAAGTGAACACTTCATTTGCGCCCGCGGGGAGTTGCTACTTCACCGCGTACATCAGACTTGCCTCGAGGTGGCACGACTCACTAAAGAAATTTGGGCACCTTGCCGGTGGTGCACACAGCGCGACCCCTTGCGGAGGCTTGTAGCCCCTACAACGATGGTGTCAGCTGACCCGGAGTGTACGTTTACGCTGCCTTCTGAAGAGCTCAGATCTGCAGAAGAGCCAATGGCTTATGTGTCGTTGTCACCTGCCGGTGGTTCTTGTGGTACACTACCGACAGCTGTTCAGGATATATCTCCTGCTGTTCCCGTCCACCTTCACTCAGCGGACGTAAACGGCTGTGCAGCAGCTTCAATAGCGCACGGCATTTCTTCGTCAGCTGTGCCGTACTCGTCGAATACTACGCACACTTCAGATGTGAAAGCGCAACAAAGAGGTAGCTGCCATCCATCCGAACTACAAGCAGAGAACCTGGAGAAAAGGGCCGGCGCGGCAAATCGGAAGCTTTCAAAAAGTGGAACACAACAACGGGCTGCGCCAGCCGAAATTTCGGCGAAGGGGTTCGCTGACCGCATGAATGTGGGCACCCGCATTGGTGGCTGCACAAGAGATGCGCAAGCGCTCGACGCTGCACTGCGGGCCGTCCTCAGTGCGAAACCACCGACTCGGGTCGCAACGTCCTCAACAGAAGCCATACTACCGACTGCATCAGCAGATGCAGGAGCGACACTCCAGCCGTTCCTTGGCACTGAAGAACGTGCTAGTCAAAGGCTACACCAGGGGCACCGTGGACAGAAGTTCTGCTGCGCTGACCGAGTGTTGTTGTCCCAGCAGCGGGCAGCTTGTTGTAGCACCTTACGAACCGACCTTCGAGCCCTTCACGACCTGGTTTCGCAGCACTGTAAAAGGATTACCTCTTACTCCTTTAACACCTGCATACGCAGAGCTGAAACCTTGAGATTGATACAGCAGAATGCACACGCAGCAACGTCCAAAAGGCTGCTGGGCCTCCTCTTACGTTTCCCCTTGTTGGCTCAGGTGTTGCCTCAGGCCATCTGCAGCAAGCGCGGCCCTCGAGGAAAAGGTGCTCTGCGTAGGTCTAACAAAGCGGTAGAAGCCGTGCAGTGGAAGCAGCAACAGCACCATATCTGCGAGCCAGGTGGAGTGCCTTTCACACGTTTTGGCACCAGGAAACTTCGCAGTAAAATCGCCTACAACAGGAGAAAGGCAAACCTGAAGGCTGCTCCCCTTGCGGGGATGTGTGTGTTTCGGAATCGCCGAATTTACTGCTGTTCAGGTAGCGAAATAGCGCGTGCGTCTGGAAGATTCATACTACGTCTCTGCGGAATGATACTTAATTCTCTTTGCTGTGCGGCTTCTTCCTCTAGCACGTCGTCTTGCGCGCATGGAGCAGGAGTAGTGGCAACTTGGCGCACCTCCTACGAAACCGAGGTTGTGCAGCGTATGTGTTCAATGGCGAACCTCTCGGTGTACCGCGCGGACAGGGACCCTAGAGAGCCACTCTCTGGAACGACAGCCTGTGGTAGCGAGGAGGGGTGGAGCGCTGGGCACAGGTGCGCGAAAGGGGCCTGCGCCAGCAGTCAAAACGCGAGAGGTGGCGGGCGAACAACCTCCACGTCACGCTGCGCAGACGTTGACGAATTGAGGCGACTCGACGGGTGTCTCACCAGTTCGGGGGAAACCCGCGCTTGCAGTCGTCACCTGCCCAGCTCAGCCGGTAGGCTTTTTTCTTTCCACCAACGCTGTCGCCTGGTGCCGGATGCGGGTGAGCTGGGTCGGTCTCCTCAAAGCCCAAGCGCGCACAGAAAATTGCTCAGTGAAGCAGCCGAGCACGAAAGACGGGCTGGCCGGACAGATGGAGAAAGGCGCACGCTGAACACCGTCTTGCCGGAGATCGCAGCAACGCAGTTGGCAGCGACACCGGGTGCCGAACAACATTCATCGCTGGAACTCCGGGTTTTATGTCGTACAGACAGGCGTAGTCCTCCGCAGAATGAATGCAGTAACAGAAGCTGGAAGAGGGCTGCTGCAGCGTCCTCTGCTGTGCAGAATACTCCATTTTCTGGAGTCGCTGAATGCGAGACGGGAGTTCCTGTCCAGAGCTATCGTGTGAGTAGATTTGCCTTTCCAGTTAGCGGCCTCGCTGCCGCGTCAGCAGCAGCGACACCCACAGCACTTCACTCACCTAGTACCATCGATTTTATTGTTGACAAACTGCTCGACCCGTGCGTGCCACTTGCGTTTGTGAAGCCTGTGCTACAACTGCTTCGCCCACACAAGCATGTGCATCTCTTCCCTCACATTCTGAGGGGGGCGCTCTGCGGCATTTTAACAGGTTATACTCCCACAAGGACGCCTGCTTCTGTCTCTGCTTCTCCGGGATCGTTTCCTGCACGCACTCTTGCTATCTCCCCTGCAGGGTCTCTCGACGCTCATATGTTCTACGGTGCAGCAAAGCGCCACTTTTTCTCTCTTTGTAGGCCAGCACCATCAATTCTTTCGACGACGGAACTTCCAGCGATATTCCCTGCTGTATGGCTCTCGCCGTTTCCTTGTACACGTCATGCAGAGACAAATCCTGATACGCGTTCCTCGATAGGTGCTGCTGCTTCGCCTGTAGTACGCAACATTAATTCTAATTTTTCCCTGTGTGACGGCGACTATGAACTGTCCTTTTGTGCACGGCTTGGAGACGTGTTGCAGTCGCAATCGCTGGCTGGTAGCCCCTTCTCCCAGCTTGCCGCTCTGCAACAACACAGTTCAAGAGGTAACACCCAACCTGCTACAACTGATGGTAATTTACATGCTCCACCCCTTGCATCCTCCCACCTCTCCAGCTTGTCCGCATGCTACACGTCTTCGCACGTGGAGTTCAGCGCTAACGAGCTCAACTTGCATGGAAGCAAACGAGGGTTGCTCTGTCTTCACACTGTGGTTGATTTTTCTGTGTCACCTTGGACGACATGTCTCAAAGCAAAAGCAGCTGCCATGTGCCCTACCTCATTTAGTCTCTCCTGCGTTTCTTTAGCGTCACGTGAAGACTTCCTTAGCGCCTCCGCCGCAAGGGCAGGCATGGCGCTTGCTGCGGCGTCTCCTGCTGCTAACATTCCGCCTGTTACCCTCGCTACTCAGCCTCTTTGCCTTTTCAAGGGCGGTGCTTCCGTGAGCCTGCTCGCTCCTGCCCGTGCTTCTTGGGCTCCAGAGTGTAGTCCTCGTTTGTTTGACTCTGCTTCCTTTATCTGCCCCTCTCATTGGACAAGAATGACTCTCAGTACTGTTTTGCCTGCGTCTTCAACATCCGAACATGCCGCTTTTCCGGATAGCCTTTCTGAGCGATCAGTTGGACGACATGAAATACCTTCTCTAACGATGCAGACAAAATCTCTTGATATCCCTGGAGCCAGAGATTCGGAGCTGAAAAGTAGTGGACTAGTGCTGTTGCAGGTTCCTTTACTGCTCCAAAAGTTCAATACCAGAGCGTGGATTTGTGCCGTCGAAACGCAGCAGCGACAGCACTCAATCCGTAATGAAGATAAGTGTACTCTCGTAGGAAGAGTAGCGGCGGATCTTCTCTTGCACACCTTACAGAGAGGAGGAACTCGGGTGAAGCGGGGGAGCACACAGCAGAACGCACTGCCCGTTACGCTGCTCCCACGCTCTAGTAGGCCGCTTCGTCCTGCACCACTTCTAGATTCTGTCTTGTTTGGTGTGCCTCCGATCCCCTTTTGGACTTCTTCGTCATCAACAAGGGCTCACCCGTCGACGCTTCCTATCACAACTGCCTCTGTCGCTTTTCGTGTGGCTGCCGTACCTCTTCTTTTCGAAGCAAGTACTCAGTCGGGCAGAGCTGCAGAAGCAATATATCAACTAGCGATCTGCACCCTCGCCAGCTGCCTTACATCCCCTCTGCTGGGTGGCGGACGCGCTCTCAAAACCCCCACACAGGTGTGCAAGTCCTCCGGGCCGCAACCAACATTAGATGGCGATCTCTGTAAGACACGCATAAGGGAGCGAGACGCGGGCTACCGTTGTCGGACTCTCACCCCTTTAGATTCTGCAAATGTCTCTGTGCCGGCCCCAACTCAGAGTTTGTCACGCCCTGAAGAGACACCCTCCGTGAGGGACGCTACCCACAAGTGCTGGATAGAAGTAACCGCGAGGTGTATGCAGCGGGGCAGCGGAACAAGCAACACCGACACTGAAAGCAGTCAAGAGTGTGGGCTTCAACTGTGTGAGGGGAAGGAAGCCCCTGAAGCAGCGTTGTTGTGCGTAAACAACTGCTGTGGACATGCACCAGAAACCAGAATACTTTACGGAGCTGCTGCACGTCGTGTAAGTCAACGACTTCTTCTTGACTGTGTTCGTCGGCTCCCTGATCTATTGCCCGCTCTGCTGCCTGTAGTGCTCTTTTGCGTGCCTGTGCATTTGTTTCATCCCCAATTTCCCTCACGATTACTTCGTTTGCTGTTCCTGTACGTGAAGCGAGGGCGGTTCGCTGACACACGTGCTGCCCGTGTCTCTGTATCTGAGGGGGGCACAGCTTCGTGTTCCATTTCTCCCTTTGATACGTCTGCTTTTCGTGGACGGAGAAACTCCACAATGGCTCACGAGTCATCGTGTCGTACTGCTTCTTCTCCAGCTCCTGCGACAAATCGTGCTGCTGTTGCGCCAGTCGCTTCCGCCTCACTCTACGCTGATTCTCTTTCTGCTGTACTAGTGGCCCAGCCTTCCACGGCTGATACTCCAAGTGGAGTTGCGGTTGGCGTTGGCGAATCTCCCGCGTGGCAGTACCAGCAATGTACTGGAGGGACGCAGACCGAACAGGACAGGGTAGCGCAAGCCCAGTGGAAGCAGCTGTTGACGCACGTAGGAAAGGGTCTGTGCTATTGTCGGACCTCTCCGGAGCACCCGTTGCTGCAGTGCATATCCCTAGTGCGCAGTAGGAATTCTTACGAGGAAGCCGACTTGTCACTGCAGGATTCGGCCGTGTTGCTTCTGCGACGCCTGGCTGCGTTGCTGCCGTCGCTCTTTGTCTCGCCTCGTTATTCGAGAACTTCGTACGACGGAGACGATGAAATCATTCAGAGGTACTTTCCTTCCAAAGCACTCGAGTGGAGACAAAAGAGACAGTCTCGGTGCACAGCGAATACGCTGCGGAGTAAAACTAGACTAGCGAAAAGCATGTTGCACATCAGGACTGCGTGTGCCTTGTTCCGTATATTGCTGCTGAGGGCTGTGGAGGTTGCTCTCCAAAGGAAGCACAACGGCAGTCAAGTGCAGCACGCGGGGCACGAAGCGATCGGAAGTTTAAAGACTGCAGCTCAATTTGACAGAGTGAGTGAGGCCACTTGCATCAGAACAGATAGACTAATTGAATCCAATTCTAGGAGAGCAGGTCAAAACACGGGGAAGATTGAAATGCAAAAAGAAAAACAGGCTGTCCTTCATAAAGACCGTTCTCTCCCTGAAGAGCCGACGTTAGCAGCTGTAAAAGCTTCCATCTTAGACCCAAGAGTAGAGACACAGCGAGCAACTGTGAGCGCAGAGATCAACGGGGAAACACAGTCCTCGAGCGTAAAGGCACGAGATACAACTGTAGTGTCTGCAGTCCCAGTACCTATGGCCCCTTCAGAAGGCAAAACCGCAACACCAACCGCAGAAGCAGCACCAACCGTAGGTCGAGAAAAGAGCAACATTTTTCCCGTGAGGAAATGCCAGCAGCCATTATCGAGCACCAAATTTCGATCCTGTACTGAAGCCATTGAGGACACGACCCCTTCACGTGACAGCCCGTTAAAAAGGATTCTTAGCGGACTTCTGGTCCGTGCAGCCGTTTACGCTGCTTCTGAATGTACAACCTGCTCGAGTTACGGCCTTTATCAAAAACGATACCATTTTATGGTGGGGATGGTGACAAAGAACAGCAGAAAGAGAAAAATGACACCAAAGACGTCCACGCGCACTGCAGGTTGTACTTCCATGAGATTATCTTCATCTAAGTCAGCTCACGCCGGAGGGTGGAGAGGGGGATTTAGAAGTCCTACTTTAAAGATTAACTCTCTTCGAAAGTGCACCGGGGATGCCGGCATGCAAGGACGCATGATACGGCGCCCGGTAGAGAGTCTCGTGTGGCAACGTTGCCGTTGTATCGGTACCAATACACAGGGGAAGCATGGCAATGAGCAAAGAGAGGCTCTCTCCAGCAAAAGTGCACAAGGTTTTCAGAGCTTCACCCAGGGACTAAACAACCGCGTTGAAATGCGGGGGAAGCGAAGCACACCATTTCAACGGGGACTAAGTGGTACGTTTGTCATTTGTGTTGCCAAACGCTACGCGAAATCCTGGACGAGACAGGTGGCACGACTCATTCAGGGTGCTGGGAAGCGCTGTACATGTCACTCGCCTATAAGAGCGAGAGTAAAGAACTTTAACGGTTGTCCTCGAATGGAAAGCACAAGCTTGGAGCACGAACAGGAGCAGCAGGAAAAAAGCATATCCCTTGAGCGTGCTAACGGTTCTTGCGCTGCCGAGATACAGATGCCATTCAACACTTCCACGAAATACACGCACTCTCCAGTGGAGTGTTCAGCTAGAAGCGGACAAAAGAAGAAGTCTACATGCGAAAGGTCTGAGCTGCCGACTACCACGTCACGCACCACGAGGCGGCGAGATGCGCAGGGGGTAACGAGGACGAAGAGGACACACAAAAGACAAAGAAAATTCCGTGTGGGATGGCACCTCCTGCAGAGTTGCCTTCAAGCTGTGAAGCTCCTCCCGAGTGAAAATCAGCAAACCATCGTAGTGTGCAGGGCCCTTTGTTGCCTTTCTAAGCATCCGCTTGCAAAGCTGAAAGCGGAGCGCACGAGAGAAGCAGCCTTGCTTTTGCCGTGCCGTGCCTCTGAAGGAAAGAGTGAAAACGGACAAGAGCGTGGCAAGTGCTCAGCCAATCTGCGTTGGCCGTCGCTTTTGAAGAAAGATGGCAGATCAGTGACCGCTCCTCCCGCTAGGGAAGTGCATGTTACACAGAATGTCTCAACGACAACAGCACCGATGGCTACAACAGAAACGGATGCAGTAAGTGAAAGGATAAAGGCAAGCGGAAGAAGAGGAGTAGGTTGTGCGCCTGCTGCGGCGCATAGCACGGGAGCTGCAGTGGCTTCAGAATGGAAACTGGGGGCAACTGTAGTAGCAGATATTAGTTCACGCGCCACAACCACACCAGCAACATCGCCGGTGTTACGCCCTCAATGTCGTGCGAGTTGGGGAACTGCGTTATTCGGACAGTCCGCAGTAACAGTTGGCAATGAAATATTGTCAATGAAGGGCTCCTCCACTGACGCCAGTGCAGCAGGGGTCGCAAAATGCCAAGATATCACTACGCTAATGAGTAAGACTCAAGCGGGAGAAACAGGCGCTCCTAGAGGAAGGCAGGTGCCGCGGATTGTGAAAGCTGCTGTAGAGGAAGTGAAAAATGGATACCGAGGGACCAGCTGTAAAGTTGAAGCTAGCGTGCAGGACGCCAGACCTCTAGGGCCGCAGGTGAGAGAAGCATTTAGCTACTCCCCGCCATATCGCAGTAAGCCATGTAAGGGAAGGCGAGCACTGGTGCGCTGCGAACTCTTGCTCGCTGCAGTCAACAAGCAGCACCTGTTGAAACAGACAGCACGTCTCTCCTGTGGTGCCTCTTTTTCAAACGAAGACAATCAGCAGCAGTCAAGTGACGTGAATTCTGAGGAAGCGGAGGTTCTTCTGGAGCGGTGCCGTGCTGCTGCTGCCCTTTTATTCCTGTGTGCAACGACTCTTCTTCCTCAGCAGTACACAGGGCCCCTCAAGGAATCACACACAGTAGACTTGCAGAGAAACCACAAGAGCAGCTTGCACGAAATTCCGGAGAACTCGCCTACGAGGACGCATGAGTCTCGCGTGCCGGTAGATAGTTTCGGTCTGCTTCACCGGCACAAACAGGTTATACAGAAAACAGTAGCTCGAAACGGAAAGGCATGGAAAGCTGAACTGGACAAAAGATTCACAGAGCTGACTGGCAAGCAAAACTTGAGGAAATCTTTCGTTGGAGGGAAGGATAGTTTAAATGACGGTATTGCAGAGGAAAATACGTTGTCTCTGTCCGACGAAGGCAACCCGTACTACACCAAAGACAAGAATCAACAAAAGCAGTACTTCGGAGAGCACGAAGAAGTATTTTCTGCGAGGACGTGGGATTCAAACGACGCGTGCAGTTCTGGAGCAAGTAACGCGCAATATGTTCTCCACCTCGTCAAAGAGAAGACTGCCGGTGGCGCGCACCCCCTACAAAGACGTGTGTGCTCTTGGCCGTGGAAAGAAAAAATACAGCACAGTAGAAGTGACTCAGAGATGACCCACCAATGTGCGGCCTTCCCAGTTTCTGCTCGCTTGTTACGGTGGCCCCAGGAAAACATCTACAGGTTCGTCGGTGAGACGCTGCTGCTTCTAGAGCAGCACTGGCTCAATTGGAGCATCTGCACCAGGTCGCTAAGGAGGCAAAGTGGAGTGTGCGCCGGTTCGATAGAAGCACAACCACTGAAAAAACCTTGTGCAACCTGTTCGAGAAACGAGATCCACTCGGGGAGTAGGGGCCGGGTGGAGGACTCCTCTGGAGAATGCACACGTCATATGAGTCTCTTTTCTGACGAATGGGAGATGACAGAATGTGACACGACAATACAGACATCGTCCCCAGCTTTCCTGGTAGTCAAACGTATTCCGTCCAAAGTGGTGGATGCATCCATAACGGCAGTCTTGCGAACGGCCATTGCCTCATACAGAAGAGCAGTAGCGGTGACAGCACAGTCCTCAGACAGACTAGGCGCAGTAACATGCACACCAAGCAAGTTGCCGCTCAAAACGCTTGATGATGTACACGTATCCAAACCATTCGGGCGCCCTTCGGTTCTTCATGCACAAAAGACGTACGAGCAACGGAGTAGACCTTCCCAGCAATTGCACGCGCCGGCTGTATTCAACGGATACTCCACGGGAGCAGAAGGGTCTGATTCTTGCCACTCGTCTACCTCTTCCGAAGGCGTCAGATGCACGCCGCTGACGGCAGGCACTACCGAAATAATTGTCGGTAGCGCCGAACAGGTTTCGATTCCTTTGTTCGAAACAAATTCAGTGAGTCCGAGTGACTCATCAAAATGGCACGCTGTGACAAATACTTGTACGAAGCATACCTGGCACCCGTCTTCGTCGTCCGTGTTTTATCTCTCCTCATCATCGTCCTCCCTTTGCGATACACCTCGAGGACCTCGCAAGTCCACCCTTAGTTTATTCTTTCAGGACAAGGGTGTGCACAGAGGGTTCGAAACAACCTCGCAAGTATGCCACATCAACGCCGGAAGTCCTCCACTAAATTATCCGTGCGCGAAAGATTTGTACTGGACGGACTCGAAGCAGAAGACTGAAGTGAAGACAAACTTCATGAAAAGAAACACAGGTTCACTGCAGCAGCGTTGTGGTGTGCGCCAGCAGCAGAACGCTCGTCGTCTGCGGGTTGGGCAAGAAGAGCAGCTAGAAAATCAACACCTGCAGTGTAGTATGTCACAGGAACTGCCTCATCAGGAGATGTTCCCCTCATTTCCGCGAATGAACAAATGCAGGAGCAGCTCGGAATCATTGCCGGACGACCAGGCAATATGCGACACCACGATGTCACCGGCACTGCAGATATACAGAGAAGTTTTGGGAGCCACTGTGCCGACGGGTACACGATGGCTGCAATCTGTGGACACCACAGCTCCCGGGACTTCTTCACGAGCTCCCCTTGACCAAAGTCACCTCCGACGACGAGCTCGCAGACAATTGCTGACCTTTTCGTCTGGAGGTAGAAATGTAGTAGGACAGGGAATGAAGATCAACCGTCACACGCAAGAGCGGACGAGTGAACTTCTGTTCGCCGCACTTCCGCTGTCCAGTCATTGCCTGCACAATACACAGCAAGCCAGCAGTGTACTGTCAGCAGCAGTTCACGTTCACGCTATGCAGGTCCTGTTCATGTTGCTCACCGCCTTCAGTTACACGCACCGGATGCAGAAGTGCTTTGAAGACAGGGTTCACAGGAACGAGGGTCTGGGTTCTCCCTCAGGTAGCATTTGCGAAGTCAAGTCAGGGACTGGCGGGAGAGCGACTAGAGGCGGACGCACGGACTCTGTGGCTGTCATTAACCGTACAGATATTAAGGGACGCCGAAGTAGCAGTCCACTTACGTCAGAAAGTGCGAATCCCTCAAACTGGCAGAATAACTTTCCTAGTTCAAGACACCATAAAAGCTTGGTTCCCAGAAATGGGAAAAAAGTACACTCCTTGCGGCAACATGCTTTGCCTTCGCTCGCATCAAAGTGGGTAGCCAGCCCCCCGTTTGTCTCTTCAGAGGAGTGTCGAATGGTCATGCAAAACGTGGAGGAGGCGATGCAGCTGCCGGAAAAACTCGTTTGTTCTGCGTGTACAGAGAAGCTGCCTTCTCGTGACAGACGCCACACAACTCCGAACACAGAAACTCTCCAAGCTTCCTGCAGATGTCGTGAATGCATGAAAGGAACTGCTGCCGCTCTAGTCACCCAAGCAGCTCCAAAGATCAGGGGCGTGTTGTCTACTGTGGGACCTGGTCAAAGACCAGTCCAAACACGTGGCGTCTCCTCTGCTCAGCCCCGGGCCGATCCGCTTTCGAGCGGCTCGGCGTTGGACCCAGGAACACGCTACTCCTTTGCTTCTATAGAAACTGATCTTCCTAGTGCTGTAGAACCTATAAAACTAGGCCATAGCGAGGAATTTTCAGTGGCACCAGCTCGGAAGAAAAACAACGACCCTGAATTCCCAGAAGATGGGGCGACCATTGGTAGCGATGGCGTCCGTGGTTTCAGTCGCACGCAGCATCCTTCCAGCAGACTTCCTCTTTTTGAACAACGACTCTGTCTATTACGTGGGAAGGGACAGCAAAAAGATACACTCGGTGGCCTACAGGTTGAAACACGCTATACGGGATACGTTTCGCGATATGTATTACAGCGCCTTGACGCGGCATCTTGCACTCGCTTTCTGCAGCAGGAGGCACCAAAAGAGCCAACGCAGGTTTCACATCCGAGACAGAAAGTGACGATCTCCTTCACAAGCTCCGCCAGCTTGCGCGGCTGTCAAAGTGCTGTAGTTCCATCGTTTTCATGTGCGTGTATCAAGGTCTGTAAGGATGGCAAGGACGAAAGGATGTCTCAGGCGTTGGCTGCACCAGAAGTGCTATCTTCTGTGGTTCACCAAGTTGTGCTCTCGCGCCCTACAGAGATCGTCGTGTCACATGTGAAGTCAATTTCATACTTAGGAAGACTGCAGAAGGCCCTACCCACTCCGCCCGACCTTTGGGACCTCCGAAGTAGTGTGGTGCGCAACGTGCACAGCTACAAGAAGCCGGCGAGGAGAGAAGGGCAACCGCGAGAGGAAATATGGCACCTCCGGCGAACCTTGGTGTATCAGCTTTCAGAGATAGCTCTAGTTGTGTGTGACGTTCTCGCAGGACACCCTGCAGGTCTGGAGACTATCCCGTGCAGTTGTTGCGAGCGTCCCGTGAATCAACCGAGACTCTCAGAGCAGGCGATCTGCAGTGGAACGCAAAAAACAGTCACACAAAGGAGATTTCAACAGCGGAATGAAGGAGCACCGTGGTTCAATCGTTTCCCCCAAGCAAGAGAGGCGCGTGCTCTTCGAGGTGTGGAGGCAGGGGGAGAGATCCAAAGAAGACCCATACGGAAGCGAGTTTGCGCAGCCTATCATGTAAAGTGGGAGAGGCGTTTTTCTGGGCTGAGACACCTCCTGGTTGCAGGTTTACCATGCTATCCACAGTATGTCAATTTGGTCACTGAGCGTGAGGGTCCTTTTAAAGCAACTGCATCGTATTCAGAACATTACAATGAAGGCCTGTTACAAGAATTATTTGTCCACGGCGACAACGCATGTGTCGCCAAGAGCATGTTAAGATCCTCACTGATCGAAGAAAAACATCTCCGGGGCAAAGGATCTGGAGCGGCCACACTTAAAGCAGAGCAGGAGGGTACTACGTGCTGTCGTTGTAACGTTGTTGCATCATCCTCGAACACTGCAGAGCCCGAAGATGACGAGTCTGCTTCTAGTGGGTCTCCCAGTTACGCTGGGCTCAAAATCGTAGGGGGTACGATTGCTCTGACAACGACCGAGACAGTCTGCAGAATCTCCGCCTGCGCTAGAAGGGCACCTGGCCTGGGAGAACAAGGTGAAGAGCCACCGCGACTACAGCATGCGAAAGATGCACACCAGGTGGAAACGTGGTTTGACATGCTCGAGAAGTACACGGCTGAATTGCAGAAACTGACAGAAGTTGCACCTAAAGTTTTTAACAACGAAAGCACCGTCTCGACAGAAGATTGTGCTGGAAGTTTCACTGATGCGTTATTCGACTATGCAGTAAAGACTGTCGGTTTCCGCGAGTACCTCCATTCCGATCACCCTCAGTTGCGGAACCGAAAAACTACCACTGCAAATGGTAGTTCGCCGGGCCACAATCTAACCGTGCACGGAGCAGTCCTTCCGGCGGATGTTGAACACAGTGGAACTGGGGGTCATGAATGGAATATGTCCATGGATCCACTTCCTTGTACACACACCAGCTTTCGCGAACCTCCGTCACGAAGCAGAAGGCGTGTCGTATCCATTGACGAAGAACTGCAGGTGGACGTCGAACGGGTTGACGGGAGAAGAGAATCCACCACTGAAGTGATTCCCACTACGTTGTCGACCCTCTTGTGCGTTTGGTGTGCCGCGCGTCAAATAGAACTGGATCGGAATACGGTTGCCACAGGCTCTCATTCAGGAGTTGTCGTAGATGCTACCAGGCACAGAGTGGCACCTGCAATGGAAAATTACCTTCTGCGTCTCTCCCCGTCACAGGAAACACCAGCGACGGAGCACGCTGTTTCGAGCAGCAGCCTTTTCCTCTGTGAAGCAAAAGGCAACCGTGATTGCCCCAGTGAAGCAGTGATGGGGACTCTCTGCAGTTCACACGCTACGTTCCCTAGAATTGGGGGGCCAGGTGGTCCCTCAGAATATCGAGCATGGACGGAAATAGAGTCGGCTGTTCATTCTCTACAACGTAACGAAGACGAAAGAGACTACCACGGCGACGAGTGCTCCCTACCGTCTGGTGGCGTCTCAAACACCTTCGTTACAGGAAGAGAGCATCTCGGATATGTGTGCGCAAAATGTCGCACAGCGTGTCCCCCGCCAATTCGATGCGTTTCTAGCCTCTTCGACTCGCAGACGTCTCCGTTGACGCAGCGCCATTCTACCCAGATGAGCCTCCTTTCTCCAGAGCAACGAACTCAACTACGCGTAGTGACAAATCAAATGCTTCATACCGCCGCAGCGGCACTGCCTCAGTGCTTCGATGCAATTGTGTTGCTCAAACCCCTTAAAAGACGTCGGTCCTCTCGTGGTGGCACAGTTCGCTTACGAATTTTATTTTTCATGTGTCGCGCGGGCAGCCGCAGTCGTGCCGTCTTTCTACGACGAGGAGAAAGGAGTTTGTCCAAAAGTAGGCGCAGTTTTTCTATGTCACGCAGAACTACCTGTATGTCAGCTAGGCTGACGCAGACAACGAGAGTTGGGCCTGCTCTTGTCTGCGTGCGCGACTTCAGTAAGGTGAGGGTCAGCTCAAGACCAACTGTCAGGCTAATGAGCACTGGCGTGAGCTAGCCGCAAAACGCATGCTCTTTTGGCTTCACTGTGTCCGAAACTCTCGAAACAGACGGTAAGTTGTGCCTTAAGGACGATCTGGCGAAGGGGTAGAGTACGCCACTTTCCCAGTAAGACAGCTATAGCACTTCGAAGATTTTAGTAGACGACCACGTTGACTTGGCGCCGCGGCGCCACTCTGGTAAGACCCTAGCATTGAATAAGCTGAATTCAGTCTCATCCGCATCAGCGTTAAAAGTGCACACAACACCGACGCCGCTAGGTACACTTGCTGAATCACATCGGAAAAGGACCACCGCCGCACTCCAGCGAACTCAGCTATGCGGCCTTTGGCAACCTGGCTCTGTACAGCGTTCGCCGACGGCCTTTCTGCAAATGAAGGTTTTCCACTGGTGGAGGTGGAACAATGTTTTATCATCCATGACAGTGACTGGGCAAAGACAAACCCACTCCATCAGTCTGTCTGAGCCTGTCCTTGCGTCAACAGGTTATTGGACTGGAACCACACTGATGACCCCCACTGTTCTGGACACACTTCAGTTGATTTGCTCTTGTGCCGCCGCATGATGTGGCAGGGCGAGAATAAAGAGCAGATATGGTGTGTGACGAAGTACACCTGGCGCGCGTTGTATAAAGCTGCAGTTTCAGAGAGCTGCATAGAGGCCGCTGCGAATGCGTGTGTAAGTAGTGCATGTGCGTAACATCTATGAAAAGGGGTGTCCTTCCAAATTTTCCTGCGGATGTAGATAAGAGTTCGTCATGCAAAAAACATATTCGAATTTTGTTTCGGGCGGCAGTATCGCTGCGTGGAACTGTGTTACAATTTTTGTTATTAGTGTTCTTGTCAGGTATATCTCATTTAATGACTTCCATCCTCTTCTTCTGCAGTGCCCTACGTACCTGTTTGTTTTGCGCCGGTTTCAGTATTCTGCCACACCAGTCAACTTTTCTTGACAAATCACGCAGTAGAGCCAACCTGTGTACATCTAAGTGATTTTGGTGAGTGTGACTGAGGCACAGACGGCGACAGGGCGACCACTACGGTCTGCCGCAGGACATTCAGAGTGTCCAATTGTGTTCCGCTGCACCTCGCGGGGCAGCACGTCAGAAAAAAAACAAACCCCAACATTCACGCAGAAATATTCTACGCGGAAACGGTCGCTCTCCCTAGCGTCCCAACAGAACAATGCAGAATCGTTTGCTTCTCGATCGCCCGCTTGATGTCCTTCAAAGAGTTCCCACTCTGCGGTGAGCGCAGCAACCACAAAATGCACTAGATCCGACTTGTCGCATTCACGTTACGGCGCGCCTCAGCGCCACGCCGTGACCTCGCAAATATACAACTGAGAAAGCTCAATCCGCCGTACCATTTCTCCGGCGGGCTTGAAATCTGGTGAAGCACCGGTTTTGTCAAACTCGACGCTGGAATCTTGTGTCGCGTCAAGTAATGTGCACACGTGAGTAGTTCGTGGAGGTGTGTACGAACCTGAAGTGTGAGGCGCGCTTGACTCTTCAGTGTGCCGCTCAATGAGGACATCAGCAGATCATTCGTAGAGTATACGTGTTCGATCAGCTGTGTCAGCTTCAGGAGAGGCAGAATTGCAAATCAAAATCAAGCACATGCAGCTCTATGAGGACGTTGACACGGAGCCGGTCGCGTCTACCTCCAGCGACGGTAGCTACCCTTCAGCCTCTTGCAACGCGTATTTTCTCAGTTTGGACAGAAGTGTTTAACCTGGAGATCTACTTTCCACGTTGCCCGACTTCCCTGTCATGAAAACGACCGTTTACTCTTAAGTGTAAACTCACGGAGAGATCCAGTTGATGAAGAAGTGAGCGGGGGCATTTTAAATTGTCGAATTCACAGGCCGGCACATCCAGCAGGATGAGGCCTGCACGTGAACCACATGGTACAATTAGTGATCTTTGAAAGAAAAATCGCTTTTGTGGCGAATCTTTGACACAGGCCCACTTGTCTCGCAGAAACTGGTTGCTGGGCCGCGTGGTTTTGGGTGATACAGCGCTGCCTGTGTTTTGCAGTGTACGACCGGTCTGTCGCACTGGGTAGCCCTTCCGAAGGCTTATTTGTGTGTGTGTGGGTCGGGGGGGGGGTTGGAGGGGAATCTACAACTTACCTTCAATACGGCACATTTGCTTTAGCTGAAGGACTTGCTCAAATACGCCCGAAGTTTGTGGTTCCAACGGCTTGCAGGAAAGAGTAGCACAAATGGCGATGCACTCCAGGATATTAGTACAAACAGGAACACGGCTCACGACACGGCGTCACCGTCGCCTGCTGAAAACCCCGTCCCTGTGACTCTTAAGAGAGGCTACAGGCGGTGAACGACCTGAACCTTTGGAACTTTTCTCTCTCACATCTTGTGCACTCACCGCGAAAGGGAAGCCAGTAAAGAGTATTCTCCTGCCGGGATACTGTTTCACCGCGGTTGCGAGGAGTTCCAAAACATTCACGTTGAGATGTCGGCAGGCGACCGTATCGCGGGAGCCTACGGCTACCTACACGAAATTACACATCATCAAATAACAAGGTTTTACTTGGTTCGAAACGAGCTGCCTCGGGGTGTGCGGTTGCACCGGCTCTTGACAGCGGCTGCATCAGCAAGCGAATACACTTATAACAAAAATGTATAAATGGTCTACTGAAAAAGAATACACATTCGTGTCAATGCATAGACGCTGTTGCGTTCGATAAAACGAATGAATGAGTATTCCTTTACCCGTCACTCGTGCGACATGGCCGCAAACGTGGACGGCAACAGTGACGATCAGTGCAAGCCACTGAGCGTTGAATTCAAGACAACACTATCCTACCATATATGTATACTTATGCTTTACCTTGTCGTGGTACAGTTCTTCTATTGGCAGAGTCTTCCCCGCTTCTTCTGTGAGAAGTACATATGCACGTTATGATGCAAGTTGCGAACCCGCTCTAGTTTGGAGCGTCTAGGTCTCTTGTGGGCTACACCAATTGACAACGGCCCTTTTGAAGGTGTCACAAAAACAGTTTTTTGACTGGACATTCCTCTGTAGTGCACTTGTGTTTTGGGGTGTCCGTTCTACTACAATCGTTAAGGTGTCGACGCTGCGTCGGGTGGACACTGACACAGCACGTACCGGTAGTGCAAAGTGTGCTAACGTCTAAGGCGACGCAGTTGTGCTTCTTCGACAGAAAAGCGGAAAGTTCGTCTTTCAACGATGCAGAGAGATGCGCTGTTGGGAAAAGGAAAATCTCGGGGCAAAGAAGCTTTCGTGTCAGCTCTCCGAGGTCACCTGCGGCGGTGTTCAGATCGACCAGCTTTCCCTGACTCTTGAAGTGATTTGCGAGGTCCTCTGCGACGGCATAAGGGCGCACTTCACAGGTGTTAGTCCTTCACGAAGTTGCAGTCTAGGGAGACAAAAAAGCGTGTACTGTCCACAAAGGAGAGAAAGCACACGGATCACATCAAATCTGAGCGTCGAATAGCAACCAGCGGACCGCCTAACTCTAGTACGCATTCTTCTTCTCGAAAGTTTTCTGCGGAGGTACCTGTTTTCAAAGCATAGGTCTGCACATCTAGCTCGAGGTCTTCGGAATTTTCAGCTTCCCGATCATCCTCATTTTGCAGCCGCTCAAAGGCTTCCTGCAAGATTCCCAGGCGCATTGACAGCGCTTGCGGCGCGTACTTGATGTCGTGTACAAGTACCATGTGTTGCCAAGAGCAGCGAAATACAGTTGTTGCCTTACCTCGACGGATGTGGATATTCGAACTAATTTTTCTATTTTCAGTCCTCTTTTCTCAAAAGCTCCAGCCTGCAGAGTGGAGGAACGGTAACGCGAGGACGACACGCGATTTCTCATGGAGTACTGGTCCACGGCATTCCAGCAGAAACTCAGTAAAGAACACCGATCGTCGACTCTTTTCCTGGCGTGCCACACGACAGGTCCAGAGCAGACCTTAATCTTCAGGATCTTACTTCTTGTACTGTCTGCGGGTAGCCTATCAAAACGCAAGAAGAGCCTTGGAGCGTCGGGTCTGAGTTCAACGCTGCTGCCACCACTGCCGCCAGAATGTCTGGCTCCATAGGTGATCTATCATCAGCCTTAAGTGCTGCAAGCTCCTGCTTCGTCAGTTTTTGTGAACCCTTGGCAGCTCGCACAAGACCGCCTGCATCAAAAAGTCACTCTCAGCACCGCGAACAGCACTGTGGAAAGGATTTCGCTTACGGGCACCGAAAATCGCGTAGACAGAGCAGTATACCCTTACGCTTCTACTGCGATGCGACGGTTGCAGACGACAGATCTGCTACTGTAGGCGGTTGAAAACAGTGAAGGCTTTGATGTGCTCACCCATGTCTGGGAGAACTTTGTATCCATAGGTTTCCTTCAGCGTGTTGACAACCGCTGCTACTTCAACCGTAGGCGGCGCAACGATAGCGGTTATTGGGGGCGTGATCCTTCTGATGAGCAAAACAGCAGCTTTTCATCCTTATGCAAACATGAACGCATGCCAGTCTGCTGCGCGACACTTGGACAGGTGGCACATCCACAGTACCGAGTGATGCACACGTTTCGTGCAACGCTCTTGTCATGAGGACCTCCTCTGCTATCCATCAAACATAAGAACTTTTAGTCCCTTACCTCATAATTTCTCCGGCGACAACCTCAATAGGTTCGCTGCAGATCCCCTCTTTTAGCCTGATAACTTTACCCTGCAAAGACAGTCAAGGGTCTGAAGTGACTTTCCATTACGACGATATTACCCCTGCTTCACTGAGTGCGCTCCAGCGATCATTTGGTTGTGTGAAAGTGCTTGCTTAGGAAGATCCATTGGCTGCGCAGCCTCTTCGAAAGCCTTTCATTCGACGTTGCTGCGTGTGCAGTATGTGAGAACTGGGCGTAGTGCACCCACTTTCTCTAACGGTGCTCAGCGTACCTTTTTAGTAAAGACTTTTGTCAATCGCTTGGTGAAAGGCGCCCTCAGCTGTGAGTAGTCCTCTTCTTTATCAGAACGCTCTGCAGACAAGTCGAGGAACAGACAAACCACGCAGGGATGCAAAGAACATTCTCGCAATGCGGTATTTTTCCCCTGCGGAGCCAGCGTGCCTGCCAAATACAGAGGTTACTGTCGAGAAGGCTCTACAGTACACGAAATTTCTGGTAAGGTGAAGCCACAAAAGACCTCGATTGTGCCATGGTGCGCTTTTCCCACATCATACAGAACTTCTGTTTTGACATAGTGTATCATATCAAACCTGTCGGCAGTCGAGGTGCCTTGATGTTGATCAGCCATTCCACGTCGACCTCTTCTGAGAAAGCTTCAATCTCGCGATCCGACCACGATGTAGGAAGGTGCGTAACAATGAGTGTGGTCGATCGGCTATGCTGTACAACTTTTTGCAGAAGACGCACCACTGTGTCCACCCCCTTTCCTGCCTGCAGTAAGTATCAAGAATGCCAGCGTTATGAAAAAATATGTTTTTCTCCCTTCGTGGTCCAAAACATTAGTCTCAGACCTTCTAAAGCAGTTAGAACCGCCTGCCTCGTACAACACGATCACCAATGTCTTGCAGGCGTCTGACAGTTTAACTGGACATTTGATGTCGCTTTGTCGTCCTAAGGGTGCTCTTGCACAGCGCGATCCGCTTTCAAGGAATAATGACTCAGCTTTCCCTAGTACAAGTACCCATACCTTCATTTGTTCCCCCAGCGCGGTGTCGCTTGCGACTTCGCAACATACTGCGGCGTGGCAGTCCACGACGCCACAGTTTCGCCGCAGTGTGCGCAGCGCCCTGCACACTTTGTTCAGGTCAGACGAAGAGGGTCCGACAAGGAGGATGATTTTGGGCCGAAGCTCACGTAGCACAAGGGTGGCCAGCCTCGCCGTTGCCGACGTCACAGACTCGGCCAAAGGGCATGTTCGCAGAAAGTCACAGTCAATTGTCCTGAGACATTCGCGGGCCTGAGACACGGCAGCCGCGCATTACAAACACACAAAGGGTGTCCGGGATCACGCAGGAACCTTTCGAGTAAAACAGGTGTGCCGTTTGAATAAGAGGCGAACGCAGATAACTGCCTTGTTATGATTTTTAAAGCGACTACCCCTATACGCGTGCTCCACACCTGCATTGTGGGAGCAGATTTTTACACGCGTGAAAGGGAACTTGCTGTTGGGTAAACCTACATAAAGGCGAAAGAGGCGCAAAGTTTTTTATACGAAAACATCAATGTACCTACCTCCAGATGCTGGAAAAGGGAGTTCATTTCTTGAGATCTGTAGCTTTTTTGCTGTGTTTCTCTTGCTAGGATCGACGTGACTCCGCTGGTAGACAAATCTCTGGTCAAGACCTTTAGCGTCGCCAGCGAAGCGACAATTCGCACGGCTGTGATGCTACATGGAATCTACGCAGCAATGACACAAGTTGTGGGACTGTCAGTTCAACGTTATACATCGCGCTTTGAGAAGAATACCGACAGGGCGCCCACGGCAAAACCCGGTCACTGTGACATTGTCTCCTTTGAAGACTCGCTGTCTCCGCCTGAAAAGAACGCCTCGGCGTTGACGACGCCGTATTACTGCCGCGTATCCAATTTTCTCAAACCGTTGCTATGTATAGTTTCTCAATAGTGCGTATACACGTGTATCGTCAATCCATACCTTTTCCTCGAAAAATTTGAGCTGTTTCAGTGATTTGGGAAAGTCGGTTATGACGAAGGCGTCGTCACCTGTGAAAATATTGCCAACGCAGTCGAGGAACTCAGATGCTGCGGTGCCGGGATCTCGCACGTATGCTCAGTGGGGAATACACTATATATGAGACATATCACTGAGGTGCGTCGACAGAATTGCAAAGCCGCGGGGGCAACTCGCAAAGGAAAATTGGCACCATTACCTTTTGCTAGTAACTCTTGTAATTTGTCGACGACAAGAGGGCACACGAGAGATGCTGGGGGAGGAGCTCCGGAAGAGAGGATTGTTGCAACTGCTGGCTTGACGCGGGCTTCTTGTTTCAGTAGTGCAAAAGTGTCTATGTGTAAAAGACCGTGGTGGTCCTTTACAGCGCCTGCTATTGCCGCGGCGTCAAGTTTAGCATCCGCAAAAATGAGTGTCACAGTCGGAAACAGGAGCGAGCGGACTGCTTTGTACATAGAGCAAACAGGCTGCGATGCGTCTACTTCAAATACCTACGGGGTCACAGGACAAGCACAGGGAAAAAGGGCACGTGCAATCGCTATGATCTTCACTTTGGGCAGCACGACGCACTTCTGAACCTTGTCACGCTGAACAGCAGAGCAGACAGACAGTTCTCCCACCGCTGCCTCAACCGTGGATCATTTGTTCCTACGCAAGCAAAGACCTACAAATCCTGACGCTTACCTTCCCCCAGCCTTCGTAATACTCCTGCAGAACTTCAATGTTTTCGACAGCCGTACTGATATTCGCGGTGTCTCTGTCTGCCGCTATGTAGGCAGAAAAACCGGCACACTACGGACTTTTCAGGGGCGAAGCTAACAAACCCATGGTAGCACACGATGACTTTACATCCCGCCCACAGATTTCATATCTGTGATGTATCACTATGAGGTGCGGTGATCGAATTGCAGCCGCGGCGGCAAGTTGTCCACGCGTACGGAATACACAGATTACGGACTGTCTCTTCCACAAGTACCGGCTTTTTACACTTCAATACGTCTGGTCTGTTCAGCACGTCGTACCTACCTGTAGGTGTTTCTGGCGCGAGCTGTGTTGAGCACTTTAAAAAAATCGTTACGACAGGTGGCCCGAGTTGGTTGTCCAGATATTTGGCTTGTTCCAAGGTACAGAGATTATCGTGAAGTACGAATCGGCGCACTTGCTGCTTGCTGCTAAACACCTTCTTCCATAGCTTCGCTTGGAGAGACAGAGGGAGTGAAATCCCGCCTTCTGTCTTTTCTTTGATTAACTGGCCAATCGCCGAACCGGCGTTGACCTCTTCAGCCATCACGTTCTCTGTGTTGCGGCAGAAGCAAAGTACATTTGCCGAAACGCGCACTTAGTATTTTCCGTACAGCGACTGCTTCCCCCCGTACTGTCACTCTGTCAGCTTTGTGCGGTTCTCATCTTCTTGAGTTGCTTCCGTAAAAGACGCTAGGCTAAACATCTGTGCCTGTGAAGAATCTTCTATCTGTACGGGGCACACGGTCAGTACTGGGACATCGCCTACTGTAGACTAAGGCTGTATAACCGGTCTCCTCCGCAATCTTCCTGCAAAGAGAAGATCTCCCCGAAGACGGAGGTCCTATGACTCGAATGTAGAAGGGCTTTGAAAGAGGCTCGCGAGCCAAGATTGGCGGTGGAAGAGAGTCTTTATTAATGCGTATTATATTCCTCGTGTGCTGTTCTGCTCTCTCAGCAGGACAACGCAAAGAACGACGTGCAAAAAAGTATATTTAGCTAAAAACGCGGAGTTCTATACCTGAACGAGGGTTGCCCGCGCGGCTTTGCCTTCAAGAAAAACTCTCTCCTCACATTGTCGCAAGTTACACTGTCACACAGTCATGGACCAGTTAGAAACCCATACGTATATGCATCCAGGAATCTGGTACTGTTGACGAACGGATTTACGCGAAGCAACATACGGCTTATCTTTGTATAAAGAGGTGAATAGTAGATCGAGAAACGTGAGCGTCAAAACTGCAGTATGAGAAAACTCGAGACGTGGAGTTATACGATCAGGTGGCCAGGAAGGCATGCGCAGGTCTATTACGGTTACAGACAATTTATTCAGGGGGGGCAGGAACTGCACCAAGCCCGCTGTCAGGAAGAAAAGTGCACGATTGTCGTCATCCCCCTCAAGGGAAAACGTGTTCTGTGCGGTGGACCAAAGCATGCATTCAGAGTAGTGTTCTAAAAGATACCCGTTTGCTTTAGCATCTCTCCTTTGCGTATACATGTACGTTTTAGGACCTGTCGGTGCTTGTTCAAGTGTCGAGGTGTGCCTACGTGGCGGCGGCTTCTGTGACGTGGTGAGCCTATAAGACATGATTGGTAATATGTGGTCCTTAAAGTAACAGGCTCCACCAACCTGCGAGTTCACTTCCTCGCATTGTCTCATCGTGCTGAGCTTTTCCGTTCTTTTCTAACCAATCCGCGAGCCACCGCACTGCTTTTAGGCCGGTGGGCCTGACCGCACAGAGCTCCTTAAGACCCCTGCATTAGGCAACCAGTTACAGTTACACAATCACTGCTCCTAGTAGCTAACCGGCTGCACTCCTGAGAGTAACTCCCGCTGTCACCACCATAACGTATCACAGTGAAGTAGTACGATGACTCACGTGAAGATGGAGTTTTATGTTGACTGTGGAGAGAGAAAATTCACCTGGATAAAAGGAGCTGGAGGGTTGGGGCGACGCCTTGTTTCTCCATGGTATACCTGCGACGAGGATGACATGAAGGCAGTTTGATCCAGTTCGGTACACGTCCCTCAATGAAAGGTGCAGGAAAACCTTTGCTGGTGGCAGCACTCACTTCTCAATATTCTTTCCCCGTGCAGCTCTTTTGCAGAAGAAGTAATCGCGCACAAAATCCACTTCCGGACTTGCGTAGAGAGGTAGCTCGGGGAAAAAGCTGCAGATTGACTTTTCCGCTTGCTCGACATTAGAGGCTGCGTGAACGACGTTTTGGAGACAATCTTTTGCGTATTTCCCCCGCAGGCTTTGTTCCCTAGGGGGCATGCCTGGATTTTGCCTTTTCCCGACAGCGTCTTTCCATACTTCAATGGCGCCCACTCGCATGAGAACCAGAACGACAATCGGACCACTTGTCATATATGAGAGCATTTTGCCGAAGTAGTTCTTTCCTTCGTGAACCTGGTACAGACGCAACACGGCGTGAGGCCGCAGCCGCAAGGAACGCTGAAGACTGAACCAAAAGCTGTCATCACTTCAAGTACACGAGGCCACAGTAGCCTGCACGCGCATCTGCAACCTCGCGATACGCAGTGCTCCACCGGTGTCAGGCGGCGCCTCAAGACCTAAACAGACGAGGAACGAGGCACCTTTTTGCAGAAACTCTCGCACAAGCAACTGTAATCGCGCACCTCACAGCACTACGCCTTCCAACGGTGTGCCTGGCCTCTCCAATAAGGGGAGAAAAGTGCATTCCACACTTCTGTTGGGATGTTCCTCTCTCTCACGTAACCACACCAGACTCTTTGGCGGTCTTCCTCGTACGTACTCTCACGCAGGAATTGTGGGCATCGTAGCATGCTGCCTACTGGGTCGCTCACCGCGTATATGCGCTTAGCAAGGGTGGCGTCAAGCCGGATTTCTTTACGTCTTATAATATGCAGTCGTTTCTTGCGTATTTCTGCTAGCACTTGCTCTTTGATGCTGGGCTCCATCCCATCCGGTTTGATGATGGCAAAGGTCCTCTCCATAGTGAGCTCACTTTTGGAAAAAAGCAAGTACATTTCCTTCTGCGCGCTGGCCACGGAATCCGAGTAGTGCTAATTGGAACACACAATTTGACCTAGACATACGCTACGGTGCATACAGAGTCCGTCCGAATTCGTGCAGCCTATAGTGCGACAGTGGCACGCGACAGGAGAGAAGTAGCGGCAGACAGTGACCTTGAAGGTGGTAGCGACCGGGGGCTGGTATTGAGATAGTTGTGTGGGCCAGCTCACCACTGCATTCCTCATGCTGTCTGTCCCATACTTTGCTCGAATACTTCGTTTGCCGATCCGCTGTGCCTCTCTGTAGTCCGTCGGACCGCACAGGAGTTTCCAACGTCGTACAGCTCCCGGCCCTTCGAGAAGTATGGCCACTGATTGACCGAACACATGACCACAGTAACTGAGACGGCGAGGAGATCTCGGGTTCGCGGAAAAACTTGCAGAGCACAAGCACACGGATCCCGTCCTGTGCTAGCATGGATGCAAGCATCTAGGGTGCTGACCTGATTCCTCGCTGGTCATCCATTTTCTCAGGTCTTGGTAGAAAGGCTGAATAACACACCACAGTACGGTTCACTAACACACGTCTTGCAGGCCAGTAATATCTTTCGCTGCAGGATGATTGGGAGCTTCCATTTGAAAGACACCTATGTACGTTGTCGTAGTTGCTCTGAGCTGCAGCGGCCTGCCTGGTCAGATAGATGTCCATAGAAAGCCTCGAAGATAGACACACTGAATCTGAATCTTTTTCTTCGAATAATAAGCAACCCAGAATTCAGGATTGCGTCTTCAATTTGAGAGACAATGCCTTTCTCGGTAGCGTCCGGCTTGATAAGCGCCACAGTCCGAGTTACTGGGCTTTTGTCCACTGAGGGGAAAGATCGCAGCATCAACTGACCATTCCGAATTGATCCTCTTGTGCGGCTTCGCGGCTCGCGATTCAGAGGGCAAATAATTCAGAACCTTACAACAGGGAAAGAAAAACTCCAAGTCCCGTTGGAACGCCCAGTTGCTAGGGCTGCAGTAGAAGCCCGAAAAGCAGTCTTCCGTGGCAAAGAGCCCTCGTAAGCTGCGTACGAATAGAAGGGAAAAAGCATCAAACCGTACAGACACGCTGATGAAATGCGTCAGTTGTTGTACACGTGCGAGAATAATTAGGCAAACGCAAACGACGGTGGCTGTGCACTGCGAAACAGGCTGCTTGTTCCACGTACATTTATTAGCTGATATTCAGCATTGTGACACAGTACTGCACAGGTTTGCGCAGAGGAGGCGACACAATCGTTAACGTCTTACGTTTCTTGTTTCGGATTTTGGCTTTGTACAGTGTCTTCCACCGCACACGGGCCCAGGATATCTTTTAGTTTTGCCACGCTATCACCGCAGGGATGTTGCAGTATCAACAAATGTGCCTGGCCCGAGCACAGGTGTGTGATGAAGCTCAAGTGTCCGTTCGGAAGGTCGGTGTCTTTGGAGAAATCAACAGCGTCTTCCTGTAGAACAACAAAAAAGCGCCTCCTCTTGTTCACACTGCCTACGCAAACTTGCGGCGTACCAGAGAAACGAGAAAGCCCTTTGTGGCATATCGTCGTCAGGCGCTACGGGTTATACACTCGGATGAAACAATTCGTTCGCCTCAGCGCTCTCATTTGGGGTGGAGACCTACGTAAGTGAACCAGAGATCTTTCTCTCTGATCACGTCGAAGTCTCTGTCCATTAAAAAGTCAACTATTGTTGGCACCTGCGGAGAAACGCACGTGCGAGCATTGCAAGAGTCACGGGTCCACGCGTACCTATCAGTACACAAATCCGGTCAACAAAACGAAAGCCCTCCACTTTATCGTGCGACGTGCCCAGTTGTCGTTTCATTTGACAACAGTTGCCGAGATCATATTATGTCTGCGTATTCCTGGGAATTGAAGATGGTATGTGCACGTCGTTTAGATTGTTCCACGTCAGAAGATGACGTTACCTTTTCCAAGCGTACGACGCCTGGTAGGACTAGGAGCAACGCTCCTTCTCCACAGTGGGTAAGCGCCATCGTTCTCCAGCTACACAGATTCTTCAATTCTGCGGACGGACACTCGGTGGCAGCCGCCGCGGCTGCTCACAAGACTCTGTGAAACCGTGCGCGCGGACGTAGCGTCGCACTCGTTGACTGCGCGTGGTCGGAAGTTGTCTGAAAGAAGCTTTTGGTTGTGATTGCTGCATTATTGCAGTAGGTCAAGTGTAAGAGGTTTAGGCGACGCGGGGGACACCTTCGTTGGAAGAGAGGGCACGTCCTCCCGCGGCATTACCTGAGATCTTCCCTGGGGGCGAAAATTCCATACACCCACTAGAGCCATGTATGTGTGCATACACACGCAGAATAAACGCTCATCTTGTCAATGAACATCTCTAGTCCTACTACAGGACACGATGAAGTTTCATTCTATGGTATTCTCTAGACAAACTTCTGTGCAACTTGGACAACCCGGTCCGTGCAGCGCTGAACTCGTTTTCGACTAGCGATCCTCTGCGCCAGCCGACAGGCTTTCTATGTACCGCCGTCGCACACTTACTGCTGTTTGCCAACCTAGCCTTGTATCAGCCACATCGTACAGTGGCCTGATAGTGCCTCGATCGTAGTTGGTGGGCTCTGAGTGTCTCTTTCGCGAGAAATCACGCATTTAACCGTTCGCTGTGGCCCCCCCCCAGCCCACACTTGCGTGCAGGTCTCAAGTCGCCCTCCAGCGTGACTGCGAGAAGACAATACCACCTCGTTGTGATGCACAGAAGGAGGAAAGGTCCGTTTTCGGTGCCGTTTCTCGATCTGCACAGCAACGTCCACTGTTCCTGAACATGTAGATCTGTTCTCATACTTCGTTCGAATGCAAATTCCTAGTTCTTTACACTCAGCTCCGATAGCCTGTCGCACAAGCTGCTACATAAAGCGCGTCCGCGAACCGTCAAGACAAGCGCTGTGGGTCAGCGGCAACAGCCTGGGCTACACACGCGCTGCGCCCCCAACATGTAGTACACGGGTGCGTGCAGCGTCACGTTCAATCGAGCCCTTTATCGTGAGTAGCCCCATTCCAGTTTTGGCAGTCGTCTTTGCATTTCTCGGCATGACGACAGCTACTATATATATAGAGCTACGCATTGTGTGCGACAGTCAATTTTGCCCAAACCTCTACGGCGGTCCTGTCCAGAATTCCCCCTTCTGACGCAGATCCAGAGAGCTTGGCTGAGATGTTTGACACGTACGATGGCGATCGTTGTGCATCCGTCTGTTTAACCGTTACTGTTCAACTTTAAGAGTTCTCTCAGTTTCTGCATCCGTCTTTCTAGCCGTTACTGTTAAATTCCCTTAGAGTTCTCTAGGTTTCTTCAGGAGCGCCAAGTGTGCGGACACAGGATTATGGTGAAGTGTGGCAATCTTTAGTTGAAGGTATGAGATGTGGAGACCTATCTCCTACGTGGTGATGCATATCTACCGACGGGGAATTTTAGCGTTGCATTTGAGGTAGAATGTTGTTTGTTGGATGATTACACCTTTTTTCACAGTGTACCAAATGCGTGAGAGCGTGAAGCTTCTGCTGCTGCGGTTGAGGCAGTAGGTCACGACAATGTTTTTGTTTTTTGTGCGCCCGCGACGTCATACATGCATCTACGTGACAGCGTCCGCGTGCCGTCCACTACCACGGTATCTTCGGCATCCTTTTGCATACCAGCTTTGTAGGTACATGTGTTTGATGCGGAGCCCCCGCGCTGCCAAACGCGGAAATAACAACTGTTGCACCATGCTGTTCGCAAGAGCTTTCTTTTTACCGTGTCAGCTGTCGAGTTCTGACACACCCACGTTTAGATTACGAGCGAGTCAAGCTGCTTACGGTGGCCTGCCGCAAATTACCAAAACCACTTGCCGTGTTGGACGCATGACGTCCATTCATTGCTGAACCACGTGTTTGTACGTACGCGGAAATAGTATTTTACGTACTGACGTGCCCCGCAGTCAACACAGGTACTCAGGTATACATGTGTATATATTTATGTATCCATATCCTTTTTGATTCTCGTCCTGCTTTTTAGATCTTTATTCTTGTTCTCCTTTTTAGAACTTTGTAAACAAGCAGATTATGATCGCAGCTGCCTTGTTTGCTGCTGAACTTCTCGTTTGTTTAAATGAGAGTTCACACCCTCTTCAAAGTCCACGTAGCGTAAACTGTGCTGTCCCTTTGCCACTCTCTCACTGCGTGAGGGACATTGTCGAAGAACAAGATCTTTGCCTGCGTGTCACCGCGCCGGTGTCCCACCTCCATCCTAGAACTATTGTTTCGCTGGCAAGGCTCTCCCTGTTGACTTGTCTTTCTCAAGCGACCAGCCAGGCCTGCAGGAACAGCAAGAGTCTTCTTTGGGCAATCGGTGCAGTCCTTTTGGGTTAGGAACTCTGCCAAATCTGCTCCTGTTTTCAGTGCCGCGTGTCTGGAAAGTGCGGGAGCCCTTTTTGAATATCTTCAACATGGAGGGACGATCTGTTGGTCCTTCTCCCGCCGGCGAAGAGCCACGAGCGTCTCCAGGTCACAGGCAACATCGCGTTCGACGAAGGTCAATACGGAACTCTAGCAGCTATGATCCGGAGGCTGGGCATGGCTGTTCTGCTCACTTCGCACTTCAACAAGACAGTGAAGCTCAGCAGCTGAACACAAGCTGCGCCGCAGGTGCAGTTTCCAGTGACAGTGGTGTCCATGTTCGACAACCAACATCAGATCCCTTGACCAAAAAAAAGAGACCTGGGGGGGGATGCCGTACAAATACAAAAAATGTGTCGCGCCACCGTGCGGGACGACTCAGTAGCAAGAGAACCACCAGTCGTGACAGCAGCAGAAGTCACAGCAGAAGCGACACCGGTGGCAGTAGCGGCAGCGGAGTTGATGCCAAGGGAGATGGGGGAAGGCAGGACAACTCTGTCGGAAAGAAGGACGTCGCACGTCGAGATATTGAAGATACGGGTCAGGTTATCCCCAGTAGCAGCCCTTGTCTACATGCGGAGAGGGCGCAAGTGGCCGCAGCACCGACTCCAGGGAGCGCGGAAACTGGTAGTTTTGACCCGGATGTAGCCGGGAAGACGGTAAGTGTACAGCTCAACATGTTCCGGTCAACAAAGGCACATAATTGAATTGTATGAGGCGAGAAGGTGCTGAAAGTGTGGGAGTCCACTTACGCTAAATGGGTCGCGCACTAAGCAGTGCTTATCCTCTTCTTTGTTGTTGACCTTCTGTGTACCCCAACATCTAAAATCCCTTGTAGCAACATGTGCCAAGATACCCCAGCACTGCTCAGATGAAGAGCTATTCCATTGCACGGTTTATAATAAAGAATATATGACCCTGCCATGCTCCTTAGAACTTTAAATTGTTTCGGTTCACCAGCAACGAAATCTTCGGGATTCCAAACTCGCTTGTGGTACGCCACTGACCGTTCAGCGCTTGCAGAGAGCCTAGTGCCCCGGATGCCTCGTGCACACATTTCAAACTACAGGCCTTGACACACATTCCGTCTTTCCTTTATATTATGTGTAGATCACGCGACTGTGCTGGTGTTTTCACTATGGGGTGTGTTTTTTCATTGACGGACCCCGGTTTATCCTGCTGCTTTGTACGGGCGCGCTCCTCGTCGTCGACTATTTCAGGTTCCCTCTTCATTTTCACCTGCACCGTTGGCCTTCTCAGAAGCGGTTGATCCATTTTCTTCTTACCCCCCACAGGAGAGATGCAGGGTACTTCGCCGGCTGTTTCCGTATATTTTCTTTTCTACGGAGAAAACCCCCCCTTCCGAGCCTTCGTCCCTGCCTTCCTTCTTTGCTTCCCTGTTAGCTCTGATAAAGGAGAAAGTGTCGTTGATACCGCCAGCGCTGGCCGCACCGTTGACATTCTTGCTGCTATTTACGTACGTCGCGCTCTCCCTGCTCCTGCTTCTTCTGTTAACGCCCCTTCGTCAAGCTTCCTCCCGCCTCTTCACCCAGCTGTCCTACGATTGGAGCCCCGCACGAACCAACTACATTCGCTACTGCCAACAGTCGCGACCACTCGAAGTAAAGTCACAGTTACCTGTTGTGGACGACCTGTCGTTACTGCCGTTACCTGCGGAAGATTTGACACGAATTACGGGACGACAAACAGCGAAAATTGACTGTCACGCCTGTCCGGAACATGCCGTCTGCGCCGGCGGCCATATGAAGTGCTTGCCGCATTACGTTCGCGTTTCCGCGACGACAGCTGCAAGGAGCTCCATCTTTACAACTGTGTCCCATGTGGCGAAGAAGCTGTTTCGAAGGGAGCTGAACGAAGGTGATGTCTGCGTGGAAAACGTTGTGGCAAAACGTGCTGCGGAAAAAGTGGTGGAACGCATCCTCCTGCTGTTAAGGAAAAGAGCGGGTGACGCTCAGTGTGGCTCACCAATTTGTGACAAGATCTCCCCCAATGGTAACCCAATTACTTCTGTGTTTTCTCAATCCGACATGTCAACTGCTGCGGCCAAACCCCCCCTAGTCGACAGAAGTGAATCCGATACGTCGATTGCTGCGGCCAAACACCTTAGCCGACAGAAGTGAACTAGCTGCAAAACCTGCTGTTAATATTCCGCAGTGTTCTTGGTTCGCAAGGCACTGGAACACAATGATATAAACGTATCACAACACAGAACGTACACTGTCGCGTAGCAGTCCAAAAGCACTTAGTGACGTGTGTATTATTGTCGCTTCCGTCCGCTTGAGTGTATTACCGGCTCCTGCAAGTTTGGAGACAGCAGCTGAATCCTTCATCTCGGAATTCGTCGCGCATGATTTTGTCGTATCGACCTGTGTGCAGGGCAATCGTGCCTCAACTCCACAGAGTTGCAGAAGAACGATTTCAGCAGGCGGCAAAAACAAAATGGCAAAAATCTTCCCCCTGCGACTGACGGCGCCATGACTCGATGGGAACTGCTGCAGTCTGAAGAGCTTCGCGAGCAACTGAAGGACGACAGTGTTTATGCGTTCGTATTCGATCGGTTTCTCGAGAAGAAGGCAGCGCTGCGACTGAATGTAGAGGTATGTCGGCTTTGATTATGATAGAATTACGCAGCGTTTATAGGTGATCTGGTTCATAAAGATGAACTTGTAAGTGCGTACCCACATGCGGCATCGTACGTGACTCGGGCGACACGTGTACGGTGTGTCCCGAGTATAATCTCGTAGACACATGTATGAGCACAAAACTCGGACAAGTTCGTGCTCGGCGTGAGTTGTCACACAGAATTCGAGCAGAATTCGTAGGAGCTGCAGTTTTTGCTTAGTAGAGGGCTCCGAGCAAACGTGTGTGCACTTTCCTGACTTCTCAGTACGTCATCGTTACGTGCGCCACGTCATGCAGTTGACGTATGTGGTGTGTCGTCTTTTCTAAACAGGTCAAGCAGCAGTACTCTTTCGAATCCATGATACTTCCCCGTGATGACGTCTCTACATCCTCAGCGTCCAGCGGCGTGAGCCACGATGACGTAGTGGCTTTTTTTCTGCAGGAGCAACGGCGTTCGCAGGGCATTACGTACTCCTACACTTACGTGGGGCCGCACGCGCTCCGTCCACCTTTTTGCACTTTCCGCCTTATCTTCATGAACACGCTTGTCCCCCTTTCTGTTTTCATAATAGCTCTTTCTGCCCTGGCAATCCCTGTCGCCGTCTGGCTACGACGCTTTTACCTGCGCCGCCAGCTGCTCACGTTGATGCAGCAGCAGCAAGGTGAGCAGCAGATGCTGATAAAATCAACGATAAATGCAGAGTCTGATGCCATTCCTGTAGTGTACTGCGGGTGCTCGTCTGCTCATTTATCCCAGCTGCTAGTGCAGCATACAGCCTTTCACCGCTTTAGCTTGCTGCGCTGGTGGCTGCAGCGCACAGCGACCAATATTGAAGAAGTTGACGCAATGTGTTTTGAACTGCTGCATAACAAAAGCGTCTGCGTGCAGACAGTCAGCCACGAGGGGCAAAACTTCTGGTGGGTCGGAAAATCCATCAGTCCACATGATCAGCACACTACAGCAGACAGCACCAGAACCAATACGTGCTGTCCTCAAGCGCTAGCTAACGTGCAGGCCGAACGATTGAGCACTTCTCTTAATAGCTGTCAAACGACTTCTGGCTTGTTCGACACCCCGGCTGTTGCAGCGCATTCTTTGCTCTCTCCACACTCCAGCATGTTTCAACGTCTGTCTTCGTCTTGTGCCTCACGCCAAAGACCAAGTGCACATGTAGATGCGTGTAGCTCGAAAAAATGTGAGCCTAACCATGCACGTAACGATTTTGAAGCTACAAGGAGCGTCCAGCAAGCTGACGCCTGCATGTTGACGATGAGATGTAGGGCGTCTATTCCAGGTTCTGGCGTCGCCGCATCTACTAGAAGCAGCTCGGCAGCGACAGCCACAGCTGATTTGTTGAACTACAGAGAGGCTATTTCACCATTTCTTAGCGATAGCAGAAAAAACCATTGCCTATCGTGTAGTAGAAGCAACGCGGGGTGCTTGGGGCAGCGTGCTGTCACTGGGCAAGCCACAGACTCTCAGTGGATGACGGAAGTAAACAAACTCTGTCACCACAGCAACAACTCTGGCTCTGAAACGGCCGACCTCAATTTACCCCGAGAATGTGCATCGTTGCGAAGGGCGAGCTCAAGGCCGTCGACTGATTTCTCCTTTAGTGCCTTTCTGGCGCGAGTTAGCGATATGCAACGGAAGACTCCTGGGCGAAATTTCACAGACTCAGATGCCGCTCACGGAGACGGTGAATCAACGCACGGTGCCGCTGGTGTGGTCCGTGGCCGGAGCAGCGTTTTGTAAGTTAGACAGCAGGGAGTGGCAGGGAAAGCAGTTACAAACTTTCGTGAAGATTGTTTTACGAAGAGTACTGACGAGGAAAACAAGCAGGGGATAAACTTAACGAGAGTTCCATTGGGTTGCCTCTGCTGAAACTCGTTCCTGTGCACATTCTGTGTGTGGAGTACATGAAAGGAGCGCACACGCGTGGCCGCGGTCGACGGCGAAGCCTCTGAATACTACGATTGAGGCCAAGCATCACACTTGCGTCAAGGCGGCTCGAAACTTCGCACTAGCGCTGTCGTCTTCGTGACGCTGCGTCACGATGGTACACAGGAGGCCTGAAGTGTGTGGATTGAACCACCTGCAGGCTGCGACTTTCATACGGGGCACCTGTACACACACACACACACACACACACACACACACTCTCACGTTGTCAGCATGGGCATCCTGTCTTCAGTACGTCAAATGTAGCACGTCTGCCGGCGTGCTGGTAACGGTCTGTTGCTGTCGTGCCGATGACTATTACGTCAGTTAAGCGGAAAACTGTAGAAATCTGGGTTGACCTGTCTCTTGCTTGCAGGCGAGCACGGGTGGTACAGTACACGCAGTAGAGACAGCTCTTAATAGGTTCAGCATGGACGTTCCGTTATGTAGGTACTACTGTTCACTTTTCCAAGTAAAACGGCTCCTTACCTAACACGACGCACCAGGAATAACGCGCAGGCTTTGCTTCCACATGGCCCACACAGTTGCGCGCCATTCACGTACACGGCTCGTGCGAGGGGGTCTCATCGCACACACGTTCATTTTCGTACAGCGTTCGGACAAAGCTCTTGCTTTGAAGAGCTGAATGGCTCAACTTTGGTTCCTGCGCGTTGCTTCGAGATCAGTTGTTGCATCTCGATACTTCTAATTCCCTGGCCTCCGTCTTCCATGTAGCCACCACCAACACCTCTAACGCAAGGTTCCTATATCCTCCGTTTCCAGTGGTTAGGACACCAAAATAGTCAACATCTCTACCGACCCAGAAATATTCTCTATCTGCCGAATATATTCAGATGTGAAGCTCTGAATCTGCCCGGACCTCTTCAAAATTTGCACGCAGCAGCACGGTTGGAGACAGCAAGACGTGCGGCGTGATAATCAGTTGTCACTTTGGCGCTTTCTACGCAGCGGATTTCGGAGGTCACACCGTCATATCGTTCAACAGCTCTGCAGAGGCACTCTCTTCTGACGCACGTACATCTACCGGAGGCGCACGCGCTCTACACAGATACAGATATACACACAAATCTGCTTGAATGAAGGGAGGCTTGGGTATGAATAGACACAGCAGCTACGGGGCGCAGGCTACCAGCAAGTACTAATGCTTGCAAGACCCTGCCAGAGGAGAGACGCAGACAGATGCACGCGTGCACACACCTTCGTCTCGACATCAATACTGACGTCCACACGAATGCCCACGCGTATATATATATATATATGAGAGAGAGAGAGCAACATATGTGTAAACATACGTATATATATTTAGGTGGAGATAGCGATATATATGTATAAATGTATACGTACATGTATGTATAGAGAGAGACAGCGACAGAGAGACAGCTGCCACATCTATGAGAACACAACACACATGTCTTTGCACCTACACATTCAAAGCGAGGGTGAGAAAGCACGCATATATACGTGCGCTATGGAATAAACATATATATATATATATATGCGAGTGTACGATTGCATATGTGTAGAGGCGAAGTGCGGGTAAGGCCGACAGCGTTGCCTGTTGAGAAGCTTACGTGGTATCTACTTCTCTTTGTTACTGAGAGATTCTTCCACGCAGTCAGCTCTGCAGGTGTCGCTGCTGCTGCTGCCGCCTGTGCGTCCCACGTGGTTCCTCTGTCGACAGCGCTGTCGCAGTCTGCTGCGGCCATGACGGCTAGTGGGGTGCTGGTGCTCGCGCTTTGGCACTCGTGGAGAAGCGCGTGCAGCACCTGCAGCAACTGCAGGAGCAGCAGCTGCACTAACAGCAGGAGCACCAGCTGACGCAACAGCAGGAGCACCAGCTGACGCAACAGCAGGAGCACCAGCTGACGCAACAGCAGGAGCAGCAGCTGCACTAACAGCAGGAGCACCAGCTGACGTAACAGCAGGAGCACCAGCTGACGCAACAGCAGGAGCAGCAGTCGAAAACAGCAGAGAAAATATCACAGGGCGTTCGCCCACCACAGGCATCGCTGCTGTTGCTGCCACTTCTGTTGCGGCTGCTGAGAAGGCCGTTGCATCTCATCTCATTCCACGCGACACACACGCCCCTGCGGGGCTAAGTACCGCTGCTGCAGCTCCTGCTGCTACGGCAGCTGCTGCTGCGGCAACTGCTGCTGCTGCTGCGGCTCGTGCTGCCGTGGCAACTGCTGCTGCTGCTGCGGCTCGTGCTGCCGTGGCAACTGCTGCTGTTGCAGTGCGTGAAAGGAACTCGTTTCCTCGGCTGTCGCGGCGAGAGGTGTAGCTGGTGCTGGCGCCGCTGCCATGGCGCAGTCTGCTGCCATCAGGCGTGCAGTAGGAGGCTGTACCACGCCGCTTGCTTCTTCCTTTTCTTCCTCTTCGCGTTCTCCTCCACCTCCTCCCTGCTCCACTGCTGCTGCGGTAGTACTGCAACAGTTGCTGCAGTCCATGGAGCTGTACGTCGTTAACGCGTCTTCATCCTCGTCCGTTGGGGGCTCCTCCACGACTGGCTGCTGCCTGCTCTCGTGTACTTCCCGCTGCGCGTCCGCATGCGAGCACTCCACGTCCAGCGGCAGCTCCTCAGCCTCTTCCGACTGAATCACGCAGACGGGCCGTATCTCGTCCACAGGCTCCACCACATACTCCTCTCGTTGGCACTGCTGCTGCATTGGATGCGGCTGCTGCTGCTGCCCGTGCTGGTCGGGGTCCCACTGGAACAGCTGCTGCTGTTGCTGCTGCTGCTCGTGCTGCTGGTGCAGTAGCAGGTGCGGCCGCGTCTGATATGGCTGCGGCAGGTGGAGATGCTGCGGCAACTGGTGCTGCTGCTGGTGTGGAAACGGTTGCTGTGGCAAGCATTGCTGCTGCTGTACCGCGTGTTGCTGCTGTTCTTGCAGCAGCTGTTGCTGCGGTGGCTGTGGCAGTTCCGACCGCTGCTTTTGGACCGGCAGAACCATTTGTGGATGGTGCTGCTGAGGCATGTGCTGCTGCTGCTGCGGTACTTGCCACTGCTGCTGAGGCTGCTGCAGCACGCCCCGTTGCTCTTCCTGGAGCAGCCCACTCTGCTGCAGCAGTGACGCGTGTTGCTGCTGCGGCAACGAAAAAAGCTGTAGCCGGTCCATCGGCTGCCCCAGCACAACTGCTTGTGGCTGTTGCTCTTGCGGCTGCAGATGCTGGTGCTGCTCCGGCAGCACGGGTGACTGCTCCTCGTCATCTGGTAGAATTTTCCTTCGCTTGTGCGCCATCGCAGCCACTTGAACTGTGCGGCTCCTCCTGATATTGCTGCAGCTGATGCTGTTACTGCTGTTGCTCTTGCTGCTGTTCCTGCTGCCGCTGCCGTCCCCACTGCTGCTGTCCCTGCTGCAGCTGCTATTCCTGCTGCTACTACTGTTGTTGCTTCTGCTACTACTGTTGTTGCTGCTGCTGTTTCTGCTGCTACTACTCTTGTTGCTGCTGCTCCTCTTTTTGCTGCCACTACTGCTGCTGCTGCTGTTGCTGCTGCTGCTGTTGCTGCTGCTGTTGTTGCTCGCGTTGCTGTTGCTGGTGCTGCTGTTGTTGCTGCTGCTATTGTTGCTGCTGCTATTGTCGCTGCTGCTATGGCTGCTGCTGCTATTGTCGCTGGTGCTGCAGCCGCCCGTGCGGGTAGGTGGTGTCCAGCTCAGGTATCAGTACTCCTCTGTCGCAGCTAGGGCCGGTTCTGCTTCTGCAGTCTCTTGCTGTTCCTCCTGCTCCTGTTGCTGGGGATGAGGCTGCTGCTGCAGGTACTGCTGCTGCTGCTCCTCCACCACGTGCTGCTGCTCCTGCTGCTGCGAGCTCTGCGGAAGCCAGAGGCCCAGCGTTGGTAACGACTCTCCTTTCTCTGCCGTACAGCCGATGTCGCCAAGAAACTCGAGCCCACACACTTTTTGCTGCGGCCTCTGCTGCTGCTGCTGTGGCAGTGACTGTTGCAGGACTGCTGCTGCTGCTGCCCCTGCGGATGTGGACGGGGTGTCATGCGCAGCAACACCGCGGCGCGGGCAGCACCACCGGCCCCGGCTTGCGGGCCTGTGGTCGCCATACTGCTGCTGTAGCAGCAGCGGCTGCCCTGCTGCTCCAGGAGCCCCACCAGCAGCAGATTCGACTAAAGCACGATCAAGCTCTGGCAGCAGGAGCCAGCAACCACAGCAGCTCTCTATCGGCGCCCTGCTACAACGACCGCATCTGGGGGCCAGACATTACCGAACAGAAGCAACAGCAGCAAGGCCAGCAACACAGAAGCAGCACAACAGGCGGGAGAAGCAGCAGCAGCAGGAAAAAGGAGGTTGCGGGACGTAAATATATCAACGAGGACAGATGCGTTGGAGCGGGATGACGCAGGACAGCAAATGCGGCAGAAAGAAACTAGAGAGGGTCGAAGAGTCTTTTTCACTTGATTGAGATTCACCAGCACACAGCGACACCTACACCTGACCCCTTCGTGAACTCACTTCGTACTTTGTACAGATATTTAGCGCGACACAGTCAACGGCGATGGAGGAAGTATATACGTATAGATATCCTCGACGTGGTTCTAGCAGACTGACAGAGGAAGCGAGAGAACAACAGCAGAGAAGCTTGGGCAACGGGAGGGTAACCAGTGTCAGCACGTCCCGGGGGCGGGGCATCAGTGAAGCGCAGGGACTTGTGAGGCTGCCGCGTGTCCTCCGATTCCTGCTGCTGCTCTTACTCGTGCTGCTGCTGCTGCTGCCTTCACTGCTGCGGTTTCTTTGTCTACATACGCGCACTAGGAGTGACTAGTAGCAGCAGGAGCGGCAGTGGGAGAAAGAGGAGAGGGGAGGACACACGCGGCGTGGTTTTGGGGTCGATTGACGGACGCAGCTGAAACGGCACCCGCAGCGTAAGAGCGAGCAGAGGGAGTAGAACTTCACACCTGGAGGGAAGCAGCAAAACAGAGACATATGGCTGCAGAGAAGGGAAGAGATGACGCTGGCTGTGAACGAGGAAGCGAGAACTTCTGCAGCACAGCACCAGAGAGGCCAGCGGCAATGCTGCCGATGCCGCAGCAGCAGCAGCAGCAAGTGTAGCAGCAACGGGGACTGCAGGGACAGCAGTCGGAGCCCTAACAGCTGCAGGAATAACAAGAGGATGAGAGAAGAGGCAGGAGGGGCGACAGCGTCTGCAGGGCTGGCTGCGCTCCGAAGCTACCAAACGTTTCGGAACGCTACGGAAGTGGTCTTTCAGACCTGATGCGGCAGCAACAGCAGCAGCAAAATGCGTGGAGGTAGTAGCAACACACAACGCAGGAGCCACACAGGAAGAAAGTGGCATGCTTCTGCTGTGTGCTGCAGCAGCGCGATTAATGTAGCCAACTGCAGCACTCCTCGGCAACGGGAGAGTTGCCACCGGACCAGGTGTGGTACAACGGCATGGCTGCAAAAGCTGTTGCTCCGCCGCTGTCGCTGCTGCTGCACCTTCCGTTGCTGCTGCTGCGCACGGAGAAGAGCGCGCTGCCGCCTCGGCTGCTGGCGTTGCTACGGCTTCACCAACTGCTGCTGGGGCTCTCCCGGCGGCTTCCGGTCGCCCGTGTGGCTGCTGCAACGGCGCAATCGAAGTGCAACGCGATGCGCTCTGCTGCATGCACGCTCTGCTGCTCCGCGTCAGAACACGGGGATGTTGGAGCTGCTGCTGCAGAGGCTTGTACTACGACGACTGTGCTGCCTTCGCTGCAGATGATGATGATATCTCATCGCATTCTCTACTGCTACTGCCACGTGCTGGTGTAGAGGTGGTGGTCTGCTGGTGGGGGGATGCGTTTCCTGACTGGGCGACCCACGAGACCTGCAAAACCGCCACGTGCTGCTGTCTATGTTTCGGGCTGCTGCGCTGCTCCTCTCTTGGCGTCCGTGGTAGTGTGCTGGTGCGTAGCAGCTGCTGTGCTGCTGCTGCGGCCGCTCCGCTACTGCTGCAGCCGCGCCGCAACTGCCGCCGCGACTGCTGTTTTGCTGCAGCCGCTGGCGACTGCGGTAACGATCCATACCGGCCGATCTCTTCGTGTGTACTGCGGACGCTTCGGCGATGCATTCGACTGTGTGGGACTTGTCTACTCCGTCCCTGCTCCTCCACCTTGCAAGCAGAAGAAAGAGGGAAACCGAGCTGCCTGTTCCTGCCGAGCAGCAACAGCAGCACAGCAGCAGCATCACACGGCAGCAGCATCGCAGCCGCAGCATCACAACAGCAGCAGCACAGCAGCAGCAACAACAGCAGCAGAACAACAGCAGCAACAGCCGCGGTAGAGCAACAACGGCAACAGCAGAGGCGCGGCAACAGCGCAACATGCATGTCAGAGGGTCGCTACGCTGCAACTTAAGGCGGCTGTGTGTCCCGGCGGAAGACAGTATCTTTTGCTTGTTCGCGCGGCACACACAGCACTAGAAGCCCGAACAGCAGCGGCCGCAACAGGTAGGAATGCGACAACATCAATGGTAGAGAGCAGGAGCGGCGGCGGCAGCAGCGAGCAAAGCAGCAGGAGGAGCAGGATCTGCAGCTAGCACAGCAGCAGCAGGAGCCACATCTGCAGGTAGAACAGCAGCGGCAGCAGCTTCAATGAAGCAGCCGCTGGTGAAACCGCGGCAGCTACTCTCCCGACGGCAGTTCGGGCAGCACGCGCAAGAGGAGCTCCCACAGCAGCTGCCAGACGCTCCACGACAGCAGCAGCATGAGCAGGGCAGGAGACGTGTGGCTGTGTTCGTGCGAGTCGAGAAGTAACGAGAGGACGATACAGCAACAGCAGTCTTTATAATTCTCCCCTGCCGCTGCTGTGCACACGTTTGCTGCTGCCAGGACCGCTACTGACGGTGCGGCGCAGCGTCTTGTGCTCCTTCGCCGGTGGGGTCTCCCGTCTCACTACCATCTCGAGATTCAGCACCAACAACTGAGGCAGTAGCAGCAGCGGTGACAGCAGCAACAGCAAGAACAAGGATAGCAGCAACAGCAACGGCACCGACAGCAACCACAGCAACAGCACCCACACGACCAATAGCAACATATGCAGCTAGAGCAAGAGTGGCAACTGCAGCAGCAACAGGCGCAGTAGAGGCAGCCTTCGTCACAGCAGGAGCACCAGCGGCTGCAGGAGAGAAAGTGGAGCAGCCACTTCAGACAGAACCAGCAGCCGCAGCCAACACAGCAGCAGCGACTGTGTTACAGAACGAGGAGAGCGGTGGTGACAGCCCAGCAGGGCACCCGCAGGACTCGACTCTGCAAGCACCGCCGCATACCTGCGCCGCGTCGACCCTTCGCCCAAGACGCAGCAGCAGCAGCAACAGCAGTCGACGAAATGCAGCAAACGCAGGTGCTCCTTCAGTGTGTGCGCCGCAGAAGCAGCAGCACTATCTCAGGTGAAGAAGCAACAGCACCTGCTGCACCAGCAGCAATCCCGGCAGAACCAGGAGCAGTCTCAGCAGAAGCAGCAGCAGTCCCAGCAGCTGCAGCAGTCTTAGCAGCTGCAGTAGTCTTAGCAGCAGCAGTAGTCCCAGCAGCAGCAGCAGTAGTCCCAGCAGCAGCAGCAGCAGTCCCAGCAGCAGCAGCAGTAGTCCCAGCAGCAGCAGCAGTAGTCCCAGCAGCAGTACCAGTAGTCCCAGCAGCAGTACCAGTAGTTCCAGCAGCAGCACTGTAGCTGTCCACGAGGATTACTCACGGCAGCTCGTGCGTAGGGGGAGCTGGGTACCCCGCGCAGCTGCGGTGCGCAAGCTGCAAACCCTCAAGAGACTGCTGCAGCAGCAGGAGAAACGTGGGGGTGTCACTGCGAGTACAGCAGCCGCTACGGAGGAGAGATTCTGCGCAGCCCAACAACAACAAAAACAGAGGACAGCTGCAGCGGCCGAAGGCAGATGAGCAATTGCGGTAGAGAGAGGAGAAGCAGCAACAACAGCAGGAGAGAAGCCAAGCAGCAGTCGCAGGTGGGGCGAGACTGCAGAGGAGGAAGAAGAGGAGGAGAAGCAGCACCGGGCGGCAGCAGTCCCGCAGCTGGCGCTGCTGCTACGCATCGTCTCTGGCAGCAGCGGTAGCAGCAACAGTTAAGGACAGCAGCAGAGGAGGAGAACCGCAGCAGCAGAGAGCCAACAGCAGTAGCAACTGCAGCAAAGTGCTACCGACAGCGTCAGCAGCAAACGCACAGAGGGTGACACACGTCCGGAGGAACCGCCGTGAAGGCGTCTTTCGAAGCAGCAGTTTGGCAGCCAGAGGTTCCCCCTGGGGGGGGCAGAAGAGGAGAAGCACATGGAAGAGGAGGAGGAGGAGCAGCAGCAACAGCAGCAAAAGAAGCAGCATCGGGGACCGCAGGAGGAACTGCGACGCTTCAGCCGCACGAATCCGAGCGGCGACAGCAGCAGGAGCAGCAGAAGCGCAGGCAAAAACAGCGGCATCGCAGCAAAGCATGACCACAGGAATGCGACGCTGCTGTTTCTGCTGTAGGAGAACATGCCACCTGCCAGGGCAACGACTGATTTCGAGCTCAATCTTGCTGCTGCTGGTGCTGTATCTCCTGCTGCAGCTCCTGCTGTCTGGCCAGCGTGGTGGTGCGGTGCAGCTTCTGTCTCTGCAAGTACCTTCTTCTGCGGCAGCAGCGTCATCCGCTCTTTCTGCTGATGCTGCTGCTGCTGCGTCGAGCGCTGCGGCGTCCTCCTGCTGCGCCGGTGTGTGTGGAGCCGCTCGTACTGCAGCGCATACTGCAGCACCAGCAGCAGCTTTGCGAGCAGCAGGCACCGCAGCACTGCCAGCAGCAGCAGCAGCAGGAACATCAAGAGCAGCAGCAGCAGCAACAGCAGCAGCAAGAACAGGGGCAGCGGACGCACCAAGCAAAGGTGCGTGTGAATTGTCTTGGCCAAAGGGGAATAGCTGGTGCAGTATGGCAGTGTTAAGACGCAGTGTGTCGCTTCTCTCTTTCAATACTCCAAACATACGAGGCAGCAGCCCGGCTGCGGGCGTTTCGTCTCCCGCATACGTGCATCCGACAGGCCAGTGTTTCTCCGCCACTGCTGCTGCTGCTCCTCGAGACCCTGCTTCAGGCCGGGAGACAATGCCTTTCTCGCCGCAGCAGCAATGGCGGCAGCAGCAGGGCAGCGGCTCCCGTCACCACAGCAACACCTTACGCTGGAGAAGCAGCGGCCGTGTCTGCAGCAGCAACAGCCGTAGCTGCAGTGTTAGCAGGCTTCTGAACAGCAGACACAGCCCAAGCAGCAGCAGCAGCAGCAAGGACCACTACAGCAGGAGCAGCTCCTGCAGAAACAGCAGCTACTCAGCCAACAGCAAACGTCCACACGACCCCTGCCGCTACACCACGCGAACGTGCAGCAGCAAGGGGCGAGCTGATGGCAGCATGAGCTGCAGCCGCAGCAGCAGCCACTTCCCGCAAAGCAGCAGCATGAGCTTCTCTCTCTGTGTGGAGGACGGCGAAGCGAGCGACGGCGGCAGTCGCGGTAGAAACAGCAGCACCAGAGTGACATCGACGAACTGCAGGAGCCGCTGCAGCCGCCGTTGTCTAAGCGCCAGCAGCAGCGAAAGCAGCAGCACCACCAGCGGAAGCAACAACACCAGCAGCAGCAGAAGCAGCAGCACCAGCAGCAGTACCAGCAGCAGAAGCAGCAGCACCAGCACGAGCAGCAGCAGCAGCACCAGCAGCAGCACCAGCAGCACCAGCAGCAGCACCAGCAGCACGAGCAGCAGCACCAGCAGCACGAGCAGCGGAAGCAGCACGAGCAGCGGAAACAGCAGCAGCAGCAGCGGAAACAGCAGCAGCAGCAGCGGAAACAGCAGCGGCGCAGAGAAGCAGAGCAAAGAAGAAGAGCAGCTGAAGCGGCTACCGGCAGCGCTACAGGAGCTGCTGCAAGGGCTGCGGCGGCTTCCCCCAAACGACTCGAAGGCGCGGTTCGTTCACCCCACACTTCTGCACGCGAGGGCAACCTCACGCATGCAGACGTTTGCCTCTGTCTCTCTCTTACATATAAGTGTGTATTTGTCTGGATACACCGGCATAAACGTATATATGTATATATATATGTAGAGGAACATAGTACACGACCCTCCTACATACATGTATGCGTATTTGTACGAGTAGACATACACATATATATATATGTAGAGAGAGAGAAGGTAGCTGCGCGCGCGCGCGGGCATGCACGAGACTTCGCTCTGCTGTCTCTCTAAATGTACACACACGTCTATATGTACATACAACACTGCGGGCCGCTATTATATGTACATATGTGTGTGTGTAGTTCCACGAGTTTCTTTGTCTCTTGCTGCACCCGTCTCCCCGTCTCCGTCTCCCCATCTCCGTGAGCGTGTTGTCTCCCACACTTCATACGCGTCTTCTTCAGAGGGCAAAGACAAAGTGGAACTCCTCTCCGGTACATTTCGTGAAGAGCATGTGCGCACGCATGGGTGGGGCCCTCTCCTTTCTGATATCTACAAACGTCTGTGCCTTTATCTGTGTTCCTGGCTTTTCGTGTATAGGAAGATATATATACATATATTGGAGTATACACGTATAAGAGTATATACATATAGGTATAGACAGACAGGTATGGATAGGTGCATTTATAGACACAGAGACGTCCTTCTCATCGCCTGCGCGCCTCTTCCTTCAAAGCGCCGTCTCCCCGCCGGCCCGTGGCCCCGCCGGCACCCCTGCGTCTCTCTCTCGCATGTCCCTTTATGTATATGTATATACGTGTGTACAGTGTCTCATGCATGCGCGACATACACATGGGTACGTGTACACAGGCTGCCCGCAACAGCGTGAAAGTCTGCATGTATCTACGCAGATGTATACGTGAGAGAGAGAGAGACAGAGGGGGTGGGGTTATACAAGAAAAGACACGTCGGTCCAAGGGACTCGGGTGCTCAGTGTCAAGAGCGCAACGGTGGTGCAGGCTGCACGTGCGTGAACTGTCGGTGCTGCTGCTGCTTCACCTGCTGCTGCTTCACCTGCTGCTGCTTCACCTGCTGCTGCTTCACCTGCTGCTGCTGCATCTACTGCTGCTGCTGCATCTACTGCTGCTGCTGCTGCATCTACTGCTGCTGCATCTACTGCTGCTGCTGCTGCCTCTGCTTCTGCGGCGTCTGCTTCTGCTGCATGTGCTTCTGCTGCATGTGCTTCTGCTGCGGCTGCTGCTCAGGATGGAGCGCCTGCTGGCGCTGGGCAGCACGCTGCAACAGCTGCCTCCTGCCCTACGCACACGCGAGAGTCTAGTGCTGGTACGTCTGCCCGATGGTGCAGCATCCCTGTACTGCTGCTGTCCTGTTGCTACCGCCGCTTCCACTCCTGCAGGTGCGAGCTGGGACTTTTGCTGGCGCTCCTGCTGCAGCTGACGTTGCTGTTCTCGTTGGCGCTTCCTTTTCTGGTGGTGGCGGCGGTCCTGCTGCGAGAGGTGCCATGTTGCTGCTCTTGCTGTTGACACGCGGTGCTGCTGCAGCCGGTGCTCTGTGTGTTGTTTCTCTGTGGCTGCGAGGGTTGCCCTTGCTGCAAGTGCGGCCGCTGCTGCTGTCTTCCTGCTGTTGCTGATGTGACTCCTCTGATTCCCACGTTGCACCCTGTGCTGCTGTTACGAGTCCGGCCATTGCTGCTCCCGAGTATGTGGACACTCGAAGTTCTTACTTTCATGCCGTTCCTATTCCTGCCACTGCTCTTGCTGCTGTTGGTGCTGCTGCTGGTCCGCTTGCCGCTGCTGCTGCTCTTGCTACTGCTTCTGCTGCTATTGCTGCTGCTGGTCCTCTTGCTGCTGCTATTGCTGCTGCTGGTCCTCTTGCTGCTTCTGCTGCTGCTCTTGCTCTTGCTGCTGCTCCTGTACCTGCCGTGCTGCTGATCCTCTTGCTGCTGCTGCTGCCGTGGCTGCCGCCGCTCTTGCTAATGCTTCTGCTGCAGCTCGTTCTATTGATTCTGGTGCTGCTCTTGCTATTGCTTCTGCTCCTATTGTTGCTGCTCGTCCTGCTGCTGCCGCTGCCGCCGCTCTTGCTGCGCAGGGGTGCCAGTCGGTCGTACACGTGCGAGCAGAGTATCGGGTGTTCCCGAACGGCGCTGTGCGTCTTTACTTCAGAGGCTCAGCAGGTACATCTGCAGTTGCTTTATACATCACTCCTATGAAAAAGACAATTCTTCTTCGTATATACATGTATATATATGTTGAGAGAGATATCGACACTGCACCTTCTTCATAGGATAACTAAGTGAACACTTACACAAGTGTGTGCATCCGTTTCCGTATCTGAGCTTCTTCACATGAATCTACAAACATTCGCCAGCAGAATACTTCTACGTATAGCAGCACCTGGTACGCAAATATGTATGAGCATTAACATATCCATGCATCTTTCCATATATCTATTTGTTTAGCACGGTACTTCCGTAGAGAGTACCATGTTGAAGAAAGCGAAGTCTCCTTGCATAACAAGCAACTCACACAAGCATATCTACATCCATCTACCACCCTTAGTATTCGTATATGTACGTTTACGTATACACATATTTGTATGCAAATGTATATATGCGAAGATATATATGCGTAGGTGTACACGAAAAGATTCGTAGACTGGCTACAAATCTTTCTTTGCCTACACGTATGTAGTCTATAATAATGCAAATATATATATGCGTGGATGTACACATATATATATATGCGAATATATGTATGCATGGGGATGTACAGGAAAGATGCACAGGCTTGCCACATATCTTATTTGCATATATATATATGTATATCTGTAATGACGCAAATGTATATACGTGTGGATATATATATATATGTGTGTGTATGCAGATATATGTACGCATGGACGTACAGGGAAAGGTGGGTAGACTTGCTAAGTATCTTTATATGCATATACGTATGTATGCATATATGCGAATGTATATATGCATGGATGTGTGTGCGTATATATATATATATATGTGCAAATGTATATATGCGTGGATGTACATATGTATAAATGCTAATATACATATATGCATATATATATATATATATATATATATATATATATAT
>KL647290.1:4537735-4650528 GCA_000727475.1 Sarcocystis neurona | reverse complement strand
CATATATATATATATATATATATATATATATATAGATATTCGTGGATGTAGAGGAGAAGACGTGTATAGACTTGGTACGTATCTTTCTATGTATACGTCTCTGTGTCTTTTCCGTACGTAGGATGCATACGTATATATATGTGGACAGGTGTATCCATAGTCACTACAAAATGTATATCTGTTTGCACGTGCATGTATATATATGTATATTGGCAGTCGCCACCAAGGAAAGAACTGGCTGCGTTTTCGCCTTCGTCTGGTTCGAACTTTTTATGAGGTGGAAGTACGAGACATGATGCAGAATGACAGCAAAGTGCCTGCAAGCACGCTGCTGCCTACGTTGGCGTAGATGTGTTGAGCCTTGAGAGGGGGAGACTGGCGAAGGAAGTGGAACAGAAAGAGAAAGGCAGAAGGCGGAAGAAGGAGAGGGAGACGGGGAGACGAAAAGAAGAAAAAAAGAGGGGAAGGGACGGGGAAACGAGAAACGGGTCGAGAGAGACGAGACAGAGAGAAAGGGAGGAAGACGGAGACACGGAAGGGAAGGGGGAGGGGGGGGGAGACGGAGACACGGAGGGGAAGGGGGGAAGAGACGGGGAGAGGGAGACACGGAGAGAGACGGAGAGACGGAGAGAAAGGGAGATGGAGAGAGAGTGAGAGACAGGAATGGGGAGAGGAAGAGAATAAAGGGAGAAACTGCCAGAGGGGAATACTCAGGGCAGTTGGACTCGATGATATTTTGCAAAGAAAGAGGGCGATGCATGCACCTGCGGGAAGGGAGCAGGGCGGAACAGGAAGGCAGACCTTCTCTGGGACGACGAATATACGTCGCGACACACAGATAGCAAATCGAGAGGCGTGGACAGATAAACAGAAACACATGGATAGAGAGAGACACAGGTAGTAGTAGCTTTACACATAGGTAGATAGGTAGACGGGATAGCTGGAGAGACAGATGAATAGATAGACAGAGGAATAGATAGACAGATGAATAGAGAGACAGACGAATAGAGAGACAGATGAATAGAGAGACAGACGAATAGAGAGACAGACGAATAGAGAGACAGACGAATAGAGAGACAGGTGGATGGAGAGACAGATGGATGGAGAGACAGATGGATGGAGAGACAGATAGATATACAGAGAGATTTATAGACTGAGAGACAGGTAGGTAGACAGCTATATACGCCGACAGATAGAGAGATAAATAGATAGACAGGTGAATAGATAGACAGATGGATAGAGAGACAGATGAATAGATAGACAGATGAATAGAGAGACAGATGAATAGATAGACAGATGAATAGATAGACAGATGAATAGATAGATAGGTGGACAGATCGATACACAGAGAGACTTCTACACAAGTAGGCAGATACTCAGGTAGACTCATACGCAGATAGGTATAGATATGCACAGATGTACGGACAGGCAGATAGACAGACACGTACTAAGAGGTAGGCAGATAGAGAAATAGATACGCGGACAGATAGGTCGGTAGGTAATAGGGAAGTGGATAGGCAGATACACGAGTCGACGACAGACAGACAATTTAGTAGACACACAGACGTGGACAGCAATACGGGTAGACAGCGAGAGACACACGTGCCCACGTATATAAGTGTCGTGTAGGCAGGAAGGGGACACTACACTGGTAAACAGAGGCGGAGAAGGGGGGCAAGTATATGGATAAAGAAGAAAGGCAAGTAGTATATAGGGAGACAGATACACCGGTGGAAATATATGGAGCCGTAAATATAGCAGGTGGTCGAAAGAGAAAACAGGCGCCCAAAAGAGAGACACACACAGAGAAGGGGCGGCATGCAGCAGACCGCGCGCGCGCGCACCATGTTGCACCGTCTTTGCTAGTTGACTACTACACGCAGTGCATTATCTACCCAGCAGCTAACTTGCATGCGCCTCGGCACCGCGCCCGTAGTGTGTGCAGGCCTTCGCAGCTGAATCCTTTCGTTTGTCTTCCTCTCTGCACTTCTCTGTGTGAATTTCCTCCCGCATTTGCATGTATTTGTCTGCGGTGGCCTCTCCACCCCCGTGCCACGGTGCGACTTCTTGGTGAGGATTCAGAGAGATGGAGAAAGCGCAGCAGCAGAAGACGGCCCTCCGCGGTTTCTCTACGAAAAGGAGTCGCACACCTTTCAGGAAAACAGATCATATATATATATGCAATGTAGTTGAGTATCGTCGCTAGAACAGATTACATACATATATATATGCATGCAATTTTATGGTGTTACTGTTCTAATGTGTGTGCACATGTACGTATGTCTATGATTAGTACGTATCTGTTATTGTGGGATATGTACATCTACGTTGATTATATCTGTATACCTATGTGTATGTATGTATCTATATATATATTTATGTGTGTGTAATTATCTGCATGTATCGGTTCTTGGTGCTCTTGTATGTTTCTTTGAAGTGCGTCAGCTTCTGCTTCCCCTCCTGCTATAGGTTATATGTGTGTCTGTACGTGTGTACATATATATTGATTATATCTGTATACCTATTTCTATCTATCTATCTATCCATATATATACGTATATATTTACATTTATACGTGTATAACTATCTGCGTGTATGTATGTATATAGATCATATGTGTATCTACGTGTGTACATATATATTGATTATGTGTGCTCAACCATCTGTATGTATCTATGTTTATATATATTTATTGACTGTATGTGTATAACTATGTGCAGGCTCGTATTGCCTCACTGTATATATTTATATATACAATTGTATAGGCGTGACCTGTGGGCCGTAGCGTACGTACTCTTCCACATCCGTAGGGGCGCGTGTGTGGATGTGTAGGCGCATGCATACGTGGTATTTATATGTATATATTACATATAAATGTATATACATACTTTGTTTATGAGTTCCTGTTCCAGGTGGGATAGAGACAGAGAAATGTAGGAAAACATGGGGGTGAACTGAGACGCGCCGGGGGGGGTCTTCGCTTCCCGCATGCGTCCACACGTGTCTCTGCATGCAGGCGCCAAGCAAATGACGCGCTGAAGTGTGAACTTCCCTTCTCTGCAGTGGTCCGCAGATAACTAGGAGATGCAGTAGAAAGCGAGGAGTGCGACTGCGCACTATATTTATATATATGTGTATGTACACCAGCACACACACACACACACACACATACAGATGTAGACAGAGGAGTGGGCTGGTGGAATCCCTTCATATACATGTATGTATACGTGCTTATATTCACACGGGCAAACCTGCATGCATTCACAGAGGCGAACAAGGTATTGTAGGTGTCCATATAGGAACGTCTATTGCGAACCACAGCCATATGCACGTGTCCATCTGTGTTTACTACCAACGTACACGTATGCATGTATTGTTGCTGTACAGGGACATCTACATATATATATATATATTTATGTATATGTACCTACATTTGCGACTATATATATATATATATATATATATATATATGTATATATACCTACATTTCCGACTAGACATATATATATACATATATATATATATGTATATATACCTACATTTGCGACTAGACATATATATATATGTATATATACCTACATTTCCGACTAGACATATATATATATATATGTATAAATACCTACATTTGCGACTAGACACGTATGTATATATGTAAAGGTTAAATACTATCCACACGTTGTCACTTATTACCCTGTCTCTGTCTGTCTAAACATGCATGTGTATGCATCTACACATATATGTGCACACATATACGTAGACGGTCTCGTGTACACACGTGTGTGTGTCTGCGTACAGGCAGAGATAGCTCTATCTAGGGGGATATAAGGACATATACACATACCTCTTTAGACCAAGTCTCCTACTTTTTGCATGCGTGTCGTCGTCGGATACGTGTGTAGCTGTTCCGGCAGTGCATTTGCTGCGTTCTTTGGAGCGGGTGGTAGTGCTGCTGCGCCCTCTTGTCTGTGCTGCTGCGCCTCTTCTGCGGGCTCATGTGAACTTCCGCTCTTCTGGCAAGTCCGCACGTCTCCCTCTCGTTTCGTGCTGCTCGAGCAGCTGCTCAGAATGGTTGCTGCGACTGACCTGCCCCTTCTGCTCCGCCTGCTCCGGCTCTGCAAATATTTGCTGTCGCCTGCAGAAGCTCTGACGACGAAGGGCCTCCTTCAACTTCTCGTGCGTGGCCTGTCCGGTGCCACAGCGGAGGAAATTTTACGTGTGCCCCTCGATGTTATGGCTGTTGCGCGTCTCAGCCACTTCATTGCACCCAGGTATTCGGCCACACATGTATGTATATAAGTATATACAGAGATATACGTGTGTCTGTCTAAATATATGGGCTACGTACGTATATCTATATATACATACAGATGGGCATATTTGTGTATCTAAGTGTACTATACGTACATTTTCACAGATAGACGCGTGAGTCTATCTAATTTTGATATATTTACATATACGTGCGTATATATATGTGTGTAGATAGATAGGTGTGTCTGTCTAACTATATGACACGCACATATGTGTGGACATGTATATATTTATATAAGTATGTACATATACACAAAGAGTCATACGCATCTATGTAATTCCTGGCACGGACATATACATATATATGTGTATAGGTGTAATTATAGGCACTGGTACACACCCACGTGTACTCCTTCTTAGGACTGGTTTCTTGCTGCGTACACACGTGCTTTTTCACAGCCAGAAGTATGTATGTATGTGTGTGTGTGTGGGGGGGTACACTTGTCTAGGTGTAACTCTGCGTGTCTGCTGCGCCCCAAGCCTAACAGTATAGTGCGTGTCCCGTGAAAGGGCTGCGGCTTCCTGTTGTGGGAGAGTGATGCATGCGTGAGGCTGCGCGCGCAGTGCCGAGGGGGGGGGCTTCGGGGGGTGTTACTCGCTGCTGCCTCTACTGTTCCGACGCTGATGTGGGGCTGCTCGTTGGGCTGCTGCTGCGCTGCCGCCAGCCTGGCTGCTGCTGCTTCTGCTGCATGTTCTTGTTGAGCTCTTGGGTTGCTGCTACTGCTGCAGCTGCTCGTGGAGCTGCCGCCTCCGGTTGCTGCGTCAAAGTGGTAGGGGAGTACTTGGGGGGGTGCACTGCTGCAGCTGCTAGGGCAGCGTGGCAGGATTGCTGCTGCGGGTGATGCTGCGCGGCTGCAGCTCCTGCAAAGCTCCTCCCGTTCTTCTCTCTCCGTGCAGGGCGCGCGCCTGTCTGCGCCATGAGTGCTGCTGCTGCTCTTGCTGCTGCATGTGCCCCACTAGTGACGGGCACCGCTGCTGCTGCTGTGTGTGTCTGTGCGCGGGGCGTTGCTGCTCATGTGTGTGGCTGCTCCTGCTTTCTACCGCTGCCCTGCTTGTTGTGTCTGTGTTTTACCGCTGTTGGGTCTGCTACTGGTGTTGCTGCTGGTCCCCCGCTGCTGTCGCCGGAAGTCTGTGTGGCAACTGCTGCTGTTGCTCTGCTACAACGGTGTTGCTGCAAGGCTATATGAATGCTGCTGCTGCTGGGGCGACTGTGTGCGTGTTGGTACTCGGGTTGCTGCCGATGCAGCGTGGGGTCGGTGATGGTGCTGTGCTGCACTGCTCCAGCCCTGTTGGTGCTGCGCACCTGTTCTGCTGCTGCTGCTGCGTTTCACTTGCTGCTCCTCCTGCTGCCTGCAAGGAGTGCCGCTGCTGGTCTGTTGGTGTGGCTGCCCCTCCTGGCCGCGCTGCCGTTGCTGCTTTTGCGGTCGCTGCGGGCATGCGTTGCTGCTGATGCCGCTTCTTCATCCTGTGCGGCTGCTGCACTGCTGTTGCTGCTGCTACCTGCTGTAATGCTGCTGCTACGACTGCATCTGTTGCCCCTGCTGCTGCGGGCGCGCTGCATTTCCGGCGGATGCTGCTGCTGCTACTGCTGCGGCGTTGTCTGCTGCTGCTGCGCCCCTGCAGCCGTGTGAATGGGTTCTCCAACATACTTGTAAAGATGAAGCAGTACGCACGAGCAGCGCTGCGCGCAGCAGCAGAGGGCGGCGCCAGGACAGCAACGTCAACAACAAACAAGAGTTCGACTCTGCAGCAGCCGGCTCTCGCAACTGCAGCTGCGTAACTGCTGCACGGGCTGCTGTCGCACTCTCGTCGACGTACATGTACCAAAATATGGATATACGTATACATATATATATATATATATGTATATGTATACGTCGTTGTATGTATATGCACCCAAGTCATATATACATATATATATATAGACATACGTATATATTCGTCGATTGCTACGGCGTTAACTGATGTACGCGTAGTTCCACAGGCGTCTATACTTGTGTATTTTGAAGGACTATATATATATATAAATGGAAGCATGTGTGTCCCCGCGTAGGCCTTATCATATTTTAGGCTAGACGAACACACTTTTGAGAGCATCCTCGCGAGGAGAGGGCAGTGCAGAACTCCTGCGTAGTTTTGTTGTCTCAAGAGATGGGCGCAGTGGTGATGGGCGTGCGCTTCCACCCATACATTTACGTAGGCATGCAGAGGCCCGTGTGTGCGACATCCGTACATATCTGTCTGTCCCTCACCCTCTGTCTACACGTATGTGCATGCATGTGCAGAAGAACCCTGTATGGACGGTTTCCGTGCTTTTCTGTCTCTCTACATTTGTACATATATATGTGTAGCACGTGAGGATGAGACACATACTTCGGTAGAAACATATGCAGCGGTTTTTGTGTAGGGCGGTCGCGATGCGAACCACTGTCTACGACGCCGTGGCTTCACGCAGCGGTGGCTAATTTACTGACTACATGCGCGTATGCAACGCGTGTTCGTATTTTCTTGGGAGTGATGTGTACCTCTGTCTCGGTGGATGTGCATGCGTAGGGATACTTGAGTGCCCACACTAGTGTCTTCGGCTTCATACGCAAGTTTCTGTCCACGTGCGCCACCTGCATGCACCAACGTGCAGGACGTATGTGCGATACAATACCTTTCACGTATCAGTGAATACGTACGCGTATCCACGTCTGCACTTGTGTGCGTGTATATGTATATATATTAGATCTAGCCCACAAAAAGTTTATCTGTATATATGTGTACATACCTGCAGTTCGTACGGAGGTATTGTCTATATATAGGTATGTCTTCAGCCCTTGCGGAGTGTCACACGAAAATATAGACGTGGATATATTTATGTACATACGAGCGCACCCCGAGTTACGGACACATGTGAGAAACCGTGTGCATTTACGTCTGTATGTATTTGTGTATGTGGAGTTGCTGAGAACAGAGAAACAAGAACAAAAGTAAAATAGTAGGTAGACCACAGTGGCTCTTCAGGGATACGTCCACACAAATGTGTATACACGGGTGCACAAGCGTGTGTACGTATCGGCACCGCGGGAGACTGAAGGCGCAGGCCAGTGGCCTACACTTCCTGTTGCGGAGGAAGTCACTCGTAGCAGCGCCTTCCGCAGCTGTCCGCAACTCCACGCCGCGGCTGGCGATCTCCATCCGCCTCCAACACCTACAAATGCGTGCGTGCACTGCGGGGAAAGAAAAAAATTGAACACAGACGTCAATATACATACAGTGTGTGTATATACATGCCCGTATACGGAGAGAGACAGGCACACGCACATGTGTCTGTTTTAGTGCCAAAGCGAACGTCCACTATTGATATCTAAATGTATTTTTTAGACGAAAGCAAGTCCTCAGACCCAAACTCGCCAGGATTGATTACGGAGCTTGTTGACGTGGTTAGCAATTTCCCCATAAATAAACCGACTCCAAAGGCAGTGGAGTTTACTACGTCATCGTCTACTGCAAATAACGAACAAAATGCGAACAGAAATTCGGCCCTCTACACATGCATTCCAAGACGGACGCGGCTACATCCTTCGGGCGCGTCCACATCTACACGTGTAATGTAGAAGTCAACAGACATGCATACGTATTTACATATATATATCTCCATTTCTGTACGTGTAAATACAGAATGACGTGTGCGCATACACGCCGGTATTCGTACGCATACCTACAGAAGGACACGCACCCATACACATACACATGAATGCACATACGTACTTTTGTACCGACGTACGTTCGGTTATACACACATGTGCTCGAACACACATACATACACGGTACACACACGCACACGGAGGCGTCTCCTCACACATACGCTTGCATACATATGCACACAGATGCGCAGCGAAATACGCACCTGCACACACGTATACTCACGTACGTACATGTGTACTTGTACAGCAAGTACGCATGTGCCGCATACGCGTGCAACCTCGCAATCGTGTCTTAGACACTTGTCTCCTCACTTCGAACAAGCCTGCGCAGCCACGTGTCACGCTCCTCAGGTCCCACACAGCTGCACATGCCTACCTGTACACCTCATGAACGATGTGCTGCTACGGAGGTCAACAGCTGCGCGTCTCTTCTACTTTACTTGTTTGATGGCTGCTGGTAGCACAGGTGCAGGCTACTTGCTGTCAAGAGGGACGTATTTCAAAATCGGAACTAGCAGTAAGAGACGCAAGGCAGCTTTGAAATATGCAGCATAGGGACGCTCGCACAAAAGCAAAGGCAGCACAACGCAGCAAGGGCAGATGAGGACGCAGCACAACAAAAGCAGAACCACCAGAAAGACCAGCAGCGAAAGCGTCGGCAGCACGACCGCAGGCAACGCAGGCAAAACAAGAAGCGGCAAAAATAGCAGGCGAAAAACCAACAGGAGAAGCACTACAACAAGAAGCGAAAGTCGCAGAAGCAGAGGCAGAAAATAAGAGAGCACCACAGGCGCTAGAGCAGCAGACAGGAGATCGCTGCCTTAAGAGAGAGGTGGCATAAGCAGAGCATCGTCAGGGTTGTGAGAAGTCGTACCGTCAGCTGCAACTGTGGGAGACTGAACAAACGACACATTGTAGCAGCAGCCGTAGCGCACGCAGAAGCGATCCGTCCAGGAAAGGTAAAAAAGGGACAGCAGCAACACCAGCATAAGCAGTGGCAGACACGGGAGCGAAGCAACTGAGATGCAAAAGAATTTACCTCGGCAGCAATCAAAAGAAGTCATTGCAGCTTTCATCAGGTAGCGGAACCAGCAGCAACAAAGAAAAGCAGATTCGGCAGCGGTAAGAAGAGAGAAGAGGTAGGGAATATCCTGCAGAAGACACTGCGAGCAACAGTAGCTGTAAAGCTGAGGCAACACCAGCACTAGCAGCAAATGTGAGCTACTTGCAGGATTGAGGCAAGCTTAGCAGCAAATGCAATACCCACAAAAGGACTCAGCAGCAGCAGCCCTCGTTCAACAACGCAGAGACAACACAACACGTTCCATCGTGTTACAGTGCGTGATAATGGTAACGCAGGACCGCTAAGGCTACACGGAAACTAACATAAATTCATGCCCCCAAAGCATTTCCTTTCCCCTGAATAAGTATGTATGTGTATACCAGTGCAGGCCAAATCAAACATAGACACACATAAATAGACATATATACATATATATATATATATATATATGTGTCTACATTTGCCTTGTCCACAACCTGTTTACACGAATAAATGCGTCTTCCTACATAGCCCGCAGACCTTTATCTCGTGGGAGGGCCACGCAGTCCTGCAAAAACCATCATCCGAATTAGCTGCGGCTGCTGCACTTTTTCACGCAAATACATAGATATACGCGCATAACAGGGTTTAGATGACAGGGCTATCTGCTGTTTTCTCAGTAGTCAGGATGTCCTGGTATGTGTGGCTACGCCGGAAGGACCAGGAGAAAGTAGCTCGAAGCAAAAGTGCGACCGGCTGCTGATACGTTCAGTTGATTCTTAGGCAGCAGTTCATTTTCGACGTACCCACATGCATTCTCCTACTGAGGTTGTCTGTTCTGTCGTTGCACACGTATGGATTTACACGATCCTAGGGCGGCGCGCACATCTTTGCGCTCCAGTTCTGGGACTTCGTGCTTCCGCGTACCTACGTTAATCGAGCTGCGCGTGTACTTGAACCTTTTTACACGGGATTCATCTCGTGTGCTAGGGAAGCATGCGTTAGTTGTTGCTGCACAAGATTTAGACTTCCACAAGTGCCGTCGGCTTTGCTGACGTATGTATATTCTGAGCTCATGCATTTACCTATTTCTGTCTGCAGTTTAGAAATTGACATATGTAAGTAGTGTTCTGCGGGGTCTTTGCACCGTGTCACCGCACTTCAGGTATATAAACGTGTCTGCAGATGTACACTTGAGTTGCTCGCCACGCATCTAGATACTCTCAGCTCTGAATCTTAACTCATGGTATACACGTGCAGGTATATACATATATATATATATTTATATGTAGACGCGCGCCCGTACATTGAATCAGCTACATGCCAGGAGTTAGTCCTGTTGCTGCTGTGTACGTGCGTCCTACTACATGTATGTCTTCACTGACTATCAACTTGCGCAGTGCAGACGTTTTGATGTACAAACGCATGCCTGTTGAGATAAGCACCTGCAGGTGAATCTGATGTTGTGCTGTCTGAGAAGTAAGTGTAGCCCTCGGGAGACCTGCAGAAGATAGAATTGGCGTTTGACCCTGACTGAGAACCTACAAGGTGCTCCGGTGGGCGTTGACACATATTTACTGGTAGTGCGAAAGAGACGTACACACGTATATTCCGGTGACGTCCTTCCGCTAACTGACACCATCCTCTACACAAGCGTCTGTGCGGCGCTTCAGTTGCCTCTACGCAGACACACTTGTTACTGTCTAAGTGTTTATACACGTCTGCATTTCCATTAGAGAAGCGCGGCTGTACGTCCGCCGTGGCAACGCCAGCAGCATCTCACTCCCATCGCTGTAGGAGGGGCAGGTGCACACAATAATACACATCTGTGTGTCTTTGCAGGATGCTGCGCTGTTCTAATAGCCGCCTCACACCTATGTCCACATACGTGTACTTTCGTATCCTCGTACCGATACACACACATGTATATCATGTTCTCTTTCTTCTTATCTCTACTTGTAGTCCTTGATGCGAAGGCGACGGGTCCAGGCCCCGCGAGCACCTGCGGTGAGGGAGACGGCGTTTGCCTCCAGTTGTTCAGGAGGAGTGTGAGGGTGGTTACTTCCCACTTTCCACGTGGATCTACATACAACCAAACATCGTGGGGTCCTGAGGCTACACGTTGTGTAGAAACATCGACTGAAAGTGTCTAATTCTCTACGTAAGTTTGGCTAGCACACGTAACGTACATACAAGCATATATATATATATATATGTGTATACACGCGTACGCCCTTGTACTTCTCTCGTATGTGTGCATAGCTGCACATGTACGTATGTACATATACATATATACGTACGTACTGCGCCGTCCCACTCTCACTGCAGTTGCTGATAAATCAGTAGTTACCCATCTGTGATGCTACACGTGTTCGTGGGTTGAGACGTGCATCGTGTGCAGAGACGCTTCCAAAATAAGCCTACATCCGTAGACTTGACTACCAGTAAAAAGGGTGCACTTGCACAGCTCCTGTACATTTTTAAATATGTATACATATCCATACATACATACGTGTGTGTGTAGATAGTATATTGCTGGCTATACTTCCAGATGACGAGGGTTCCTGTTATATGAACGTGTCAGACAGTCTTCCTCCCGGCTGCTCCACCGGCGTTTATGAAGGAGGTGTATGTGTCATCGCCCGATCTGACACGAATACTTGTACACGTCTCCCCACCGGGAACACGCGGTTTCACGCGTGTGTGCGTCCGTACTCCCGAGTTGCTTCACCCTGCGTAAGAGTCGTGGGAGGGTCGCGGGTAGACGAATTATTGTACAGTCGCCCCTAGACATAGCCGCGGCGCCTTTCGGAAGTGTTGGTGGCCAGAGTCAACCACCACCACCGCCCCCTTCAGGAAGGAGGTGGACAACATCCTGGCACAGAAATACGTGCATGTACTCATTTCTCTACACAGACATGTGGTCGCTATTATTTATCCACAAGTGATAGACGCATGCGGAAAAGATGCATGCGGACCACCAGAAGGATCCGAAATTGAGATTCACGGATTGTCGTTGCCTGAGAATTTCGTGAACTATCATCCCCCACAACCGTCGGGGGTTGTTGGCGCATCTCTGTCCTCGCGTCGTCTTGCGCTGCTGCTGCATGCGGCTCCTCGGTGGCTCTTCCCTGCCACTGCCATCTCTATCTATCCTTTTTCTTGCTGGTGCGGCTGCTACACTTCGACGTAACAAAGACGCTCTACTCCTCCTTGCGATCTTCGTCTGTATAAAGAGACAAAAGTGAATGTGAACCTCCACACGTACCCGTACGTTTACATATATGTATATACACGTACGGAAGGATCGACGATACAAAGATAACTATACATTAATACTCTAATAAATGTATGGTCAGTGGAATTACTCGGGCTTTGACGCAAACGGTCATGCATTCAGTTCTCCCTCCCGTGACACTCTCGACAGCAGCAGCAGCAGTGAGACGTGCTGCTTCTTCTCTCTCCTGCGTCTTCCTGTCAAATTAACAGCAGCACCAACAGCGCTGGCTCTTTTCCTTCTAAGCTTCTGAAGCTTCTTATTTCTCCCACAGCTATAAAATACAAAAACGACTCCTCCTCTTCCTCTCCATTGCCGCTGCTGCTCGTGCTGCTGTCGCCGCTGCTGCTGTTGCCGGTGCTGCTGTTGCCGGTGCTGCTGTTCCTCAGGTGACGGGTGCTTGCAGCACCCGCAGTTGCTGCGCTCCCTGCCTAGTCGCTCCTACTGCTGTCTTCCCTCGTCCGTTTTCCTATTCGTAATTTCACCTTCTCTATATCGTTTACTTTTCTCAGTGACCTCGCCATTTCTCTTTTCTACTTCGACTGCCCCTCTACATTTCTTCGTCCCTCTTCTTCTTCTGTCTTGTGAAGTTGTGTGCCGCGCTTCCACTTCTGCTGCTGCCTGTATCTGCTGGTGCTCCCTCTGGCCGTCACTTGCCACGGGGGCAGCTGCTCTCACTACTTCTTTCAGCTGCTGCTGCTACTGCTGCTGCGCCGACTTGCTTTTCCTGGCTGTCTGACGCAGCACTTCCTCCCCGCTGGTCCACCACCTCCTGCTGCTGTTGCTCTTCTCTTAACATCCGCCCCCCGTGCACCAGCAGCAGCTGCTGCAATGCACTGCTGCTCCGCTCAGCCTCTGCAACACGACAAACAGCAACATCCAGAGTTTCTTCGCTTGACTTCGCCCTTGCTCCTTCCATATCTTCTTCTTCTCTGCTGCTGCTGCTGCGCCCCTCTTCGCCCTTCCGCTACCACTGCCGCCGCTGCATCTTCCGCTGCGCGCTTGCACGTGCTCCAGCTGCTAGAGCTCCTCAGCTGCAGCAGCCGACGTAGGACTGGCTGTTCCGCAGCTCCTTCCCCCGTCTTTCCGCCCACTCCCCCGGGGTCGTTCCCAACAGCTCTCTCTCCGTTGTACGCTGCTCGTATGCACACGCCGCCCTTCCTCCTAAAATACAAAGCGGCTGCCGCTCTCCTCTCCAAAACAGCAGGAGAGCTGCACCGCGGATGGCGCGTCGCATGCATCGGTGAAAGAACAGCCTCTGCGACGATGCTGAGCTGCCCTTTTTCTCCTCGCGCACTCTTCTCGGACCGTCAACAGCAAGACAGAGATGAAAAGAGTGTTAAGAAAGTCAATAAAGAACTACAAGTAGCTATAACGACATACGCCCCTAAGCATGCGTACCATATTTATATACGTATATATACATTACATGTGTATTCATACATATATATATATATATAATGCATGCACATGTGTGTATATATATATATATACGTATGTGTCGTATGTGCGCTGGTTCACGGAGTATGCTTCTACCTATCCACATATATATCTACACCCATTTGTTAATATACGTCTTCATGTATGTATAAACATATATATATATATATCCGTAGAGGTGTACAGAGAAACACATGCATGCGTTGATACATATAGACAGGGCACGTCGATCCACAGAGGAGATGCGGGACGCGTAACAACGACCCCCTGCGTTGCGCACGTAGTCATGCTGCTGCACGTGCTCATCAACAACGCATGCATTTTTCTCCACACAGGCACGCATGCAGGGCAGTGGAAGACGTAGATGGACAACAGAGAGAAGAAAGGCGATGGCAGCGGTAGTAACGTCCACGCAAACATATAGGAGGTCTTTATCTGGAGTGACACATGAACTCTTCTGCATGCCTAAAAAATTTTGATACACACACAGACGATACAAATACATACATATACACGTAGGTACGTATGTGTGCAGCACGTGTGTCACACAGCTGCTATAAATAGGAGAGACGTAGGTAAGTTCTCCCAGAAGCGTGCAGACGAGTGGGGAAGCGGCAATCGGTACGCTTCCATGAGGACACGAACAAGGGGGCCGCTGAACTTCAGTATCTGCCTCCTGATCCTGCAGGAGGTTGCTGCTGCTGCATGAGAAGCTGCTGCTGCGGCGGCATCATCTGCTGCATCGGCGGCAGCAGCTGCTGCTGTTGCTGCACAGGAGCAGAGAGTTGCTGCTGCTGCTGGACGGGAGGAGGCAGCGGCGGCTGCTGCTGCTGTTGGACGGGAGGGGGCAGCGGCGGCTGCTGCTGTTGCATGGAAGGAGGCAGCGGCGGCTGCTGCTGTTGCATGAAAGGAGGCAGCGGCGGCTGCTGCTGTTGCATGGAAGGAGGCAGTGGAGGCTGCTGCTGTTGCATGGAAGGAGGCAGTGGAGGCTGCTGCTGCTGCATGTACGAGGGCTGCTGCTGCTGCGCTGCTGCTGCTGCGGTGTACGCGAGAGGACCTGCAGCAGCCGCAGCGCCCCCAAGAGACGGGGTGTGCAGCAGCCCGCGCACGTCTACGCGCTGCAGAAACTCGGCGAAAGAGAGCAGTAGCGATGGCACGCGGTCTTCAATTAGCTGCGCGAAGAATCTGCACGAGAAGCGGAACGCAGCACATGCGTCAACAGCAGCACCGCGGCGGAAGTGACAGCGCCACCACCAGAAGCAACAGGAACAGCGACAGCAGCAGTAACCCCCGCGTTCGCAGCAGCAGCAACACGGACGGCAGCGCAGCAGCAGCACTGGCAACGTCGTGGAACCGGACGACAGCGGCAGCAGCAGGGCAAGTTCTCGGCGCATGCAGAAGCAGCAACACGGCAGAAGATAAAGTCCCACTACCTGCCAGCAACTACAGCAACGTCCCATGACGCATGCAACACCAGCAGCGGCACGACGTCCTCCTGCGCCTCTCCCTCCGAATTTCGCACCTATTTCTCCCCTCTTCATACAAATGTTCGGCAGTTACACCTACGCACAAATGCACATATATGCACGTAGCCACATAGTCAGGTCGCGCCCTGGCGTTGGCGTCGTATAGGTAAAGTATACGCTCCGTATCTATCTCTTCCATGCATTTACTTTCGCTTCCGCAGTTCCGTCTTCCTCTCCTTTTTTGTGTCTCTCACACACATACACACACAACGGACATATCTTCGAGAGGTGGGCCACGACACGTACCGGCCTTTCTGTCTACGTCCACAACACGTGTCCAGCTCTATTGCTCACTTTTCCCCTGCATCTCTCTGCGTTCTCTTTTCCACCTACTAACTGTTCCGCTTAGTGTCTTGTCCTCTCCCTTATGACGAAGACTCACACACGGCCGAGTCTTCACATGTGTGTGTCTGTGTGTATGGGTGGGTACAGCAGACGCTGCTCAGGAGACGGCAGCAGAGACGAGACGCAGGAGTCCCGCATGCAGGGCTCTCACAGAAACAGCCACATGCAGGCCGACACCGCGCTACGTGTGCGTGTAGACGCTTCTTCAGCAGCACCCAGCCACACCACCCTACAACGCTACGCACGCGCGGCGTCGCTCCTTCACACAGACTGCACCACCTCTGTAGACGCACAGGGTCGAAGCTCCGCACATCCGAGGGAAGAGCTGAAGAAAAATTTCTTTTCTCCCTTCCCTCACACTTGATGATCGTCCACGCAGCCCCACGCGACGTGTTCGGAAAAAACGGGGGCAATGTACTCGAAGATATACATACACAGAGACACGGGGAGACACGGAGCCGCAGACAGCGACAGCCACGATGGGAGGCCTTCTTCCTGTCTTTATTGTCGATGTTGCGTCAGGCCGGCAGTTAGCTGCTGACGAGTACGCCACTGGAGACGTCCACAACGTCTGCCTGCCCGTGCGCCGAAGCGCGCTCTACTGAGCCCCCGCCCATCCTACACATACACCTATATGTGTGGTAGAAGCATGCAGATGTATACCTCGACGGGCGGGAATTGTTCAGGCACCACGTACACGTGTACATACGCAGGGGAGGCAGTGGTCTTACGTAGACTGCCTTCGACGCTGACGGAGGCGTTCCTAGTCCCGCCCTTCGCAGACCCACGTATATGTATACATTGACCCAGGTGTGTACGAACATATCCATGACGCACCACCCGTTAACGGCCCATCTATTTACTACACAAATATACATATATATATGTACACGACAGATGCCTTACTAGCCCTGCTGCCTACTACTGCACATATATATATGTGTCCGTGGCGCAGGCATTAGCGTAGCCCAGCTACCCACACATACATATGTACACACATGACACATGCCTTACTAGCCCTGCTACCTACGTATACTCATATATATATATATATATATACATGCGCGTATGTGTGTATATCGGTGCAGGGACAACCGGGAGCCCGACGTGTTCCCCACCGAGGCGCGTGCGCGGTGCATGCGTGAGTAGCTGTCTCTCCACAGATTCTCTACAAGCCACTGCATGCGGGGAGGTGTGTTTTCCCCTTGTTCTGCCCTTCTGCGTACCGGTGCTCCTCCGGATCTCCCTGGCGAATGACGGTCAAATGCATCCACTCAGGCGCCCGCTGTCGCCGCAGCAGCTGAACGATGTCGCGCATGCATTTGCCCGTGGGGTCGCCAGTAGCAGTGGAGTCGTCGAGCCACGCGCCCGCTGCTTCCGGCTGAACGAAGTCCAGTGTCTGGACACCCAGAACTGCAGCTAGCCAGCGCGGGGAAATGCTTCTGCACACGCGCGCACACGCCCACATCAAACGACCCAGGGCACACACACACACACATACATACATACATATCTACACTTGTATAGATGGGTGTATGTACAGACAACACACACACCTGCATATACACCCACACACAGCGAGGTGTCTGTACACACGGAAAGCAGCAACTCACGTGGCAGGGCACACGGTCGGTCCGCGGCGCACTACGACGCACACAGGAGAGAAACACCTCCACATGCGAGGAAAGCGCAACAGAAAGGCCGGAAAACTCCGCGAACAGCGCGAGCCGCACATACCCACACACACCTCTCCCTACCAACATCCACCAAGCCTACATAATATATACGTACGCATGCGGATTTCCACACACATGTACAGGCATCAAAAGGACGTGCATATACGCACACGTTGACGGCTGGTTACGTACACAAGTGTATGCACAGCTGGATAAACAGCCATACTACATCCAGAACTCCAGGTAAACGACGCACAGACAGAAGGGGAAAAAAGGTTGTTCCCGGGGACGCAGGCGTACATGTGGGTAGATATAAAGGTAGTACACACAAGTAAATAAGAACACGCCAAGACACTGGTGCGTACAGCTTTCACTGGAACCTGCATGCGTACATATACATATATACACAGACAGAGATAGGTAGATAGGGAGACACGTATATGTAGACTCACACAAGGCGGCATGTATACACACACGCATAAATGAATGAATTTACAAGTATCCCTCTCACCGAAGAACACACACACGCAGGTGCACAAGCACACACATGTACATGTGTATAGATAGACACGCACATATATATATACACATAAGGTAACACATATATGGGTGGGCTTACAATATACACATATTAAGGAATACTTCTGTAGGGACAGACAACTTTAGGTGTATGTGTAATTCCCGTACAAGGAACAAGGCAGGTGTACATCTATACGTAGATATCTGCATGTCTAGATAGACGGACAAAGACACAGGAATACATACGTCCACAGTAACATGTCTCAATACACGTATGTGTGTATGTGCGTCTCCGTGTGTTGGTGGATTCACAAAATCCGGGGATGAATTCTGCAGGGCCAGAGATGCGCGCAGGTGCAGGTCGCGAGAGAGTACCTGCCGATCCACAGAAGCAGTTCCTCGCCATTTTCGAGAAGGTAGGCGCCCTCCTGGGTGAGTTCTTCTGCGGAAAGTCGCAGGGCCTTTGGCAGCGCACTCTGCTGCTGCTCCTGCTGCAGGTCGTGCGGCGGCAAGGCTCCCCCTGTTGCAGCTGCTGCTGCTGCGTCGCCGCTGCTGCTGCTCTCTAGCGCATGCACCGGCAGCAGGCGAGGGTAGAGGAACGCGCAGAGCATTTCAACAGATATCGCCTGCAGTCTGCTCCACGCGTACGCCCGTGCGTCAGGCGCGACTGCAGCAGCAGCAGCAGGGACAGAAGCGCAGCACGCCACGGATAAAACACCCGTACACGCGTGTACTCGCAGCGCTCCACGCAGACACCCGCGCGTATACGTTTACGCGCGCACACACAAACATGCATACGCACTCGGCCACCCACCCATATTCTATTTCTGTCGTTTCTCGCATTTAATCTTCTCATGCTTCCACACCCTTCCATCTTCTCTGTCGCGCCCGCGTGGACGTCTTCTCGTCCGGTTGCACGTGGAACTCTCCATCTTCTTATTCGTCCACACGCGTATATCTTCTCTTGCACCCACCTACCTACTCTGTCTGTATCTTCTGTCATCCATCCCCACACATACCACCAAGCCGTATGCATCTGCTCATCCACACGCATACATGTCTTCTTCCGCATCTTCGTATATACTATATGTGTCTATTGTCACACCCACCACTCACTAATCTGTGGAAGCATACATATACATATATGCATATATGTTTGTGCATTCAACAGTGAGAACATATATATATATATTTGCATCGATTCTTATTATTGACTAATCTGTGGAGATACATACACATATATGTATATATATATATGTATGCGTACACATGCATACACATGTAAGTACGTATGTACAGATGTACATACGGATTATACAGCTGTATCTTCCTACGCATTCTCTCATAAAAGTTATATCTATCGCCATCCTCTCACCCACCAACACACATCTCCCGATCTCCTTGCGCACTCAGACACATGTGGGGTGCAGAGACGGCGAAACAGCTACCGCGTGTTCACCCTATACATAAATATACATGTATATACATATATATACATGCATATATATATTTATATCTCCATGGCCACTGATACGTTCGACGCAAATATATATATATACATATATGTGAATACATATATATATGAATCCTCATTATTGTATACGCAGACACATATATGTATCTCCATACACTAGTCACTTACAAGTGTCGATACAAATATCTATCTATCTATATATGTATATTCATATTACTGTATACGCGAACATACATATATATATACGTATCTTCATAGATTAGTCAGTGATAAGTTCGACACAAAAAATATGTCCATACGTGTATGTATATGGATAGACAGGGCTGCGTACGTTAACTCCTCAGGTGTACAAAGGAATATATATATATGTGTGTATTCACCTGGCTGTCTCACTAGGAAAATTATCTACTACTTTCTATGATGAGTATTTTCCATGCCTCCACCGTGTGTGAGTAGGCTGCTTGAAAACGTAGACATACAAATACACCTACAGGCAGACACATGGTAGGTATCCCTACTTAAAAGACGTAGATGCAGGTGTACTGATGGATACGCAGAGGTATATATATATATACATGGTGACAGGTATAAAGCTAAATAGATAGAGGTATGTGGGTGTAGGTACATATATAAACGTACGGCTATAGATAGACATACACATTAACAGATAGAGACATAGCGACACCCACACAAATAGACGGGTATAGGTACAGATGTACATAGATATCGATGGATACAATAATATGGATATAGACAAAAAAACAGAGGTAGATACACGCAGACTGTACTACAGGACGCGGCTCGACGTCGGTAGTGTGTGTGTAGATGCCGACGCATATATATATACGTGTGTGCGTGTCTCTTTCTCTGTATATATCAACAGATACACACACGTCCATTTTTGTGTTCATACCAAGCCATGCCAAGGTGCACCTGCATATATATAGAGAGAGAGACAGAGAAAGGCGTGCAGATATATATACATATATATGGACACAAAGTTGGACGTAACAATATATAGAGAGTCGAACATTCTCGATAAAGAGTGCACTTCTTTACCTGTTCTCGAGCCGCGGAAAGGGACACCTTTGAGCAGTCCCATGACAAGCAGCGCCACGCGTCTACCTGCTTCGACGAGTGCTGCTGTTCCTGCTGCGCTGCTGCTGCCCGCGGCTCCTGCTGCTGCTGCTCCGCCGCTTCCTCCTGCTGCCGCTCCGTAGTGTCCGTGAGAAAAGGAGTGGTGCAGCCCCGTCGCTGCTGCTGCGCTGCTGCTGCAACTCACCGACTGCAGCACCCCCAGGAGCTGCGAGCAGCTGTTCTGCAGGAACGCGCGGCCGTCTGCAACTTTGGACTTCAGCGACTGCAGCATCGCCAGCAGCAACACAGAGACGGCGAGACAACTCGCGCGCCGGTGAGAGGGCGAGACACACACACTGAGGGAAAGACGAAGCAGCAGCGTCCGCAGCAGCCCACCCAACAAACAGACACACAGAGAGAGAGCGAGGGCAGCAGCGGGACAGAGAAAGACAGAATTCTATCTGCGAGATATAAGATGTGGCTCGATACACAGAGACAGAAAGGCACGCATGCAAGTGCACACAGACAGACGAGTAGCAACAACAAGGGAATCCGGTACACATTTTGGCGTAGGCACAGCACGCACGTGCGTAGGAGGTTACACGCGACAAGAGAACACTCATACATACAGAGAGAGGCTGAAGGGAGAGAAAAACAGAGAATACAACTGCGTAAGTATATAAATATATACATATGCGGGTCTAGAGAGCACCCCTGTATACAGAGAGAGAGGAGAAGGATAGAGGGAGAATACCAGAGTACACGCATATACCAGCTGCACAACGGGACGAGCAGTACGTGTGTATATATATATGTGTGGGTAAGAAAGACAGAGGAGAAAAAAAGAGAGAGAACAGGGTACGTGCGTACACCAGATAAACAGAGGGACGGGCACTACATACATATACATATATATACATATATATGTTTATACGGATGAAGAGCTGGAGTGTAGAAAGCACGGGCGCTGCCCCATATACAGGCGCTGCTGCCCCATATACAGGTGCTGCTGCCCCACATACAGGCCCTGCTGTCCTATACACAGGCGCTGCTGCCCCATATACAGGCGCTGCTGCCCCATATACAGGCGCTGGTGTCAATATTCGTCACAAGTGGAAAGGGAGAGGAATCTTTGGGGCAGAAGACTGTGCCACGTTGAACACTACTCCCGCGTGATATACGTACATGTGTCAGGCGACGCGGAGATGGGCTACCTATGAATCCACTGCATGTCTGCAGATATGTATACATCTATAGATCACGTATAGGAGTACACAGATAAACGTATATACACACACAAACATATACAGACGGTAGACATATATATCTATATATGTAGACGATCGTGAGTGGGGGACGCATACCACTGCTGAACTACTCTGCTGTCTATCGGAGGTACGTCTGCCACTGTACTTGGTAGCCGCAGTCAAGAGGGCCACCCACGCTTCGCTCACCACGTACATACACAATATAGACAACGAGCTCTGCGTTGCGTACATATAAGCATATATATATATATATATATGTATGCACACGCACACTAGAAAGAAGCCAGAAGAGAATACACTGATGTACATATACATATATATATATGGGGTACGCACAGACTCACGTAAATGAGGAGGGGCACGCGGGCAGCGCGTCTACATCTACTCTGATCAGCGTATATGTAGAGAGACAAAGATGCGTATATTACGCGTACATGTAAATATATAACATTCGCATTCACACGTATATATATACTTATACACCTACGAACGCATACGGACGAAGCGGCGTGATTGCAGTGTCTGCATTTCGCAATACAAGCCAATAGAACGGGACACAGGCATCGCACATATATGTATATATATATGTATATAGAGAGAGAGAATGAGCAAGAGAGAGGACCGCTTTGTGGGAGAGGGGATGCAGCGGTGCAGAGGCAGCAGGAGAAGCGGACGCAGCAGCAGCAGGAGCGAGATGCAAGAGCAGCAGCAGCGAGAGGCAAGAGCAGCAGCAGCGAGAGGCAGGAGCAGCGGCAGCAGCGAAAGATGTAGCAGCAGGAGCAGCGAGATACGGCGACAGCAACGAGGGGCAGCAGGAGCAGTAAGCGCTGGGCACTTACTACGTCAATTGCTTGCTGAGCGAGGAGGTAGCCGACGACGTCTGGATCGATAGAACTCACGATGTCCTGCAGAGGAAAAATCCGCAGCAGCAGCATTTCCCCCTCATCCTCGCATGCACATTCGTCGCCCTGTTGCACGCGGCCACATATATCCCTACATACCTTGCAGAAGTTCTCCAAGAGCTTCCACGCGAACCGCCATACATATATATATATATATATGTGTATCTCTACACGGGTTTTCACACAGATATATTGTGGATATACAGATAGTTCCCGTTTTCCCGTGCATGCTCAGATCATACTGACGTACGTGTGTATACACATGTACATGCAAATACGTGGAAACTGAAGGCCCATATATATACGTATGACGTGGTTGGACGAGAACTGTTGAGCGCGTGTTTGTGGCTGCGTCGGCAAGGATCTACGTCCTGGTATTTTTCTCTGCATGTGTCTACCTGTCGTCTGTAACTCCTGAAGACTTTCCGTATGTGTGCCTGCTGTGTACACACAAATAGCAGCTACGCAGAAAAGTACCCGCCATACACATATGTACGTAGTCGTACGTAGATGACATCGATAGACACACCAGTTCATTTTTGAAGACAACCTTGCCCGGAGGCTTGCGCATGCAGAACGTTATCCCGCTTCGGCGGCTTCCTTCTCATATTTGTCTGTGTGTGCGTCTCCACACGTTCTCTCGTATTTTCTCCTGGCACGACACTGACCCCAACTACGTATATATATATATGTATATTCATGAGCAGGTAAGAAAAATTAAGGGAGAGGATATCGGTAGACACTCACAATAAAGAGAGCAGGGTAGAAGAAGAGACGCAGCAGCTAGAGAGTCGGTTACTAGGATAGGCTGCAGTTGTCGAAAATGTAAGAGAAGAACAGGTGAGATGCTGTGCTGCTTTGCTGCTACGTTTTCTCTGCCTTTTCCTTCTCCTCCTGCCCTGCTCTGCTGCTGGTGGAGTGCCTGCTGCTGCTGACGTCCCCACGCGGCCCCGCCTCCTGCTGCTGCTAAAAAAAGTTCTGCCGGCTGCGCGGGCGTCGTGGCGCTTGCTGTCCTGACGCAGGTGAAAAAAGGCTCTCCCGCCCCCCGGCCTCCGCCGTACACAAGGAAGGCTCCACCGAGACACTGCTACTGCTGCCGCCGCCGACACACACAATACTGCTACCTTCTTCTCTTCCCTTCCACTGCCCATTTCTTCCTCCGCGTCTTCCGGCCCCCGCTGCTCGGTCTCTTCGGTGTTCACTTCTGTTCCTCACCTTCACACTCTGAGAGACGGGAAGCGCAAACGTGTGCACGCGAATTCTCCTTTCCCCGTCGCTGTTGGTGTAGAGCAGCGCCGCCTGGACAGTGACGAGAGCGTCGCTGCTGCTGCTTGCTGCTCCTCCTGCTGCGGTGCTGCTGCTGCCCCCCCCTCCTCCTGCTCCTGCTGCTGAGGAGGGGAGGCCGGCTGCCGATTCGTCGAGGTGCAGAAGAATTGAGAAAGTGGAATCCTCGTTGACGCAGGGAAGCACAAAAAGATCTGCGCCTCGGAGCAGGAAGCGCCCGTAGCGAGCAGACACTCGCCAGCCACGAGAAACCCGGACCCGCATCACCGCCTCCCAGCTGTTTCGGGTGTACGTACACCACACATACAAGAAAGCACACCACACACACACGGACACACATACTTCGATATACACACACGTGTGCGGGCGTACTACACCACCTACGCAGCAGAACGGCGGCCCCCACGCACATACAAAACTCAATATACAAAAGCTTATAAAGTACACGTCTTCGCTCTACTCAGCTCGGTACATATACGTAGAAGACATCTGTACACACACATACACATATATGAATATATGTAAACAAACCACCTATGTAAGCCAGTACACATATATACACACATGCTTGTACATGTGTACAGCCGAACATATATATACAACTTCATATTACGTTTTGTAAGAACAAACCTACGTAGCCCCACACATATATGTAAATTTGTATATATGTGTACACGCAAGCAAGTGCACATGTACACTCGACTATATACTTGCAACTCTATCGCACGTTTACATAGGAACAATCATGTCCACACACAAGAATTTACCGAGAACGCTCTCTGAGATAACACAAGCTCGGCTGTACGTACACTCCAACACAGGATAAAGTGAAAGCATAGACACCACGAACTAGATACTCAGCAATGTGCTGCATAAGTGGGAAATATGTAAATATATACGCGTGCAGATGCAGGCGAGGAGACGGAACAGTTCTACGCCCCTCGAATGTATCATATACGCGGCACCAGAAGGCTACACGCCACGTAAATAAAATATCCGCGGTATATGTACACCACAACTTACTCCTACCTACCTCCTGCGGGACATACACGCACATACATCTATATATACATACACTCATACACGGACGTGCGTACGTACACACAAACATGCATACATACATACACATACGTATATATATATATATATATACACATGCACATATATATATATATGTGTACATAGGTATACACACACAAATATAACATACACACACGCATGCATATATACATAGATACATCTACATACATACGTATATACATCTCCGCACACACTTGACGTGATTCGTCATCTCTCGTGTGTGGTGTACGTACACCGCACGGTAGCACACGCACTACTCACTCCAGACCAGAGCGCAGGTGAACATCAGCCACGGCTCTCGGCTTTCCTCTTCGTTGGCGCCTGACGTGAGTAGGCCATGGGACAGCCAGACAAGGTGTACATACACCGCCACTCCGCCCCTAGTGACTGCACCGTGGGTATCCCCCCCTACCAGGAAGTGTCAGGTGTACATACGCCGCATCACGAGCTCTACGACCCACACCAACAACTCTGCATGCGTATGTGTGTACGTCGCGCACACGTACCTCTACAGCTCTCCCACAGGCAGCACCAGCCCACGCATATATATGTGTGGACCGCGAGAGAGAGAAATGTGCATGCGAAGCATTTGAGAGACAATTCGATATTCGTACGTGGAAGAGTAGAACGTGAAGCAGCACCACTTCTCACCCAGTGTTTCTCGTGAGGATGTGGAAGACCTCGTGCTGCAGCCGCTGGCCGTGCTGCAGTTTGTTGAACCCAGGGTAGAAGCGAACTTCTCCCCCTGTTAGCTGCGCGAGTGGCATCACGGTCGCAAGGTCGAAAGGCGGGCAGCCGCCGCTGCTGAGGCCCGCTGCTGTTGCTGCTGCTCCTACTCCTCCACCTGCGCCCGGCTTGATGTGCTGCTGCTGGTGCGGCCCTGCTTTCACCCCTGCTCCTGCTGCTGCGACGGGCGCCATGGCTGTCGGCGCCGCGATTAGGTCTACAGACACCTGCGCCTGCGTCAGCTGCACGACGAATTGCTGCAGCAGCAGAAAAAAAAACAGAAACCACACAGACAAGGGTCCCCCCGCGCGGCGGACGACAAAAAGACGTGGGGGAGGGCGCCACCGAGGCCGCGACGAGGACACGCAGGCGAGACACAGGAAGAAGACGGAAACTGCGAGAGAGGAGCCCGCATGCGCAGCGTGAAGCAGAAGCGCAGACAAAATTGAAGAAGACGAAGAAGAGAACAGACACGAGCAGCAGAGTAACCGACGCAAAGACGGGATGGGCGAGCCAACGAAGAAAGTGAAGACCCGACGGCACAGAGACACGAGGAGGAGGAGGAGAACGAGTGGGGTTGGCGACACCGGGGGATAAAAAATTTGCGGGGAAGACGGAAATTGAAGAGCTGCTTCTACACCACCCCTTTCGTCTTCCGCTGCTGTTTTTTGGCTCCCGCATGTCCCTTTCTCGCTATCTCTCTTTCTCTCTCTTCTTCTGCCCCCTTTGTTCTCCGTGCCGGCTGCTGCTGCTGCTCCTGCTCCTGCTGCTGCTGCTCCTGCTGCTGCTGCTCCTGCTGCTGCTGCTGCTCCTGCTGCTGCTGCTGCTCCTGCTGCTGCTGTCCCTCTCTCTTCCTCTTTCGGGCTTTATAGGCTATCAGCCGCATGCGCACACACATCCTCGTAGACATTCGATTAAATGACTACGTACTGGTGGTACTCCGGCTGCTTCAACAACGTTTACCTTCTGCTGCTCGTTTACACCTTGACTCGTGCAGCCGCAGTTGTTGAAGCACTTCTCCTTCTTGCACCTATCAGATCACTGCTTCTCTCCTCTGCTGCTGCGGCTGTCCTTTCTTCTTCAGTGATCGCCTTCCTGCTCCTTCAGCTGCTTCTGCGTCTCATTCGTCCGACGCGACTCTCCTGCTCTCACCGGAGCTAGACTCCGTCTCCCCTCCTCACGGCTGGTGCTGCTGCACTGCGCTTTTCTTCGGTTTCCCTGCTGCTGCGCTACCCTTCTGCTCTCCTGCCGCTGCGTCCCCTGCTGCCACCACGTGCCACGTAGCGCCCTTCGCAGAAGCAGCGAAAAGACTGCAGCTTCACTTCTTGGCTCCTGTTGTGCAGCTGCTTAGGTGAGTGCTGCCGCTTCTGTAGGGTCCTTGCTGCCACTCCTGCTGCTCTTCCTGACGGTGGTGCTGTCTTACGCTGTCACATATCCTGCGTTTTCCCAAAAAGTTCCAACGGCTCCGCTGCTGCGCGTCTCCGGTGCTATCGCCACTGCTGCTGCTGTCTTGGCACTAACACTGCTGCTGCTGTCGTGCTTGGGGCGCATCTCTGTTGTCGACGCTGCTGCCCCGTTTGCTGCTGTGGACTTTCTGTTGCTGCCACGGCTGCTCCTGTGCTGCAGCAGCTCATGCCACACACGCGTTTTACTTCTGTTCTAATAATCCTGTCGCCTCCTCTGTTCTTCATCTGCTGCTGCTGCTGTTCCTTTACTCCTTGCACTGCTCTCTCTGCTGTCCCAACTTCCGCTGCCGCTCCTGCGCTCCCCGCTGCTTTGGCCGCTGCTTCCGCTACGCGGTTCGCCACTGCTACACTGCTGCAGCGGTTCTCTGCTCCTTCCTGCTGACGCTCCTTCCTCCGCGGAGCTGCGGGCTGGGTCGCTGTCGCCGTGCAGCTGTGCCCTCCCGCTGCCTCACTTTCACACTTCGTCTGTGCTGGTGTTTCCGTTGCTGCTTCACCGCTGTCGCCGCTGCTGCTACTTCTTAGGCTGCTGCTCCTGCTGCTGCACCTGCTGCTCCTGGACGTACCTGATACACGTCACTGGCCGGCTTCAGCAACTCCACCTCTCGGTCGACTTGCTGCTGCTGCTGCCCAGGCGCCGCCGCGCCTCTCTGCGTTACGAAGGCCCCGACGGTGGGCAATCGCGTTGTGACGAGTAAAATCTTCCCCCCTACGTGTCTCATCGTCAGCAGAGCAGCCTTCAAGGCACTTCCCTATAAAATCGCACGCCCCACACATACGTCCACACAACACACATACCTCCGAATATATATATGGACAAACCTACCCTTCTCTACAGACACCGATGAATATAGCGTTCTCTCGCCGCCCGTATACACACACAGACGAAGAGACAAAGAGAAGATGTACGTATTAGACACACACATATGCTCGCAATACAAAATTTAACGCGCGCCCCTCCAACACACGGATCACACACACATACATCTACACATATGTACGTACGAACATACACACACGCATGTATCTACAACCATGCACGCATTGCACACGCAGGCGTCCCAGTATGGAGTCGAGCTGCGTAGATATATAGCCACAGGACCAGCGCCTGCAAATCTCTACGTGGGGCGCACAGCATCGTTGAGACCGAAGAATCCTTGTGTTCCACGAAGCAACTTTCCCCACCTGAGGGACGACGACTGCGGCGGACGTACAAAGAGTTATAAAGATACTACGACGTACAGGACTGCTGCTAAGTGCTGCGGCGGGTGCTGCTGCTGTGTGCGGCGCTGCTGCTGCGGGTCGCGCTGCTGCTGCGGGTGGTGCTGCTGCGCCAGGGTGGTGCTACTGCTGCGGGTGGTGCTGCTGCTGCGGTGGTGCTTCCCTCTGCGGCTGCTGGTGGTTGCTCCTCCCCCTGGCGGCGCGACACACTGGTGCTGCTGCTGTGCGGTGAGGGCAGCGGCGCTGTTGCTGCCGTCTCGTCTCGACTCTCCCCCCAGTGTGTGGGGTGTCTCCCCCCCTCCTACCATGCAGTTCTCAACGCAGGTGTTGGTTCTCCACAGGTCAGGAATGCGTTCCAGCGTGTGCAGCACGGCGTCTCTATTGTCTTCATAATGGACGAACAGCCCGTCACTTAGCGGCAGAAAGACGTCGTCTATCTCTGGCATGACCAGCACCTGGAGGCGCCTCTTCGACGAGCCCGTTGCAGCAGACCCTGCTGCTGTCCCTTCCGCCGCTGCGGCGCTGCTGCTGGTGCCATGGCTGTTGTCCATTGCGTAGTAGAAGTGAACTGTCGAGTCGAACGTAATAATGCCGACCATGGTCCGACTGCCTCCTGCCCCTGCGCCGCCTCCTGCTGCTGCTCCTCCTCCTGACCCCCCCCCCGGCGGTGCCCCCTCCTCCAGCGGCTGCTGCTGCACTTCTTCCGCCGCTGCAGCTGCCGTTCACACCTGCTGCTGCTCCTCCTGCGGCTGGGGCTGCTGCAGCAGCCATCCCTCCTCCTCCTGCGCCGTACGCGTAGTCGGCTGCTGCAGCAGTGGCGCTGCTGCACATGCCCGGCAGCTTCCCAGAGAGGAGCGCACTGCGGATGCCCGCGCATGCAGAGTCTACGAGGCCAGCAGCAACAGCTGGGGCACTCACGTCGATGAGAAAGAGATATGCAGGCGGCTGCGGCGGACGCACCATATAATCCGCAGGCGCAATAAACTCTACAGAGCCCATGGTGAGCTCGGGGTGCTGCACCTGCTCTCTGTCTTGCTCGTGGGTGGGTCTCCCTGCTGCTGCTGCTGCAGCGTCGTAGTCGAGAGCAGCCGCGCTGCTCATGTAAAACTGGGGTGTGTCGTTGACGAAGCCGCACACGTTGCAGCCCCACCGACGGCCACCGTTCTCCCAGCGAACGAGAGCATTGACGTACGTGCGACAGCGTCGGCAGCGCACTACCACCCCACAGCTGCTGCTTAGCCCCACAGTCGGCGGCAGTGCGCAGCCGACAGGCACCGGGGCGAGCGGCTGCAACACCAGCCCGAGCGGCACGTGCAGTTTCTGCTGCAGGCTGCTGCTGTGGGGCAAACGCTGGACTGATGCCCGCACGAAGTGACGAGGCGCGTTACTCAATCGCACTGCGTCCTGCACGTGCTGCTGTGGACGCTGTTGCTGCTGTGGCCAGCCCCCTCCTCCCCAGGGGGGTGCTGTCCCTGCTGCTGCTGCATGGTTGCTGCTGCCGTTCCCTGCCGCTGGCGGTGGATACGGGAAGCCAGTCGGGACTACAGACGGAGGAGACGGTGCAGCCCCTGCTGCTGACGGCAACACAGACGAGCCAGTCATGCTGCTACCGTCGCCTGCATACGTGCCAGCAGCACCGCCCCCCGAATAGAGAAGCGACGCCGCTCCTGCTGCCTGTCCGGGATAAGCACACGCATCTGCAGCAGCAGAGAGAGGCTGCTGTCGCACAACAGGCCGCTGGGCTGCGGCTCCGTCTCGCCACGCCGGCCCCAAGGCAGGAGGATACGACTCGCCAACAGCAGGTGCCGCATGGTGAGGTGGGCGCGAACCAGCAGCAGCAGCGTCATACGAGTAAGGCGAAGCAAGGGCGGGCCCTGGGGGTGGATACGCAGTTTGCGGGGACACTGCTGCTGGTGGCGTCACCCCAGGCCGCTGCTGATAACTGCTCCCTGCAGCCGCGACAGGAGGAGGAGCCGGATACGAAGGATACGCTGCTCCATTGCTGCTGCTGCCACCACGCCCGCCTGCAGCAACTCCTGGCTGCTGCGGCCACGCTGCCGGCTGCTGCTGCTGTGGGTACGCAGGTGTCCCTGCAGCTGTGCCGTACGACTGCTGCTCAGCCAGGCGCGGCTGCTGTGGGTACGCTGCAGCAGGCGGAGACGGAGATGGGTATTGCATTGTGAAGTATGACAGCGGGATCGTTCATAGAAAGGCTGCCGCAAAGCGCTGCCCCAGCAGCGTTGCAGGGACAGCACACTCGAGAGAAGCAAACTAACAGCAACGCTTAAGTGAACCACAGGTGTCAGGAGACAGCCGCTGCGGCAGCAAGCCTTCCTCGACACAAAGACGCAGGGGTAGGCTTGTCCTGGCGCTCGTGCCCTGCATGCGGCAACTGCTGTTGCTGCGGTGAAAGCAGTACCCCTTGTTGCTGCGTCGCCTGAAGTCGCTGCTGCTGGTACGTGTACGGCTGCGGCAGCTCTTGCTGCTGGTAGTTTTGCTGATGCTGGCGATGTGTCCTATAACGCGCTGCAAGAGCCGCTGCTATACGGCGGGCTCCGCCTCCCTCCCTCCACGCGGCTAAGACAGGCAAATGCAGAGAGCAACAGTAGCAACAGTAAGGGCGACGCCGTCTGCAGTAGCAGCAGAGAAGCAGGCACCTGCAGGAAGTGCAGCAGCAGCTGCCGCGGGAGAATCTCTCAAAAGAGGAGCAGCAAATGAAGGAGCAGCGGGACGGCTGTCGCGGCGGCAGAACAGCAACAACAGCGCCGGCAGCAACGTAGCGGGCGTGAGTCGCTACAGGAAGAAAGATTTTCCTGCGAAGAGTAGCAGACTGGTGCAGGCGACGGGCAGCAGAGACGAGAAAGAGACAGAGACAGGTATGGAGAGGACGCCGGAGGAGGGGTAGAAAATGCATATAGCAGACGGCGCAGCAGCAGCAGCAGAAACACGGCGGCCTTGTGAAGACGATGTCCGGAGCAAAAAACAGGAAGAGAATCCTCAACTAATACGACACCGAGGCGGTAGACATTACCAGAAGGAAAAGGAGGCGATACAGGCGAGGGTCTTTACACGATAATGTGCGGAGAAGAGGGAAGAGACGAGAAGGACCGGGGGGAGGGGAAGCAGGAGAAGAAAACGACTCGAAGATAGACGAACATGCAGCAACGATCCACCTGCGGTACGTTTTCGGGTGTACGTACACCCGAGACGCTTTTTTTGTGACGGAAACGAAGATCCAGTGGTGCAGGCGTTGCGGAGCAGCAAGCGCCAAGCACAGAAAACATGAAAAAAACAGTAGAAGTCACGCGAGCTTCGAAAAGGCTCTTGCAGGAAGCGAGAGCCTCTCTGTGTCGCGGTAGCAGTACCAGCACAGCAGCAGCGGCAGCAGCAACAGAGCAGCAGCGGCAGCAGCAACTGCTGTCACGCCAGAAAAGTTGCGATGTCTCAGTTGTGTGGGAGTTCAAGTAGGACGGGACGACGATGAGGAAGGAAAAGAGAGCAAACGACAGTTGCTGCGTAGCTGTCGCAGCAAGGGCCACTAGCCGTTGACACTCCTCCGGCATATTCAAGCGTACGCAATTATCAGGAGAGCCCCAGCAGGGCGCGGCAGCAGCAGCAGTAGCAGCAGCACAGCAGGGCAGCAGCAACAACGGCTTGCTTCCCTTTCTCTTCCTCTCTCTGGCAATACCAGCAACAGAGCGGTGTCCGACTCAACGTAAGAGGGGCGGCGGCGAGGCACTGGACAAGCCGCACAGCAAGGAGCAAGAAACTGCAGCCGCAGGAACAGGCTGCATGAGTGAAGAACTCCCCGACGCATAGCGGAACGAGAAAAGCACAGGGCGCGCAACACAGAGAGCGCTGAAGCAACACGAGGAGGAGGAGCAGCGGGCGCTGCCGGTGCAGCAGCAGCAACGCCAGTGCAGGCGCAACGGCGGCAGGAGGCGCAGCTCGCGTGACGCTCTCTACTTCCCAACAGCAGCGCTCGCAGCAGCCGTTGCAACAGTGCGCCCGCAGCACTACTACAAGAAGGAGGAGGAGCACGCAGAGGAAGAGGAGGAGGTCAGCCAGCAGTAGCAGGTCGCTGTGGTGTGCCTCTGGCGTGCCGCCGAGCTTTCGAAGCGGATCGCTGACCGATCCCCCCTGGCATCCGCTGCCGCTGTGTGACGGACTGTTCCCGCGCTCATTGACACTGCTGCTGCTGCGTTGCCATGCCTCAGCTGCTATCTCATTGAGCGTACGTAGTGCTGCGATAGTTGTTCACTGCAGGTGTGCGCGCGTTTAGGTGGTGTGTCCTTCTGTGTCCTGCTGTTCCTGGCGCCACTGCTGTCAACGCTGTTTCGTGCGAATAGCGTTCACAGGACGCGCTGCTGTTGCTGCTACAGTTCCACTGCGGTTGCTGCGACGGTGCTAGTGCCGTTGCTGCTACGGTGCTACTGCTGCTACGGTGCTGCTGCTGCAGTTGCCGCTGCAGGCGCCACTCCAGGAGGTCGCGGCACATCACCGTTAAAACGCTGTTGCCGCTGGGTACACGCACTCAGTAGCTGTACTGGTGCCTCGTAGTCAGAGTGTTGCTTGCTGCCTTTGTATCGCGCCCGTGGGGATTTTAGAGCTGCGACTCCTCGGTTGTCGGTGCTGCTGCTGCCCCTGCAGTGGGCCGTTCTACTGCTCTGCCGCTCGTGCCGCTGTTGCTTCTCCCTCTTCTGTCCTGTTGCTGCTGCTCCATTACTGCCGCTGTTGCTGCGAGACTCCATCACGGGTGCTTTCCGCAACGCACTGCCGAACACCCTCCTCGTTACTTCAACTGCGGACACTACAGAGATGCAGCAGCACTTCCCTGCTTCTTCGATAAGCTGTAGCCGCTCGAGCACAGACCACACCACCGCTGCATGGGGTTGTCTAGGTTAGCCTTTTCTGCTGCTGCTGCGACTACGCCTTCTCACTCCTGCGCTCGCCGCTGGTGGTGCTGGTGCTGCTGTACATACACGGATGCTCCCAGCTCTCCTCCCTCTGCGGTGCAGCCGATTAGGCTCTGCTGCTACTTATATGTATAGGGGTCCTTCTACCGCTCTTCTCTGCGTGCTACTTTTGTGTGTGCGTACAGCGTGCTCCAGAGATGGTTGTCATGGTCCGTCCCTCTCTCACTGACCCACCTGGACACCATATTTAGCCTGCACTCCTTACGCCGAAAAGGTATGGTAGTCTGGTAGTACCGAGAATGAGTTCCAACAGATGTCGCAAGCGTCGAATCCCCTGCTTTGTCGCTGGGAGGACGGCAGATGACCGCATCCGCTCCGGGGGGCATGTGTGTTTGAGACGTCATTTCAGGAGCTCTTTTTACAGGCGTATATCGGCAGGCTTCGTCGGCTCTCCCTTCACTTCTACGTATATATTCTTTCGCCTTAGCGGCACTACGTTTTCAAGTGTGTGTCCAAACGCGCACCAGTCCGCCATACAGCAGTACCAGTGTTCACAGGTAGACAGCAGCAGCGGTAACTACACTTTGTTGGTTAGGTGGTGGACGTGCTGACATTCCGCTTCCTTATGGTAACAGAAAGTAGAAAAGGCATATGAATACTCCACAGGAGTTTCTTCCTGTGGGGTCAGAGAGTGCGCAAAGCAATTGTGAATCTCCACGTGCACACCGCAAAAAGATGGTTCCATGTCTGCAGCTCCTTGAAGATTCGACTGCTGTGAGAAACTGCGTTGGGAGGAGGCAGTGTGCAGTCCGACGGGAGTCGGTCAGCGCTCGAAGGCTACAGGCCGCATCACGCGCACGCAGAATTAGTTTGACGTGCTGGGTGGCTACACAAATGGAACTGTTGTGACGGGGGGCAGTTGAAGATTTGCTGGTCTGCAGACACGTAGGCACGCCCTTGGAGACCTGTTGAACAGGTCGTTTGGGACAGACAGCCGTCTGGCATAGTAGTTTTCAACACGCTTGAGCTGAGGAATCATCCGTGGTCATTTTTGCAGTCGTACACTCTAGTTCGCAGGGAACGGTACGCTCCTAGATTCACTTTACTTTCTTCTCTGTGAGCAGTCACAAAACTCATTCCTTATTAGTTATGGAATCAACACTGGTGAGCTATTTCGTTTTCTGTCCAGTGTATACTGTAGAAATGCTCTCCTGCGTTGTGGAGGTGCGCGTCATCGGGGTGCGGGGGTGAATTTACCTCCGTGACTTACACCTGCTGAATCGAGCCGTCGGAAGAACACAAACCCCACTGCTTTTCCATCTGCCGTCACACAGGGATGTAGAAAGGTACGCAGAACCAAGGCTCTTCAACAGCGGAAGGACGGGAGCGATTTGTAGAGAGTCTTACGTGGTGCAAACTATCCCTGGACTTCTCGCGGGCGGTGACGCGAAGTGGCCCAGACGTGTACCCTCCCACTACACGTCAACGACTGGTTACAGAAGGAGTGGAGACACTCTTTCGATGCGATCTCAGGTGTAAACTGTCGCCTGATATCGATTGTCTAGTGATTGTGAAACTGAAGACAGTTGCTCAGCAAGTGTCGTTGCCCTGCAAACACTCGGATGTCTCGTTGCTGATACACAATCGGGGAAACCGGGAGCAGTCGGTATGATCGTGTCACTTCAGACAAGCAGGCAAAGTAGGCAGGAGTTCACTTCATGCATTGTTGTCGTTAAAATGGGGGACGAACCTGATATGCAGCACTGTTGGCACAGAGACAATAAACGCGGGAATGGTGTAGCGATGGGAGCCCGCAATGGCCATGTATGTGTCTCAGTCTGTGCTGTAGCAGTCTGCCACACGAATATGGAACGCCTGAACGAGACGAGCGGGTGAGGTGCTTACCAGCACGAAGTGGCACACGAAGCGCCGCTATCTTTTAGAGGAAAGTAAGATTATAGGAAAAAGTGCTACTCATTGAACCCAAAAGTGCCCACTGCGTGCAGGCGAGCACACGTAAGTGATGAACACTCCAAGTACAGGCAGTCTGACACGATTCCGTCCATAAGGACTAACAAACGCCTGCGCTAAACAAGTGGAACTCTTTATGGGACGCCTGGATATAGGCTCTCGAACTGACGATGCGTTTCTTCGCAGCGCTGATCGTGCAGCACACACACAGTAAAAAAGCGTCGGGAGCAAAACGCGAGGCACTTACGCATTTGCTCTGCCTGCTGGGACGAGCGAGGTTTCCAACAGTATATTGTCGTTGCAACGTGATATGTCACTGAATGAGCTTCGAGGAAAACGCTGCACATTCCTCTTGAAGGTTGAAACAGTGAACAGTCATCCACACACACCTCTCTGCGTGCATGTACTACTGTACGGTGAAGCGCCTACCGTCCAGTATGCACGTGTAGAGCTCGGCATTCACATAGTACCACGCCCAAGGCCACGAGACACGCGGTAAAAAGTGGGTCGTCATTCTCCCCTACACACGTCTGCGTAGACGTTCCAGAGTCTATAGTTATGCCGCAGTCTCACATGCACTTGCAGCGCGTAGAACATGCAGTTGCCTCTTTACCCTGCTTCTGCTGATAAGCAGTGTGTGAATGTATGTGTGTGCGCGCACGAGGATGTACGTACGGCTGGACCGACGTAGAGTGTATATATATATATGCGCTTTTTCTGCACACACGAGAGCGTCCGGAAGCCTGGCTGAAGCGCTCGGGAACGCATACAGCGCAAAGGCTGCACGTCTTACTTCCTATGGATAAGTACAAGGAAGTGCCGTTTATCGAAACTACTACTGATTTGGCAATTAATAGCTCTATGCAGGCGTATACAGTAGAAGGAGGTTACTGTGCTGGCTCCTCGACGTGGAGGACTCGAATGCACGTCCGGAAAGCATGTTGTACACTACGACGTAGAGAGACTTGGTGTGAATATACACCCACTGTACAAGTATACACACCCATATCAAAAGTAGTCTGCACACATGCGCAGACACATTCTGAGTGCATAGTTCGTCTTCTTCCACACTGATGCATAGTAGAGAACACGCCTTACCAGTGTCCGACCACACCTACCACCGCCACAATAGAGACCTACACCTATGTGTATGCAAGTGGACGAGACTGAAGTAGATATATATGCAGTCTCGACCCCTGTACAGCTATGAATAGACGGGCACACAGATACGTGTGTACGTACAATATATACGCTGTCTTTGTAGGTACAGTGTTACGAGTATGGTAATAGGTGACTGCAGGAGGCGCTCGTGCGGCGGCAGCCGTGCTGCGTAAGGCCTTCTTGTTCTTAGAGTTTTCCTCGTTCAAACTTTCGGCACCGTATACACTAGCAGAACAGAACCATTCTGTTGTATACATGTACACGTACATACTCGTATACATATATGCATGCATCGCACGTAAGTATACACATCAAGTGTATACAATTAAACTGCGGGGCGTTTCACCGCAGAGCTTGATATTTCTTTGTTCTGCACACCTACCTAGCCTCTCTCTTCACTTTTCTTTGCTGGACCCTGTTGCAGAGCTTCTCTTTTGCTGCCTGTGAACTCGCGCAGCAGAACCCCCAGCAGCACCAACAGCAACTGCAGTAACAGCTGCAGCAAGGGCAGCTTTGCAGCCGCGTTTGCAGGACCGACCCCGTGCAGGGGGGCAGCAGCTGCTGCCGCCAGTGATGCCGGCAATGACGTTGGATTGTGAATTAAGCCTGCATGCACATGTACACACCTATCCTTTGTCACGGGAGGTGTACCGCGTACTTACGCGGGCGCGTTCGTACGTGTCACCGCCGTAGTTAAATGTCGTGGCCCTTTAATCATCTGTGTACGTAGCAGCAGTACCTTACATGCTGCAGACGTGGCTAGCGTCATTAGCAGGGGCTGCAGCAGCAGCAGCAGCAGTCCGTCGCAGCCGCAGCAGCCGCAGCAGCCGCAGCAGCAGCAACAGCAGCAGCAGCCCGTGCCAGACCTCTGCACGCGAGAGAGAAATATTCATTTCAAATACGACGTCGTATTTGTCTGGCAGCGGGCGTCTACTTTTTCTTCGGTGCTGCCGTCGCTGCAGCTGCTTGCACACCGTTTTCGTGGCATCCCTTCCTGCACGGCATGCCCTGCTCTCCACACGCACAAATTGTCGGGTGACTAATGTTGCTGCTGCTGTTGCTGCTGCAAATTTTCTCCCCTCTCATCCATTTGCTGATTCTGCCGTCACCTTTCCCTTCCCTCACCCACCTCTTCGGGTTATAATTTTCCGTGTGGGGTCGGCCTGCACAAGAGACAGTCTCCTTTCAGTCGGCGCCACTGCTGCTGCTGCTGCTTCTCCCAATCGAGTGTATGTACACCAGCCCTCGCTGCGCTGCAGAGCTTCGTAGTGCACGTGCCCCGTTTCCGCTGAAGCCGTGGCATCCCACTTTTGCACCAGGAACCTTGCGGCTGCTGCCGGTGGGTCCGCGAAGCGACTCATGGACAACGACTTTCCCCTGCGACATCGCACAGCTGCTGCTGCTGCTACTGCCACTGGTGGCTGCGCCGCTCCCATGCTTCTTCGTTCAGACAGTATTTGCTATTGTGCTGCGACTCGGGCGACTGCGTTTGCACCTGTGGTCGCGTTTCTCTCGGGAAGGGCCCTGTCTGCAGCTCCTACAGCTGCTTCTACTTCCTCGGCGCCGGGACACAGGATTATCTGCAGCCTGGGCAGCAGCTTGTGCAGCTTCTCGCCGGCTGCCTGCCGTGGCTGCTGCTGCTGCTCCGCTACTTGCTGCTGCTGTTGTAGTGGAGCCTCCGCTTCCCTTTCTTTCTCTCCTCCTTCTGCCGTGTGCCCTCTGCTTCCCCACTACGCCTGAGGCGTCTGCCGCGCTGCGCGTCATCGCACGGAGGCCGGCCGCGCGGCTTCTGAGCAACGATGGAGGGCAGCAGCAGCAGCAGCGGCTACACGAAGTTCTTCTCGTTTACATGGGTGCGACCTTTCTTCGCCGCCGCCCTTTCGAAAATGACGGAAAAGTACGCTGTTGCAGGCCTAGCGATAGGTGCGCTGGCGCTGTACAAGCTGCTCTCCCGCTGCCGCCCCCCCGTCACCACCACACGAGACGCCGAAGCAACAGCGGCCGAAGTGGATTTCTCCGAGTCCGCTGACTTACCTTTCAAGCAAAAGTAAACAGACGAAGTCGCCATGCGGGCGGCCTAAACACCTTGTCTTTCCCTCTACACATGTGTGTAGTTTTGGACGTTCTTACTTATGTATGGGTGGACACGCCTCACGAAACTGCTACCAGCTGCTTCTACGCACACCTGCTTAGGTGGGCGTCTCTATATCTACACACTCCCACATATATGTATACGGGGACAGCACTACACGTGTGTGTCTGCACGGCGGCGCATCGGGACAGAGAGAGACAGAAAGCGACCGAAGTAAATACGGAGAAAGGACGGAGTGAGAGAAGTGGCTGCGGAGAGAAAGAAAGCGAGAAAAGTAGCTGGATAGAGACAGAAAGAAAGCGAAAGTAGTAGCTACCTGCAGGGGGGTGAAGGTGTGGTCGCCCTGATGTCTCGTGGAAGCAGTCGTTGTTGAGGGTGCTGCAGCCCAACCGCCCACCTCTCTATATAAGGCAGAAGCAGTGCCCGACTGGCGTATACAGGTCACAAGTATACGTAGGATATACATGCGTGCGCTGCTCGCCGTCTGTAAATACGCCTATACGTGGAGATGACGCACGCATACGTTGTATGTCCGTCACCGTGTACATGTGTGTACTCCGGCTCGCCCTCGCTAGAGATGCCCATCTATAGGTGTGCCAGTAGATATGTGTGTGTGGCAGCCCTGGTACAGCGTAGCGGCGCCGCCTCCAGCCTCAGCGCAGCTGCGCGACGTGTATCCATGCGTCCCGGGCAGAGACAGACATATACACCCGAAGACGCATCAGCTTGAAAAGCGTGGAAGGAAGGGATGCCAGGCATATCCCTGCTGTGTACTTGGGTGTTGTGCGGATGGCCCACATGTGCGTGTGGGGCAGCTCTCTGTATATCCGTTCCTTGGCGCAGGCCACTTCGTCTCGTCGCACACTCGTCCGTACTTCTCGGCAGGCGACGATACGGAGGCACACGCGTCCTCCAGGCAGAGAGGCACGCGGTCTCACAGAGAGAGAAGCATGCAGAAAGACAGGCACACGGGCTCACAAAGAGGGAGGAGACACACGACCCCACACAGAGGAAGAGACAGAGAAAGACACGGCCCCACAGAAAGAGAGAGACGGTCCCACAGAAAGAGAGAGACGGTCCCACAGATAGAGAGACAGAGAGGAGACACGGCCCCACAGGGAGGGAGACAGAAGGAGACACGGGCCCACAGAGAGAGAGACGGTCCCACAGGGAGGGAGACGGCCCCGCAGAGGGAGAGAGGGACGGTCCCACAGAGGGAGAGAGACAGAGAGGAGACACGGGCCCACAGAGAGGAAGAGAAGGAGACACACGCGGTCGTAGTGAGGGAGCGAGAGACACGCCTCCCCAGAGAGAGAGAGGGAGACACGGACCCACGGAGACAGCGAGACAAAGACAGAGAGACAGACCGGTCGGACTGAGGGAGACACCGAGAGACAGATGCACACACAGCGGCCGACAGAGGGAGAGGAGACGCGGCCCCACGAGCGCAGAACTCAGCAGAGTAGCCTCCCCCGGCCCGCCTTTGCGTCGCGCAGGGGTCGAGCAACGCACTCGATATGCCGCGCCCGCAGAAAGTCCGCAGGGGAAGAACGCCACATTTGCGGGAGGGACGACCTCAGCAAGCCGCCGCCAGGAAGAGGGGGGAGGAGGCGGTGGGTAGGGGACGGCAGGTGGCCGCTGCTGGCGCGTGTAGGCTGCACGTCTGAACAGATGTGCTGCTGGCACAGGGCAGGACGGCAGTCTCGTCGTCCGTACAGCAACAGCAGCGAGAGAGAGAGAGGCACTTCTCCTTCAACTCGGTCCCCTCCTGCTGCCGTCTCTCTATGTAGAAGTCGCCTTCTGCTGCAGGGCTCCGTTTCCCGCTCCTCCCTTGCGCGTCCGCGCATGCGAGTGTGGGCGTCCTCTCGCTCTCGCTGCTTCCGCCTCTGTCTCTCTCTGTCTGTGTGTGTCTCTTTCTGTCGTTTGTGGGGTTGACGAGCTCTCTGTCCAGCTTGGCTTCTCCTGTTTTGCTGCTCTCCTGTCGATACGAAAGCACCTCCTTTCTGTGGCCCTTTCTGTGAGGCATGCGCGCCTGCACCTGCGCGCGGGGCTCCTCAGCCGCTGTTTGTTTACGAAGTTACTTACGCAGAGCAGCCGACGCAGCGCATCTGTGCGAGTGCCGCCGCTCTCTTCGCGGGAATACCGTGGAGCAGCAGGATCCACACACCCACCTCCACCAGTTCCCGACGCATATGTGTATGCATGTTTTGGTATATTTGTCTGCCTGTCCACCAACCTGTCAATCGTCCTCTCTTCTCGATACATACATACGTGTGTACATATTTGTCTGCCTATTCGCCGACCTGTTGATTCCCCACGTATTTATATATATAAACTTCTTCCTGTCTATTCACGTACCTGCCGGTCACCTTCTCTCCTTGCTACGTATTTACACATGTGTATATATTCACCGACCCGTCGGTCGTCCTCTCTCTTGTCTCTGTCTAATATTTCTTCAGTTCCCGTCTCCAGTCTACGTCAGGTGTGAGTTGGGCCCTGCGTGGCATACACCCGCCGTGTTGCTGGTGGCGGAGTGTTGTACATGCACGTCTCCCTAAGTGCGCGCATGCGTCGTGGGCCCTTCTTATACGCAGAGAAGAAGTCTGAAGTTTGTCTCTTACTTTGTAGCGTGGCCACATCTAGTCCTCCCTGCGTTTCTGAGGAGAGCTTCTCTGACTCTTCGTAGAGAGCCGCGGCGACTTCATACAGGAGAAGTGCGCTCTCTGTCCACCGATAGTGGACCCGTGCGTCGCCTTTGTATATAAGCCTTTCCAGCTGAGAAGGTATGTGTGTACGTGTGTGGGTAATTCTGACACTTTTCTCCGTACAAAGGCTCCACCGTTGCGTCTCGAGCTGCAGCACATCACGTCCTGTGAGGAAGAGTCATGTGCGACGCACGGCGCAGCTGCTTGAAGAGTCTCGCCACTGCCCATGTGTGGTGCCGCTGCTGCTGTCATTTTTGTGGCCTTGGCCACTTGTGCCACGGACGGTGTTTTCCTTCCGCTGCTGCCGTCAACCGCTGCTGTTCCTCTGGCTGTCGTTCGTTGCCGCTCCTGCTCTCCTGCTGTCCGTCCTCTGCTCCAGCGTGCCACCGCTGCTCAGCTGCTGCTTCTGCTGCAGCCCCCTGTGTTGCTGGGCGTGGCTGCTGCTGGTGCCCGCCTGGGTGTGTGCAGGAAGCGAGACTTCACGCTTGAAGAGCTGGCAAGCTTCAACGGACGTCCGCGCAGCAGCGGCAGCAAAAGCAAAGGCCGCGGCGGTGAAGGGCAAGAAGCTGCAGCAGCACCGGCAAAGGAAGAAGCGGCCACAGCAGAAAAAGAAGAAGAGGACGAGTCAGGAGAAGGAGAACAGTCGCACGCGTACATCAGCGTAAAAGGACGCGTCTACGATACCTACTCGCATCCCAGCGGCAAAAATATTTACGGACCGGGCGGTACGCTGCATGCATGACGCAGCCATCCCCAGTCGTTGCCCTCCGTCTTCCTCTTCCTCGTCTCCCTGAACTTGTACATACATATATGTTTATATATATACATGCGCACACGTGTTTTGCCAAGTATCTATCTCTCTCTCTAATATATGTATCTGTCTTCATATGTACATTTGTCTTGAACGTATATACACAAATGGGAACAGTTATTCCATTAACCGTTTATATCTGTCTTAAATATTCCCTCTGTGTGTGGGTGGGTGAATGGGCGGGTGTGTGAGCGTGTGTGTGAACCTACACGTATACATATATACAGCTGTATATGCTATTGCATATGTGTGTATATATATATATATGTGTGTATGTATTTATGTGTGTGTATTCATATATATGGAATCTCTCGCGGATGCAGGTAAGGAGGCGGCAGGGGAAATGCGACAGTCCCAGCCAACGTGCGTTGTATAGAATAGCAAACGAGGGCTGCAGCCCAAGCAGAAGCACACGTGAGGAAATGTAGACGAACGCGTAGGTCTTCAGCAAAGACCAGTCTGCATGCGTTTAGTTCTTCCACAGAGAGAAGTGTCCACCGGCGGGGTGTGTGCAGGATGAGTACAAGGAGAGCTATCTGTGTGGAGATCACCACCTCAGTACACGCGCCCGAAGCCGTCTTCAAGCGTGGGCACAACCGACGCATGCAGCCGCCTACATGTGCATGCGCAGGGAGTGTGTGGGAAGTTCTTTGCGCAGATTCGTATGAATTTTTGTGTATCACTGTTTGCTTACTCGTGGACAGAGAGACGGACGGCCGTACGCATACGTGTGTCGAGTTATTATCGACAGTCGTGTGCAGAAGTGTGCGCATCTGTACGTAGGTAGGGACCGCTGTACGTACACCTGCGGCGCACCCCTCGCTTTCCATATAGACACACGTGTATGCGTGCAGGTATACGTACATATATATTTGTTTGTCAGGCGTATGTATATAAATATATGGATACGCATGTAGACGTGCGGGGGTGGATCTCTCTCTGCATGCGCGTGCACCTGTCCGTATGTACGCACGTCTTCGTCTGCTGGTGAGGATCTCTGCGCGGCGTCTTCTGTGCGTATGTAAGGACGGGTGTGTATGTACAGCGCCGCATGCGCGTGGGTGGAGTACGAGGTGTTGCTGCTTCTTTTTGTTGGTGGCTATTCAGGTGCCTACCACGTGTTTGTAGGCAAGGACGTCACGTACAACTTGGCGAAAATGAGCTTCGCAGGCGAGGACATGAACCAGGTGCCCCTACAAATTCGTCTCTCCAACTCCTTGTCTCTCCGCAGCAGAAATTGCCGTAGTGTTGCAAATGCTTCTACACACATATGAACTCCACATACCTCTGCCCATACATACATATATATATGTGAAACTCTACATACAAAGGGTTCTGCACGTATCTGAGTTCTGCATACGTCTGTGTATGTGTCTCTCTCTTTATAGGTGTATGTATGCCTCCACGTGCTACTCTCTACATGCAGAGGCTTCTACACATATTTCTGTCTTGTACGTACGTGTGTCTCTGTCTACTTGTATATATTTGTACAAGTATGACACTCTACACATCTGCTTGTATACGAATATGCGCCTCTACGTTTCTGTGTGTATGTATGCGTGTGTGTGTATATGTCTTGCGCGGTACGCATCTGTCCGCATGCGTGAATCTTTCTAGATAGGTACGTGTGCATATATGTGTCTGTCGCATTCCGTCGACTGTGTAATTTTCTATCTATCTGCATGCGCATCTGTGTCTCGGCATCCGTACGCAAGTATATATACGTGTGTGTGTGTGTCTACGTAACTGTCTACACGTGCACCTCTATTTGTACGTATTTCTATCGGATTGTTTCTACTTGGTCTCGCGTATATCTACATAGATGTATTTCTGCCTCCATATGTATTATACGTATGTGTCTCTTTGCAAGTGTCTTGCACATACTCCTACGTAGACATCTGTCTCTCTGTAAATTTCTTGCCTTTTCTTCACCGTTTGGTAGTAACGTCTGTATCGCTTGGTCTTCGCACAACGGTGTGAAGCCACTTCTTTCGTCTATTCGTACATTCGACGCTTTGACTGCCCCTGCAGTCATCAGCTAAGACCACTTTACTTCTTCCGCGACGGTCATTGTTCCTGCCGACTTATTTTCTCCGTTCGCGTCCCCATCGCTGCCTACCGTATATGTGCCCCGCGGCTCCGTCTCTGCTCCTGCTGCAGCTGCTGCTTCTGTGCTACGGCTACTGCTGCTGCTGGGGCTCCTCCCCTGCTGCTGCTGCAGGTGCTTTCGTGCGTCTGCTGCTGCGGCGCCACCCGTGCCCTTGGTGCTGCAGCTTCTTCTCTGCTGCTGCGGCTTCTGCCACTTCGTCTGCAGCGCTGGTGCCGCGGTGCCTTCTCTGCTGTTGGCGGCGCCGCGGCACCGCGCGCGCCCCTCTGCTCCTGCTGGTGCCGCTCCTTCTCTGCTGCTGCTGGTGCCGCTTCTTCTCTGCTGCTGCTGCTGCCAGTCCTGTGCTGCCGCTAGTGCAGCTTTCTGCTGCTGCGGGTCTTGGGTTGCAGCCTCCGTCACAGTGGAAGGCGCTGACTGCACAGGAGCTGTCGACGCTGGACGACTGGATCACCCGCTTCGATGGAAAGTACGAGTGTGTGGGTTTTCTCTGCTTCAACAACCCCGAAGAAGATGCCATTCTGCGCGACCTCTACAGAGACGAGCGCCGCGCTGCTGGCTTACCAGCCTAGGGCAGCAAATACACATGCGTTTTTTAAGTAGTGGGTCTACGCACAGGCAGAAAAACGGCAATAAGCCTACCCATACTATATGTGTAGATACATATACGTGGAACGCAGCTCTGCCGGGGAGGGCCGCGTCTACGTAGGGGTGGAAGGCAGCCGCATCTACACGTGTACAAACGTGGCACAGCATGGACGTAGAGAGAAGCGAAGTCGTACAGGTCGACCTCTTTGTCTACTATCTAGTATATCTGTGCTGTAGACGCCTGGGCATATATAACTGTTTAGAAGAAGGCAGTCTTGTTCTACTTTGATATAGACACGCGTGGAAAGTAACTGTGTAATCTATTTATCCGCACGGACACGGATGCGCACGAGGATGTCCACACGAAGGGAAGAAGTAGTACGGGTAGATTTCGGTGTCCTATATACCTGCGAACATATGTAGACAGCAGACGCCCGCGTCCACGAAGACAGGCCGAGAAACATTTGCGTCTTTGCAGGGGGTACACGTGTGGACGAGAGCGTATCCGGCGGGCACACTGCAGCAGCTGCTACCGCGTGTGGCGGAGAAACTCCTGCACAGCTCAGGGGGTTGGCACCGGACGACGCAGCGAGCGTAGGCGTATACTCTCGAATAAGTGATTTCAAGTTTGTATAGTAACGCAAACATTCTTCAACACCCACATACATGTGCGAACTTGGGGAAGATGTTTCTTCTGTGCCCAAGTTCGTTACGAGTCTGGACGTGTGGACGTCTACGTATACGCGTACGTAAACGTGTGTGTGACTACACACGTGGAAGCAGGGCTAGACAGATGCAGGTCGGTATGCACATGCATGTGTATATGGTTATACCTGTAAGTGTGTGCATTTAGAGCGACAAAAGAGAGGTGGCAAAGAGGGGAGCATGGCTGCTCGTGTGTTTGAATTTTAAGGTGGGGAGAGAATGCTTCTGTTCGAGAGTAGAAACGAGAAGAAGCTGCAATTTTCTGCTGTGGTGATGTGCCGCTGCCCTGCGTCGCTGCTGGTATTATGTGGGCCTCTCTTCTAGGAAGAAGATTCGCCTTCTGCGCGACTCTCTTTGCCGGCACTTTTTTCTTGATGGTGGCTCGTCATCTGCATCGTCCCTGTAACTTCGCGTTGTAGGTACCTTTGCTGCTCTTCCCTGAGACTCCATCTCGTATCGCTCGTGTGTGTTGCTGGTATTTATTCGTTTTTGCTGTTTTCTTGCGTAGTCTTGCGATCCATTCTTGCGTGAGGCGCTGCGTGTATTCTTGGTGGGCACACATTTCTCTCCGTGCGTACGTGTATGTATCGAGAAACACAGAGAGAGAGACACATATACGTCCACACATTCACACAGACTTGCGTCTCTGTACGTGTGCGCCGTTCAACAGAAGCACAAGGCGCTTCTCAGGTGTCCTCATTATCCCTCCCACCGAGTCCTCTGCGTAGTCACGCGTCGCGCGTCCACTGGGACATCGCTTACAAAGGCCCACGTGTACACACGTATATATTTAGACATCTATATGGTCACATATGTATATATATGTATATATGCGTGCACACGTGTAAGGTGAAGGTGTGTCCACAGGCGTATACATATCTATGAATGCGTAAATTTATTTGCAGAGAGGAGGCGGGAGACACAGATCTCACTCTACGTGTGTACGTACCTAGCCGTAGGCCGGAGAGGTGGTAGATACGTGCATGTGAGTGGATGTCTGTGAATATCTATCGGTAGAGAGACGAGCACAAAAACGCATCCGTCTCTAACCCTCGTCGTATACCAGCAAACTTCTTCGTCTCACCAGCTGCGTGACAGGCGTTTACTCCCTGTTCGTAAGGGATGAAGGAAATACGAAGCACAACGTTTCTTTCTGTTCCTCCAACAGCAGGAGAGCTGCGCGACCTGGCCCAGCCATTTACATGCGTTAGCTCTCAAGTAGCTTATCGCTCTCTACACGAGGCTCCCTCATCTGCAGCATGGCATCTTTCACCGCGCTATCTTGCGTGTTGCACGCACGAGTACTTGCTCGTCGTCTTGTGCAAGCACATACGCCACCGCCAACTGATTTGTGATACGTATTATATTTAACGACCTAGACCACTGCTACTCAGTTTAACTTTGTAGGACTGACTCATAAAAGATGCCGGCTGCGGCCATGAGACGAGTGCATGCGCGACGTGATCCAGGATACGGGTATTTCATGCAGCACTAGCCTCAGTGTATGATGGATCCTCCCTTTGTATCGGGCGCTAGGCCAGAGTTATCTTCCTTGTCCTGCCATAAACCGCACACAGGTCGCTGCCAGCGTTTCCTCAACATCTAGACTGCACGCAGAAAAACTGTATTTATTAACACTCCACGGATATACTGTAACCTGTATACAGGTTGCACGTCGGATAATACGAAGCAGGTACTCCGTCTGTTGACCCGTTACTAGAAGGCAGGCAGGTGTAGACACCTCCGACCTAGGAACACGTAGGCTGCATGCGGAGTTCTTTCTACTAGTTGTGGCTAGCCATGTCGTCTGCGTGCGAGGGTCCGTCACGTAGTCCACATGCAGTGACAGTTAGTGAAACACTAGGCACGCGCGTCGCACACCTCTCCACTTGTTACGTGCACGTCTGCATGCAAGCATCAACGTAGCAGAACCGTCCACATCTGGACATGCAGGACAAGCTCTCTGAAGTGAGACAACAGCAGACCCATATCGGTCGATTACGACTATTTGCAAATATACACTTTTGTACACACATAAGTGTACACTGACATGTGAGACAACAGCGGCGACACACCATATTTGTCTTTCTCAAGAAGAATACAGGCTTTGCTAGTCGCCGGTCGCCATGGATGAAAATTCACAAGAAAATGGTGGACGTTTTGTACTGCACGCGCAGAAGAGTGAACTACATATTCGATAGAGACTGACATACAGCAAAGCTTCCGACCAATTGCAATTGTCATCCTGTTGTCCGTACTATCTACAGTTGATCTTCGCACCAACTCCGAGGAAGACTCTCTGCACCTGCCTAGCCGCGCGGACACTCGCGTAGCACTTTCGCGTCTGTGCGATGTCCTGTATAGATATGTGTACCCGTGTAAGTGCATGTTGCCAGTTGTCATACAGTAGAGCCTGTACCGGTCTAAAAGTGCGTACCACATTTGTGTATGTGAGACCGGCGGAAAAGCTTGTACGACTGAGGAACCTGTGTAAGCGCCCGCTATGCTTGGCGTGCAATACCGTGTCGTCCACTGGCACAACAACCGCTAATTTACGGTATATTGCACACGCACCGACTATAATTTGACAACTATATTCGTAGCGCTCTAGACTGAATTGCAGTACACAAGCGCATGCACCCTATGAAAAGAGTTTAAATGCTTGCGCTGTAGTGTTGTTAAGTGGTACAGCGTCCAACACCAAAAGAACGTTCGTTGCTCTACGACGTATACATCGTGCAAAATAGAGTATGCTGTTGAGAGAAGGTTCCCGTCCAGCCCTGTATGCTGAAATGCATCCTGTACGCTTAGGCACTTTTCAAAGCGCAGTATACTTGTGCATGCTGTATGCTGGTATGCGATACCGTGGCCTGGCGAGTTCTACCTTTCTGCTTGCGCCAGGGCCTATATTACTTGTGCGTACGTACGAAAAATGGTGGGGGCTAGCGGCAAATCAGACTGTATGCAGAAGTGCATACATACCTGTGTGGTCGCGTGCCACACAGCACACGCTAATCCACTGCGTCATCATCTACGTTGGCTCGGTTTTCCTGCATAGAATCCATAGCATACATGTTTCCCGCACAAGCGCACTTGTCATACTATATCTGTTTGCGTGCAGTAGACTCTCTATAACGACCACGTGTGTGTCTGCATCAGCCTGAATATACTTCGAATTACCTCGCTGCTTATAGGTATATTTTCCTGTGCTGTGGCACACGTTTTTTTATACGCTAGTTTGCCCAGTCTTGGATGTACCGAGGTCTGGCCAGTCTTGCATATCTAGTAGTCAGCCCTTTATAGTGCAGGCATATTATCACGCGTGTGTACGGGTATATTTGTGCGTCAGCAATGTGCGCACACACGTAAGCAGACGTCCTGACATTTTGAATTTGTCGTTCGTAACATGTGTGCAGCAGTCCAAGTAGATCTACGCGTGCAGGCAGAAATCCGCGCGTGCACGCAGACACCCGTATACGATCGGAGATATATATATATATATATATCAAATACGTAGGTCTAGTGCCTCCAGCTCCATGACGGTTACAGTGGAAGCGTCAGATGTGTGCATGAAACCCGAGTATGTACGTCTTGAAGGGCATGATACACCGCGAAAGCGTACACTTTGGTAAAAAGGGATAAAGAGCTTGTTCACCAGCCCTGTTCATACGAAAGGGAGGTTCCCTACATGCGTCACTGGGTGCGCATGCATTTGTCGCAGCCTCTGTATGCATTTCCACCAGATGAAGAAAACACTGCTAGTGGACGGCGCGAACAAGCGTGGCGCAACGGCGGCGTATGCGTGTTTTTCTGGAAGGTGTATGCAGTTACCTAGGACAAGCGTACAGGAGAAACAGAACACTTGGATCGCAGCAGCACACGCCTGTATCCTCAATTGAGGATTTCTAGATTCTGGCTAGAATCTGCATGCATTTGTGTTTGTACTGGCCTGAGTCTACTGTAGAGACTAACATGTGCATCACAGCTACGAATTAGTGGGCAGTGCTATACACTCGCATGTCTCCAGCTGTGGAAAGTGTGCACTATAAGGTGTACCCATGCGATGGAACGCATAACGAGCTAAGACACATGGCCATGCAGCTGCCAACCTGTAGTTGCACGAGTTGAAAGAGATCCTCCCCGGACTGCAGAACAGTGTTGCACTTCAGGCTCGAAGACAAACGGATAGAAGCTACAAGAAGTCGCGAGACCTGATGCTGCGGGGGCCGTATTACTGCTGCTGGAGCAGCAGGACAGAGAGGGGACACCGCCATAGCGGAATCAATGGTAGGAGGGGAAGTAATCATTGCAGACGGTGGAGATGTTAGAGAAAGTAGCAGCGTCGCAATAGCGGCAACAGGGAAGTGAACTGACACGTCGAAAAGGAACAGCAAGAGGAATAAAACTGTGTATATTGCAGCCGTCAAGAAAAGGAGGTGTCTGCTTTCTGAACTAGGAAGTATAGTAGCAAGCGAGTCGCTTTACAAGGCAGAGAGGAGGGAGTCGTCCCGACACGTCTGACACGCATCCTGCTTACGTGTCTCACCAGGTGTGCTGTTTACTTCGTAGACACGAGAAAGAGAGAAAGTATACATACATAGGCTTTCAAGATCAGTTTCTACGACAAACTTGATCAACTGCACAACAGATATCTCTTCAGCAACGGAAGAGGTGAAGTTGCCCATCAGAGCAACGACAGGAGCACCAACAGTGGGCGACGGGAGAAGAGTGTGTGGTGCAGCTCTGTCGTTCGCTCATAACCACTTCAATATCTGCAGAAGCACTGGTGATCCCCTTTTCGAAGCGAGCACGCACTATAGCATACACTTGCGCCAAAAAGACCACCTAAAGCCCTACACTTTAGTCACTAAGAAGAACAGCACGTTACGTATATATGTATTCTAGAAGAATGGGCACCCCGAGTAAGCTGCTTCTTCGAGGAGCACTACCGAGAGATGTGAGTTAATCTGTCTTGAAGAGAACGAGAATCGGCAACTGCATATATGTGGGCACACAACTCTCTATACCGATATCTCTGTGGAATTGAAGGTTGTGCGGTACAAGGAATACCTACTTGTATGTTCGTAAAGCACCAAGGGGAGCGGAGAGTTCCTCTGTTTCGCAAGGTACCTGTCTCGCAAGGTGCCCTCAACAATCAAAAATTCACACAAGGTGCTTCAGGTGCAATAGTTTGCAAAACTTGTTTAGTTGAAGGCACTGGGTGGACCACAGTTTCCCACAATAGTCAACCTTTCCGGAGTGAACAGCAGGCGCATTTAATTGTACGCACCAGATCCGCACAGAGGCCAGCGGAAGGGCATCTAGAGGTCTACAGAATTCTCTTCCTCACGAGTTGTGACGTAGCAGGTGGAGTTTCATAATGTAGTTAGACAAACTATCCGTCCAGTGGGTGCGTGTAGCTTGTGTTCTAAGTCCTACAGTAATATGAAACGCCACTGTTCGTCTTCTTCCGCATTAACTACCTTTGGCCTGATACGCGTGGAGTAATAAGGTAGTGTAGAAGGAGATTCTAGCAGAAGCCAGCAGAGATAATTCTAAACTATTGCTCCGCAGTGGAGAGAGTCTACCATACGCTTTGCCAGAAGAGCTGTGAGGTGTTCTCTACAGGTAAACATGCAATTTCTCAGGTGGATGCGCTGAGCAAATATCCTTCCCATTTTTTTTCAAGAGGACGGTTTGCACTGAATGTCAAAGAAGTGGGAGCAGCAAACTCACTACAGAAGAAGCGCACGGAAATGTTGAAGACGACAAAACCACCGATATGCTGTGTGCACTGCGTACGTGAGTGCGAATACATTGTCGAATCTTGAGGGTGCGCGTAAATGTGGAACAGCGCAAGATCGCGTTTCTCGCCTACGGCCAACGGGATTCAGTGTTCTTCCCGTAGAAATCTCGAAGGCTTAGGATACCCGCCGTGCGCTGGGGGAAAAGAAGTTTACGCATTCGCGTGTGCGTACTCCTAGTGTGCGTATGTACGTACGTGTGTTACCAGGTGTATACACGTAGACTCGTGTACGCATGTTTCCGACGTAAGTAACGGACAGAGGCGCTTCACAGGTGCCTCCGCGCAGGTGGGTGCGTAGCAGTATCTTTTCGCAAGTGTGAAAATGCGTATACGTGCGTGTGTGTGTATGTGTATGTGCGTGTCTGTGGGTCTCGGTGTAGGTGTGCCTGTGTTTGTGTCTCTGTGTCCGTGTGTCACGCACGTGTACAGAAAAATTCGTGTATATGTGTACGAATGCATCCGAAACTGTGTGATAGCCGGCCCACGCGCTGCTGCTGCTGCTGTCTCCACCGGTGCTTTTACTGGTTGTGGTAGTGGTGCTTCCGGCTGCTCCTGCTCTTGATGCTGCCGGTGACTCTTTTGTAGCTGCTGCCGCTATTGATGCTGGTGATGCTTGTGTGTGCGTGTAGAAGCGCCACCGCTATTGCCGCTGCTGCTCCTGACACCGTCGGCCTCTTGACAACTCAGCCCGCAAGCTCCTGTGGCAGAGTCAAACCAGCGGGTACAGGGGTTCTCGCGGTTCTCGGCCACAGAATGTGCAAGGAGATGTATGTGTATACGTATAAATATCCGTATACGTGCATGTATATATATGTGCATGTTCTTACGTGCGTGATACGCGTATATCTGTGCACGCCTACAGTTAGTTCCTTCGCGCCGTGTCCCTCCTTTCTACCCTCGCGTCCTTCCGTAGATGTATATACATCTGCGGAGAAATTGTGCTACGCTCGGATATATATGGGCTTCCGACGCCGCGGGGGAAATTACAGATACTGATAATCGAGCGGATGCTGCAGACGAAGGACTTCCAGCAGCAGCAGGAGCTACACCCACAGCGCCGGCAACAGCAGTAGCAGGAGCAGTGCAGGAGTAGCAGCTGCAACAGCAAGAGCCCCGAGAGAGTACCAGCAGCAGCAGCAGTGCCAGTGCTAGCAGCGACAACAGAAAAAGTAGCAGGGCTCAGAAGGAGTCGCACCAGCAATGAGCATAAAAGTGATAGCGAAAGCAGAACCCGCAGCAGCCCCCGCCGCAAGGGAATTTCTCCGTTGTCGCAAATTGAGCAGCTGCAGCCGGACGCGAACCGTCAGATGAAGAAACAGATGGACTTTAAGCAACAGCAGTTGCAAAGGAATTTGCGGCAGCATCATTCTCAAGGTGGCAGCAGCAGCAGCAGGAGCTCCTGCTGAAGTGCCCGAGGCCACTACCGTGCTGCCCGCGTGTGCTGCCCGGCTGCGCATGCCCGCCGAGGCGTAGACACACACACGCACACGCACACCACGACAAGCGGACATGCTAGACAGGATCGTCCCAACAGCAGCAGAAGAAAAAAAGGAGGAGTCAAGCCACAGTGATTCACCACGTAAAATTCGAAGCAAGTATGTAGGACGTGTCCGTTCTTCCCCGTCACACAATGTCTCTATATATCCATGGCACACGAGCTTGCTTCCGTTTCTTGCAGCAGACACGGGTCGGTCGTCGTTGTCCGATCTTCGCGACAGGTAAAAACGTGCGCGCTAGTAGCTGTTCTTCACTTGGCTTGCATTTGAGAATGTGTACCCGCTGCTGCTGTTGATTTGGTGCGGTGGCCACTTGCGGCTGGACTCGAGCTTGGAGCAATTCTTGCGGCTGCTGCTTTTGCTACCGCTGGTGCTGCTGCTGCCGTTTGTGCTGCTGTTGCTGCTGCTGCTATACTTGCCGGTGCTGCTCCTCCTCCCGAATGAAGTCTTTTCAGGTATACAGGGGGTGACGTCACAGCTGTTCCTGCCGTCAGCCGCTGCTGGTGCTGTTCCTGCTGCTGCACGCTGCGGCTGCTTGTGAGCCGGTGTTGGCTGCTGCTGCAGCCGAGGTTGCTGACAGTTTGTGTCGTCACGTGGGCTGCCATTGATAGTACCTGCTGTCACTTCTGCTGCTGCTGCATGTCTCATCCTGCCGTCTCGCACCTGCAGTCTTCTCTGTGCTGCTGCGCGCACGGGGCCAAAGGCTGGACTTCTGTCACGTTACTGCTGCTGCTTTTGCCGTGCAGCTGCCGCACTAGCATATCAGTCTTTCCTTTCATGTTGCAAGCTCCCGCTAGTTCTTCTGCTGGGGCGCCTCCTGTTTTGAAGCGACGGTCTCTGCCGATGTACGTACACGGCAAGAGCCTGCGCCCACACGAATGCGCGAGTGCTTCTGCAGAGGCGCTCCTTCAGCAGCGTAGGAGGCACCGGCCTCAGCGGCAGCAGGAGCAGCAGCACCCCAAGCACTAAGACTGGCAGGAACAGCGGGGCAGCAGCATCAGCAAGGCTGTGCAACAAATTATATATTTGTACGTGGAGCGCGCAGCCGCTGCTGTAGGTGATGGCGTTGTATGTCCAGCACGCCAGTCCTCAAGGTCCTGTGGCCGGCTTCCACGAAAGCAGCAGCGGCAGCCGCAGGAGAAACGCGCCAGGGCCACCGCAGCAGAAGCGCAGCGGCATCCCACCGAACGCCGCGTAGCGGTTGTCCAGCAGAGAACACCGATGCAGGCAGCGGCGGAGCAGCACGCCGCAGGAGCAGCAGCAGAAGGACAGCAGCAGCCGCAGAGGGGCTGCAGCAGCAGCACCTGGCCGCCGCAGGAACAGTGGAACGGTAGCCCAGCAGCGACATGGCAGCAGCTCCCGAAGAAGAAGCGAGAAGCCGTGCCACCACGACAGCTGCCGCACGCAGCGAACAGAACAACGGGGCGGCAGGAACAGCAGCAGCAGGCCCAGCCCACAACAGCAGGACCCCAGAAGCGACAGCAGCAGAGGCGCGGAGCGGGAGGAAGTGGCAGGGAAGAGCGGCGGCGGTAGCTCAGCAGGAGAGCAGCAGCAGAAGTGAGGAGCCGGCAGCAGCACCAGACCGTACGGGCTGCTCACAGGCGGCAGCTTGTAGGGCCAGGCGGTCGTCGCAGCTAGCTGACAACCGCCAAGGCGAAGACACTCGCAGGGCTGCAGCAACAGCAGAAGCAAGAGAAATACATGCAGGTTCAATTCCTCAGTCTCATATATTTGTCAGAGCTCTCCGGCTGCTGCTGCTGCTGCATCCCGAAGGAAACTACGTCGAAAGGTGTGCTGTTGTGCTGCGCTGCTTGGTTCTTCTTTCTCCTGCTGTCCCCCACTGCTGCTGCTTCTGCCCGCATGCTGTATCTGCTGCTGCAGCTGCACTGCCTCTGCTGCTGCTGTTGCTGGTTCACCCCGTAAAAATATGCTCGTCAAATAGAAAAAGCTGTTCCTGCTGCCGACACAGCTCCCATATTCTCTGCTGCATGACGCCTTCCTGCTGCTGGTGGCATCTTCAAGCGTCACATGCCAATCCGCTGCTGCCCTTTCTGCTGCTGGTGCTGCACTGCCGTCCCTTTTCTGGCAGCGGCACCCCCTTCACCAGCAGCAGCAGCAGGCATCGACTGTTGCAGCGCAGAGCCTCGCGCTGCAGCAGCAACAGATGTCGCGTGGCCCCTGTCACCAACACGAGGAGGGTCTGGAGTTCGGGCAGCGACGGCAGCAGCAGCAGCAGACGCGGCAGGAGGAGCAGCAGACGCTACAGAAGGAGCAGGCGCAACAGCAGCAGCGAGATCAGCAGCAGCTGCTACAAGAGAAGCAGCAGCATCAGCAACAAGCGTGACAGCGGCAGGGGGAGTAACAGCAGCAGCGACAGCAGCAACAGCAAAAGCCGCAGCATGAATCTGCCCGCTTTCAGTGAAGTAGGCGACAGCAGATGTGGTAGGAAGTTCAAAGCAGCAAGTAACATTTTTTCCTCTGAAAGCGTGAGCAACAAGACCCGCAGCAACGCCTGCTGCTGTGTGCTGGTTGACAGGAGTTGCCGAATCTGTAGCACCAGCAGGCCCCACCAGGAAGAGAGCAACAGCTGCACCTGCAGCAGCAGGGGCGTATGCGGCATCAACAGCAGCAGCACATGCATCAGCGGCCGCAGGAGGAGCAGCAAAGGCTGTAACAGCAGCAGCAGAGTACCCGGTAAAAGTGGCGGCAGGACAGGCCACAGCAGCGGAGCATGCAACTCGAGCAGCAACAGACTGCGCAGCAGCAGCAGGGTGCCCTGCGGCAGCGGCGGCACCAGCAGAACCGGCAGCAGCAGAACTAGCAGCAGCAGTGGGCGCAGCAGCAGCAGAACTGGCAGCAGCAGCGGGCGCAGCCGCAACAGAAGTAGCAGCAGCCGTGGACGCAGCAGCAGTGGGAGCAACAGCAGCAGAACTCGCAGTGGGCGCAGCAGCAGCTTCTGCAGCAGGACCGGCAGAAGCACAGGCAGCAGCAGCTTGTCCATGCCGGGGGCCCACCAGCCTCACCTACTTCGCTGTGACTTCTCTCGTTGTCCTCTCTCTGCTGCCTGTGCTGCTGCGGCTTCTGCACCGGTGCATCTAGAGGAGGAGGATCAGCAGCAGCAGCTTGGCATGAAGCAACATCGCTGCCGAAGACCGTGCGGCTTCTTCTTTTCTTGGGGCGCTGCAGGGCTGCGTCTCCTGCCGCTGCTGCTGCTTCTTTTTCCGGAAGCGTTGACTCGTGCTGCAGCTCATCTGCTGCAGTCGCCCCACATCCGGCCTGATCCTGTACTTGCTGCTGCTGCAGCTGCTGCCCTCCCTGCCGCTGCTGGACACGTCGCTCCTATTTTTCTACAGAAAAGCTACTCGAAAGTAGCCTCAAGTGCTGCTTCCCCTGCTGCTCTGCTTCCGTCTCTCTCTGTTGCCGCTGCTGCTTTTCCTTGCCGTTGCTGCTCTCCTGCGCGACGGCCAGCAGGAAGGCCAATAAAAGCAGCAGCAGCAGCAGCGGCGCGGCGTGGGGAAGCTCCTACTCTGGCAGCAGCTGCAGAAGAAGCAGTTGCCTCCGAAAAATTAAAAGCAGCGGCATGCTCAGCAGGAAGAGCCGCAGCAGCACGAGCGGCGGGGAACGCAGCAGAGCGTGTCGCTTTTGTGCGTCATGGACAGCGACCCCTGCGACTACGCGCCTGCGGCTCCTGCTGCTCTGCTGCGGCTGCAGCAGCAGGCGGCCCTTCGTACGCCTGCAGTGCGCAAAGAAGGCGACCGCTGTTTTTCTCTGTCGACCGGACGGTAACACGTCAGCGACCTCTGCTGTTTCCCAGCAACGAGGACAAGGGCAGCAATCTCAGGGGCAGCGACGACAGTATTGGGACCAGCGTCACGCGCAGCAGCAGCTGCAGCATCAGCAGCAGCATCAGCAGCAGCCACGGCAACCCCAGCACCGTCACGAGTAGCCAGAGTATGAGCATCAGCATCGGGAGCAGCAGCAGCACCAACAGAAGCTGGCACAGCAACAGCAACAGCACCGGGAGTAGCCGCGGCTTTGGCGACCGGGTCAGGAGCAGCAGCAGCAGCAGGTTGAGGAACAGGCCCAGCGGCCGAGACGCAGCTTTGCAGAGGACGGGGAATGCTGCGTCTGCGTCTACGCTTGAGGAGCTGCTGAAGCAACAGCAGCAGCAGGAGCAGCAAATGCAGCAGCAACAGCTGCAACAGCTGTCCACATTTGAGCCCGTGGATGAGCAACCTCCGCTAGCGGCACACGGGCCGGAAGACCCGCCTTCCCTGCATGTACCTGGGGTGTGGCACTTCTACTTCCCCAGGTGTATGTACACCGCAGTTACCCCCAAGAAGGAGCAACAGCTGCAGCAGCTCCTGCAGCAGGGGCGGGAAGAAGAAAAGCAGGTTGTTGCGAGCAAGAACGGGAAGCACGCGACGCAGCGCCCGCGGCGACACCCACAAGATGAAGATGCTGCTGCTGCTCGTCCACCAAAGGCTGTTGCTGCAGATGCCTACGTCGCCGATGGAAGAGGCGTGTGTGGCCAACAGCCCTACGGAGGGGCTGAAATTATATTTCTATACGAAGACCACACAGCTATCATTCCTTCTCTCTTTGCCAGGGGAAACTGGGCGACGGTAGAGGCAGCAGAAGACTCCCCGCTGCAAAACCCAGAGTAAGAGACAGGCCACGCGGAAGAGGACGAAACCGCAGCGTCATAAGCAGCAGCAGCGTCAGGTGAGGCAGCAGGGGAAGCAGCAGCAGCAGCAGAAGCGACAGCAGCACGTGACGCACCCACAGCGAGAGCAGGAGAAGCAGCAGCAGGAGAGGAAGCAGCAGCACACGACGAAGACGCGGCAGAAGCAGCGACCGAAGCAGCGCAGCGCGTCGCGAGGCAGGGCTGCCAGAGGGGCACGGAAGCAGACATAGCAACAGGAACTCACGGAAAAGCAGGAGGAGCAAGCAGATAGACGCAGCCGGGAGCAGTGACAGAGCAGAATGCAGCAGCAGAAGTGGGAGGACATATACCGGCAGCAGACAGCTGAGGCAGCAAAAGCAGCGCAGGTAGCACAGCAGAAGGTCGAAGAGCTGCGAGCTGAGCCGCAAAAAGCAGCAGCAGCAATTATCCGAGCAACGGTCAGCAGCAACTGGAGCAGAGAGTCGCAACACCGCCGCAGCAGCAGCAGAAGAGAGAGAGCAGGAACGGCAAAGACCGGGGACATTGGCAACAGCAGCTAAAGCCGCCTCGAGCAGCGGGAGAGTCAGCGAAGAAGACTCGTCAGCATTCCTGATGATAGCGGCAAACCCCACACTTCTACAACATACATATATGTGCAAGTGTGGAAGGGACATCCATGTATGTATATAAGCGTACAACGTAGGCAGCAGAGGTCCCAGACGCAGCTGGTTTCTGCTGTCGGCTGCTTCACAGCAGTGTGAGACCGGAGAAGGCTTTTCTCCGCCATTACGCCAGCGACACGTCTACGTCTTTCACACACAAAAAGGAAACGCGCGTCTTCGTATCTTCCTCTTAATCCCTGCCTTTGTGATCTCTCTCTTAAGACGATGAGATGAACACACCCCCCTGTAGAAATTTCCACATACATATATATATACATGTATAGTCATTTCCATAACAGTAGACATATATATATACAATTCATTCCCACAATTGCGTACGTGCATAGATGTATGTCTATATATAATGTACATGGTCATTTCCACATCTGTAGACACACATATATATATACGCTCCTTCCAGAGTTGCATATATAAATACATATGTGAAGAGAGACACAGAACCTCATACATATAGACAGATATGTAGGGATATCCAGCAGGTCTGCTGCAGAGCAAAGCACCTACTCGTGCGCTTCCACAAATCCACAGAAAAAGCTTCACATATGCACACATACACATACACGTGTATACTTGTATGTATAGACATTTACGTACACATGCATGAATGTGCGCCCCTATGTATATGTATATATATATTGGTATGTAGGGAGAGAGGCATAGACAGGCTGAGAAACAGAGAGACGGGAGAGGTTTGATGAACGCATTTTCTTTGAAGTGAGAGACGAGGGCCCGTAGTTTTTCTCGTGTGCACCGGTTTCTTCAGAATTTTGTCTGGTGGGTTTCCGCGGCAGACTAAGGCTCTGCGTCTTCTCTTCAAGAGCCGCCCATGAACGCCTGCTGCTGCGGGGGCTGCTTGCGACCTCGAAGGAGCCCGTGGTCTCGCTGTGGGACGAGCGCCTGCTGCTGCACTCGGCACAGGCAGCCGGAGCCGTTTTTGTCCACAGGAATCCTGAACTGGTAATGTCTGCTGCTCTCTCCCCTTCCTCTTCGCCTGCTCTGGGGTTCCCCCTGCTTTTACTGCTGCGCTTGCTGCAAAGTGACGTGCGACCTGCTGCCATTCTTGCTCTAGGGAGTCTGCTGCCGCCGCTGCTGCTGTATCGGTGGGGTCCTTTGTCTTGGTGCTGCTGCTGCTGTGTCGGCTGGCCCTGTCATGCGGCTCTTGCTTCCTCCGGATCCTGCTCCGAGGCTGCTCCTGCTGCACCTGCTGCTGCTTCTGAGGTGCTGCTGCTGCTGTGCGGGGTGCTGTTTTTGTGTAACTTGGCAGCAGTGGGGTACGTGAGGTGCTGTTCGGTGTTGCCTGCGGGACTGCTGCGAAGGAGAGGAAGCAGCTGCTGCTGCTGCTGAGTTTTGCGCAAGCAGCGAAGAGTCGTCTGACAGACTTAGTCGGCCGAGGGAGTCCACACACGTAGATTGTCTGTCCGACGGACCTGGTCGCAAGCAACGCTGATGAAAAGTATGGCAATGAGAAGGCGACACGTAACGTGGGTGAAAAGTATGGTAATGACAAGGCGACACGCAGCCGTGGAGCCTGAATGCTGTTGACGAACACGGGAAGTTCCAAAAGAGAGAAAATCCTCTTCTGGACGAGGAGTTTCATACAGTTTCACCACCAAAAGGATCTCGCATTGCTGCTGCTGTGGCTGCTGCTGGTGCTGCAGCTCTTCCTGCTGCTGGTGCTGCTGCTGTTCTTGCTGCTGCTCTTGAGGGTGCTGGGTTGCAGTTTTTGCTGCTGTGACCGTTGCTGTTCTCTCTCCCCGTCACGCTGCAGCAGTCGGACTGCTTACAAACGATTGCACCAGTGTCGAGGACGGCGACAGTCGCAGCTGCAGCAGGAGCGGCTGTCCACCACATGCTGCTCCTTTTGCCTTGGCTTCATATCCACGTTTTCCCTTCCTCTCTGGTCGCCCTGCTGCGGCTGTACGCTCTCTGTGCTGCAGGAAGCTGCTGCCGCTGCCGCTGCCGCTCTCCCGCCTCACGTACAAGTGGTGAGCAACAACGGCCGGCCCCCCCTACCTCGGACACATGCCTGTGTAGAGTACATGTTTATATTCGTTCCGTCTTTAAACTCGAAAAGTATCTAGGTATATACCCACCTCTATCAGGTGACCTGCCCATCCCCTGCATGCACATCTATATACATGTGTATATCTGGAACGTGTTGCTGTATACAGTCTCTATTACTGTGCGTACACGTAGACACTCGCAGGGGTAGCACAGATATCGCAGTGCCGCCCCTACCTTCTCTCTTGTTGATGGGTGACTTTCTTTTCTGCGCGCGACTGTCAGTTTGTTTCCATGGGTCCGCGAATTCCTCGGTATATGCACCTCGTATCTGTTTTAATAATTCCATACGTGTGTGTATATATGCATATGTGTACACATATATCAAATACATACGTGTATACATATATTCGTATATATACAGGGATCATATACATATGCATATATATGTATACATATGTATATATATGTACATATGCCACACACATACGTATACATACATCATATACATATATACATATATATACACATATATTATATGTACATATGCCACACACATACGTATACATACATCATACACATATATATATAATGTACACATGGGGAGTCGTATATATATATATATATACACATCATACATGTATACATTGATCATATACGTTTGTATATATATATATATATATATATGTACATATCATATGCATACATCATATACATATATACATATATATATATTTATGTATCACACACATACATAGATCATGTGCATGCGTATACATATATTATATATTTGTATATAACAGACATGTGTGTGAGCGGAAAAGGACTCGTGCGCGGACCCGTACTTTTGCACGCCGCACATGGGGAGAGACATCAACGTCCACGTACAGATCCATATATACATATGTGTTTCTATACATATGTATACATGGATCCGCGACGGTGCCTGTTAATATATGTGTAGCTGTGTATCTCTCTGTGTATCTAGTTATTCCTATATATGGATATAGAACTGTTGCTGCCATTGCTGCTGCACTACCTCTGCTGATCCCGTTGCTGCTGCTGCCGCAGCTGCCGCGCGCGGTCGCTGCTGCTGCTGTTGGCGCTATCGCTGCTGCTGCTGCGCCTTGTCGCTGCTGCGCCTTTTCGCTGCTGCCCTTGCCGCTGCGGTTGCTGGTCCCCTGGTGCTGGTGCTGCGACGGGTCTTGCTGCTGTTGGTGCTGCCAGTGATGCTTCTTCCGCTGGTGGGAGAAAGAGAATTGCAGCGGTGCCCAAAATTTCGTCCGTGGGTCCATGCGTCTGCAGCTGGACCCAGCGGGGCGCGTGCTGCTGGAGGGCAGCAACGGAAAAGAAGAAGAAGCAGCAGCGACAGCAACAACAGGGAAACGCGCGCATGCAGATCCCTTCCGCAACGCCGCGGCAACTGGCTTTCAACGAGCAGCAGGGTGCTTCACCGCCTACCGCGTCCTCGGTGAAGACAGCAACTACTTGTGCGTTCGTCTAGTACACACCCAGCCTCTACATATTCGCCTTTCTCGTCAAGCTGTTTTCTCTGTCTCTTTACGTTCACCTAGACTAATACACACATATGCGCGTTACTGGCACATGTGGAAACACCCACGTGTGCGTGTTATAATTATATATATATATATATATGCGTCGTATCTGTACACGTCAGCGATTTACGGCCGTACATAGATATATACGCCTACTCATACATTTACATATAGTCAAATATATACACTGGTGGGCGTGTATGTCTAGCCTGTATATATATATATATAAATAGGAACATATATATAGGCATGTATATATATGTACAGCCGCGCGTGTATGTACATATATATATGGTCGTATATATACGCTCATGTGTACACGTCTATCGTGTGTGTGTACATACATATATATATATGTACATGTTTACATAGAAACAAACAAACAAACGCGTATGTGTGTATAGGTACAGCCGCCCGTGTGATGTGTATATACGCATATGCATGTATATATGTCTCGTGTAGATGTATACGTGTGAGACTAGCTGTCCCTTCAGCTACCTGGACAAGGTGGTACAGCAGTCCACAGACGCTGCGGTACTCTATGCAGCCGCCTAGAGAAGCGTGTGTCTCTATACACGTAAATAGCTGTTGCTCCTGCACTTCTTCCGTTTTGTCTTTCTCTATCTTTCTCAGCCCCATACAGACCACCTGCATATACGTGGACCTGTACACGTGTGTGAACACGAACGAAGGCTTGTGTGTCTCGGCGTGAAGAGGCAGCGTCGGGTGTACGTACACTGGAAAGTGTGCTGTGCTGCTGCCGGGCGTTGCACGGGCGAGTGGGACCCGGCAGAGACGACCGCCTGCGGGCCGACAGCAGCTTCGCACACGGGGCAGTGGCGATGGCGCAACGGCGATAAATAAAGAAGCAACACTTCTTCGGAACTACATTTACTTGTAGATATATGATTTCCTCATCTGGCAAGAAGGGTCCGCGTCACGATACACCTGTCAGAGAGAGGTTGTATATACTCATATGTGTGTAGGCAAATTCAAACGCGACAATATACCTGTGTGGAAATCCTTCCTATGTGTATACATATGTATATAGAGGCCACCGGATCGTCGTGTGTCAACCCTTCGGTCAGTCTATCTACGTGTACACACAGCCGTATTTCTACACATATACATACATATATATATATATAGAGAGAGAAAGTATATGTATATATATATATGTGCGGCGCTGTTCGTCTTCCGTGTGCACACGTATGTGGATCTGTAGACGTGGTGGATATTGCTCTACTTGTCCCTGTGTGGATTTGTTTCCAAGCGACGACATGCGAGCTGAAAAGGCGTCCGTCTCTATTCTCGGCAGAAGATCTCTCTGCACCCCTGTATACATATATATATGTCTCTGCACCCCTGTAGATATGTATGTATATATATGTATATATATATGTGTCTCTGCCCCCCGTAGAGATATATATATATATATATATCTGCACCCCTGTAGATATATATATATATATCTCTGCACCCATATACATATATATATATATATACTTTTATATGCATTGTGTAGAAAGGCCACCTCCCTAGAAGTGATGCACTAACACTCTGAGATGCCTTCGTACCGTGGTGGCATGCAAGATAATAGGTAAAGTGGTGCTGCTGCTTTCTGCTTCTGCCGCTGCCGCCACTGCTCCCGCTGCTGCCGCTCCTGCTGCTGCACCTCCTGCTGCGGCATCTCCTGCTGTAGCTGCTGCGCCTCCTGCTGTTCCTCCGTCTCCTGCTGCACCTTCTCGTTCTGCTACTGTTCCTTCTCCTGCTGTTCATGCTCCTCTTGCCACCGATCCTGCCGTTCTGGTCTTGCTGCTGTTGGGGCTTCTGCGGTGCACCTGCTGGCTGCTGCAGCTGGTTCTTCCTCTGCTTCTACTTCTGCTGTCTTTTTTTTGCAGCAAGGTCCAGCACTACTTCCTGCGGACTGGACCGAAGAAACTGTATCACGTGGTTGAGCCCGCAGCACTCGCATGCGGTGCCTCTGCTGCTGCTGCTGCGTCTGTTCGTTCTCCTGCATCTGCTGGTGCTGACTCAAGAGTTGACAGTTTGAACAGCCACGGCGGCGCAGCCACACCGCACAGCCCCAACAGCCCGAAAAGCAGCAGCAGCAGCGCCGAAGACAGCAGCGGCGGGGGTAAGAGCAGCAGCAGCGATAATGAGACGCAGGCAGACAGCAGCAGCAGGCTCCGCTCTGTTGTAGCAGCGTCCTTTCTGACAGCTAAGAAGCCTCTCTCTATCATTCCTAAGCCGCACCAGCTGCTTGCTTCTGCGCAGGCAGAAGCCGGTGGCAGCGGTGGCACGAAGCGTCGTCCCGAAGGCGACGGCGACGAGACACAGGCGACAGCAGATGAAGGGAACGAGGACGCAGGCCTGGGCCTTGCAGCAGCAGATCCATTTTCACCTCCGATGCTGCAGCAATCCCTGGAACGAGTGGTGAGCCCACGCCGCAGGGGTGAAGAGAGCAGCAGCAGCACCACACTCTCCACAAGCGCACCAGCGCATCAGCTGCAGCCTTTTTTCCTTACGCAGCTGCAGCTGCAGCAGTCAGTGGTCACACACATGTATATATATATATATATATATATGTCTAGAGGAACCGCATGCGTTTTTTTGTCTGGCAGCCGAAGCAGCAGAAGAAGCTGTAGAGCAGGCGTTTGTCTTCCTCTGCAAGAGGGCGCCCATCTGCCTAGCAGTCCCAGGCAGAAGATTTCCACCTTCCGTAACTCCCTTGCCGCCTGCAACAAGTCGGCTCGGCGGGAGCGGCTTATGTGACGACCGCTCTTCTTCCTCACATGACTCTGCTGCATCGTCCTTCAACAGGACGCATCCCAGTCCCCTGCCGTGTTGTCGCTTTATCCACTTGTTCCTCCATCTTGGCAAGAGTGGCATTCCTCCTCCTCTTTGTCCTCCTGCTGCTCGCATTGCTGCACGACAGAAGCGCCGCGAGAGAACGCCTGCGACCGGACGAACAGCAAAACGCCTAATTTCTTGCTGGTGACCTTCCATAAGATCAACACGCACGTAGATATTGCAGAAACGCGTGAGGGTGGGCCTTGACGACGGAAGAAGGTTTTGCTGTCGCAGCTTTAGTGACGCAGCAGCTGCAGACGCGCGACAGGGGCCATGGCTGCTTGGCAAGGAGTGACGCGTGGTCACCCGTAGTAGCTCACACATACCTGATGCATGAACTCTCGAAAAGAAGGCCAGAGGTACAACAGGAGCAGAAAAGAAGTCAGGCGAAGGACAAACAGTGGGCGATAGTACGGGGAGTGTGTGGAGAAGAAGTAAACGTTTCCACAAAAACCATCGGGCTAGCAACAGACACGGCACGCACACGTGTCTCCCTCTGTACATATATATATATGTATCTATTAGAGGAAACATAGAGATGCAGGGAATTCCAAAATTATACATATACACGTGTGCATCTATGCTTGAATTAATATCTGAAGGAAGTGGGAATATACGCACTTTTCTGCTGTACACGCTTCTGCACCTGAAATGTCGGTACGCGTGGGAACGGCCACGCGCGCGCTCTGTCTGTCAGGCTCCTCTTGTCGCTGCTGTTCTTGCTGTTACTGCTGCTCCTCCTCCTTCTCCTCTCGGCTCTCTGTGTTGCCGTGTCCTTGTGGCCACTGCTGCGGTTTAATTGCTGCTGCTGCGCTGTTGTCGCCGCCGCTGCGTCTCTGTTACTTCACCTGGAGTTCGGTGTCTCCCCTGCTGCTGCTGGTGGAGCAGGGACTGCGGCACTGCAGCACCTCTGTTGCCGTTGCTAGTGCTGCTGCGATGTATGTATCCTAGACTGCTGCTGATGCTGCCGTAGTCATGGCTGTTGCTGAGGCGTTTCTGTGAGTTGCTGCTGCAGCTGCTGCAGTTTGAGACAGACTCTCCGGCAGAAGTGGCGTGGCCGGTGCCGCGCGTTCCGAAACGCGCGGTCGGCGTGGAGGGAGAGGAAGAAGATTAAAGAAAAGGTGTTCGTTGCGGAGAAGGAAGAAGCCTGCGCATGCCGCATGCGTGGGAAGCGAGGACAACGTTCCCCCCCCAACAGAGAAGGAAGCAAGGGAGAACAAGAAGAAGAGAGTCACACACGTAGGGCAGCAGCAGAGCACACAGAAGCTGTGTACAAAAAACAGGGGAAAGGGAAGCAGAAGGCACTTGAGAAGAAATGTCGAACCGAGATAGATCTGTTGTGGAAGAGGAAGCAAAAAGACAGTGAAAGGAGAAGAAGATCAGAGAGCGGTCCACATACAAGACGAAGAGAGAGGTTTACTCCCGGGTCGACTTACGAACGTATCTATCATACGCGTTGAAGACACGCGTGTCTTCATATATATATATATATATGTATATATGTGCGCGTGTCTTTTTGGTTGCGTGTCTCATCGTCGTGAGCGTGCGATATGAGTGGAGAGCAGTTCTGCTCTTGAACTGTGATTGTGGTGCTCTTCTGCTGCTCTTATTGTCCTGCTCTTCATGCCCGCTGCGCTACAAAACCGGTGGAGTTACGCAGGAGCAAGTATACCCGTCTACAAACAGGCCTGGCCGAAGACGCCACTACACATCACACGCATACACACGGCCCCACGTAGGTATGTAAATACGTTCCTACACAGTCACAGCAGGGCACGTTGTTATCTCGAAAGGAGTACGAATGTCTGCAGGCGTCCTTTCAGCTACCTCAGTGACTACGCCTCTGCTCACGCATATACATATATGCGGTCCTGTCCGTATTAATGCATACGTACATACACATGTATATATATATGTATATGTTTATCTGATGCGTACAGGTGCGGCATATACACAAATCACGGCGAGAATATGTATGTGTATACACGTGGGGTACGCTGGAGAGGCGTAAAGGTGCAGAGCTACACTTTGTGTGTATCTTAACGTGGGCGCATCCACCCGTACGCAACGGTCACAAAAACAACCCGAAATGCGTCCGTACGCATAAGGTGTCAGGCAGATGTGTATCTGCTCCTCCACTTGCAGGCACTACAGGAGTGCGTGTTTGTGGGCCAGTGTGTCTAGTCAGAAGTAGTCTATTGATAACGCAGGGGGCGGCTACACATCGGCTGCCTCTCGCATTCCGCGTCAGAAAATGCGTACTAAAACCAGATGCATGCAGTCGCAAGCAGGACTTACTCACTCACGGTGGTGAGTGCTGACACAGAGACAACGCTACCCCAGGCTGTTGTTGGGGAATACCGCTCAGCAGCCGAAGCAGGCGTTGAGGGCTGCAGCACCATCGTATGATGTGGCACACTCCGGATGAAGCGAAGGCTGCAGATCGATCAAGTTTCTACCGCAGTCCCGTGCTGTGCAGCCGTAAACGTCTGAGAGTGCGCGGCCCTGCACGTGGGCACTGCAGACACCATGAGGAGAAAAGAGATGTACGCGTCAAACGTAGGCGGGCACTGATATGGATATCGCGCCTCACTTCAACACGCGGACGAGTGTATTCTCTCGGTACGCACGCTTCGAAAGAAACATGTTTTGCGTCACACACGTCCAGACGTCTCTCTGCGTTATTACAAGGCACACCCTTGTTTTGCTCGACAGACACAGGGAAGCTGTCTGCGTGTATCTAAATATACGCACGCAGTCTCGGATTTCTGCCGCCTTCTGCGGGAGCGCACGAGAAAAAGGTCCCACCTTCACCCGCGCAACAAAACTACAAGTGCAGGCTCAGAGCGCGCTACAGAATCTCGTCTGTGGATTCGCTCATGTGTATACATATATATATATATATATACACATGCATTTTCTTGTGCGCCTCGTGAGTTGAGAGCGTCCTTGTTGATCGGTGGTCATGTGTAAATGGATATGTGTCATACAGGTACGGCGGATAGATAACCCTTCGTTTCCGTATGCAGTGCCGCTGACCGATGTGCCTGGCCACAGGGGATCCGTGGCCTCGGTCGCCTGCGTTGCAAACGGCGAAAGCAGCTGTCTCCGCAAAACTGCTGAACGTCGTGAGAGCCTCGGTTGAGGCTCTGCATTACTAGCCGCTCCAGCAACGAACAGACACACAGCACCATACATAGGTATATATATGTAGAAACACACGTATATATATACGTATGCGCACACATAGCCAGGTCACTCATTACATATGGTCTTTTTGCTATGCTGTCCGCCTATCGCCTGCCCAACAACTGTGGGGCAGCAATTTGCATGAGGCTTTCGAAACCGTTAAGGGCCTCAATGTATGGCCGGTACTTAGCAATGCGCGCGAGTGCTGCTAGAGCAATCGCAGCATTCCTCTGCGGCCCCTCTACATCTTTGCGAAGAGACTCCACACAGCAGTGAACACACAATCGCAGATCGAGCTCTGCCAGTTCCCTGTGCAACACATCGAGGGGGGGTGCTCCTACCCCTTCCGCTACTTTTCCTGCTACTGCATCAGGTGTTGCTGGTGCAACTTTTGCTGCCTCCTGTCCTTCTCCGCCAGTGGTCCTTCCGACCTTTGTAACGTTAAGCTGCGTCTGCGACTGCTGCGGCGACTGCGCCTGTTCGGCACCCCGCGGCGTGAGCCGTGCGGGCGCGCTTCCCTGCTGCTCGTTGGTGAGCTGCTTCTGCAGCGCACCGCCTTGCGCCTTCGCAAGGTGCCCTACAAGGAGGAGCAAATTTCCTCGCGCCACGGCGACAGGGTCTCGCATTTCCGTGCGTTGATGTGCGTAGCCTAGCGGCTTTAGTACTTGCAACCAACTGCAGATGACCTTGCCCATTTCTTGTAAAGCGTTGTTGCACTGACTATACGCTTGCTCCTGTTTCTGCCGTTGCTGAAGTTTGTCTGCCTCCTGCTTCTGTTGCTGCGTCTGCTGCTGCTCTTGTTCTTGTATGCTGGTGCTCCCCCCGCCAGTGGCGCTCTCTGGTGACGCCGGGACTGCAGTGGAATAGCTGGAAGCACCGAACGGAGTAGCAAGAGTAGTTGCCGCTGCTGTCTCGAGCAGACAAGTCACATTTAGATTAGCTAAAGCGCACAGCACGAGTAGAGAAGCGTTCTGCAGCTCCCCCCACGCTGCTCTGTCGTGCTCTGCTGATCCCTGCTGCTGCGTAGCTGGAGGCTGCTGCTGCTGGTGCGGCCGGTTCTCCCGGTATGGCTGCTGCTGCTGCTTGTTTGGCGGCGTTAGCAGTTTCAGAATACGTGGCAGCAGACATTCCACTAAGTCACGGTGCTGGGTTATAGTCGTAGAGTTCGCCTGCCCTGAAGGTGCTCCAGCAGGCACCTGCTTCTGGTGCGTGGCTGCTGCTGCGCACGGCCGCCAGCGCTGCCAGGCAGGCAGAAGCAGCAACTTCTTTTGAAGCTTTTGCTCTTGTTGCGGTGCACTTTCTTCAACTCTGAATGCTGCCGCTGTTGGGGCTGCTACTGTAGCCGCTGACTGCCCTGCAACGGTACCGGCTGCTGCTACCAGACGACTGACTACAGTGAGACTCCTAAGGCCTGCAAGATATGCGGGGCTCGCTTTGATCGCCGGGGACGCATGCACGCCTGCTGGGCCTGTTGCTCTTTGCCCATCCCAAAGCCTTTCTTGCTGCTCTTCTGTCACCCTGTCGATAAAAGGGAGCAGCAGTGGCAGCACGCCAAGCTGTGTCCCTCCGCTGAGCAGCAGCTGCTGCTGCAGAATCGTCAACTCTTCCGCACCAGTGGATGCGGCTTGCTGCCGCTGTGCTTGTGCAGCGAAAGATAAACGAGATGGAACTCCAGGAACCGCAGACGAGGAAGTGAGGTTCAGCAGCAAGCCTAGCACATCGACTGCTTGTACAAATCTCCCACTGCGGCTTCTGCTGCATCCCGGCGGTGTTAGAAGCTCCCGCAACAACTCTACGGCATTCAAATGCTGCTGCTGTTGAAACGGCTGCTGCTGGGAATTCTCTACGACGCTCAGCGCGCGGCTGAGCCGGTCCCTATGTGTTTCAGGCGCTTCTCCTTCCGCTGCAGCATGACCGCTGACCGCCAGCAATTGCAGCAACTCCAGCTGCAGGTGTTTCAGAACAAATGTGCGCCCGGCAGACGAGCGCCCCAAATTAGTAATGATGTCCAGTGCCTGCTGCGCCTCCTCCAGCAGCGGGTCCTCAGCCCTACGGTCCGTAGTAGTTGCGCGGACCTTTGCATGCGCTTCGAGTTCCCCTAATTCCTCTGTAGAAAGCAGCAGTGTGCTTATTATATGTTCCGTGTGTGAAACGGCAGCAGGTCTGTGTGAGCGCTGTATAGACAGACAGTCTCCCCCTGCAGCTAGTGTGCTGCTGTCCGTGTGGTGCGCCCTGTCGCTGCTGCGCAGGGGAGAGGCATGTTTGATACGGCTGCGTGCAGTATTGGACGGATAGGCTTCATCCTGTTGCTTCCTACTGCTCGTCGTGCGAGTGTCACGCTGCCGATGCTGCTGCATAAGAACTGCCTGCTTCCAGAGCGATGAAAGCAAATCTAGTGGGCGCGCACCACACACCAACTGCTCAGAGAGAGCGGCTGTTGCCTCTTCCGCTTGCTGCAGCAGCTGCTCTCTCTGCAGAAGAGCCTGCAGACGTTCCCTCAGCAGAAACCGCAGTACACTACGCACATCGACGACGACGTCCTCACCGCCATCCTCTAGAAGCAGCTGCTGCGGTGAACTCTGGTGCTGCTGCAACATGCGACTCACGTGCTGCTGTTGTGTCTTGGTACCAAGCTGCCGTTGCATGTCTCCCACTGACGGCGGCAGCTGGTTCTTGCCTGATTTCCCACCTTCCTGTCGCTGCGGTAGCAGCTGTTGCAACACCGCTTGTTCCAACAGCAAGTTGCATAGCACGGCTCCTGCGTCTCTCCTCGCCTGCTGCAGGCGTCTTTCCGCCAACACAGCAGCAGCCAATTGTTCAGTGTCCTTCTGCCGGTTACTACGTTGTGTACTCGATGAGCATACGGGAAGAAGCGGACAAGAAGAAGCTGATACATCTTCGGCTGCACGTGTTAGTGCATCCTGCCTCGAGAACGGCCAGCTCGCTGCAGCTGCTGCTCCTGCGGCTGTTGCCGGTCCTGAGGCCTCATAGGAGCAGCACAGGAGCAGAGGTGGAATGCCGAGCAACACACCACGTCCATCGCTGTTGCGCTGGAGTTGTTCTGCCATTTTTCTACGCGTGAGAGGCGCCACAGAGAGTTGTTGCAGCAGGGACATAGAAGTAGCTAGAGCAGTAGCACATGCGCCCCACGCGCAGCAATGGGAAGAAGCATCTGCTGACAGTGTTTTTTCGTCTGCATTTGTATCGGCAGCAGCTTGTGGACGCACAGCGCAGCTGCCGCTGCGTTTGTGATAGTCGAGGTGGGATACGACCTTGTAACCTGAATGGCAACCGCAGTACCTGGAGCCTTCGGACTCTGCTGTTGGTGCTGTTGCGGTTGCGGTTCCAGTGGTGGGCACGGTTGATCGACTGTCGAGCACAAACAGGTGGAGCAACTCACTGGTGATAGTCAGCAAATAAGGCGTAGCAGCCTCACACACCTCTAGAAGCCACGGCGGTGTTGCATCATTCGCAGCACAGCTGTTGCTACTGTTGCTGTTGACATGGCTTCTGCCGTTGCTGGCCTCGCTGATGGCGGCGGTGCTGCTTGTGTCATCTGTCGTATCGCTGCGACAATTGCACTTCACTGTGCTGCTGCTTTGCTCATCGGAGCTTCTGATGTTGTCGCTTTCCTCTTCTACAAAGCAGACACTGTGCAAAAGTTGCAGTGCAGGAAAGCACGCATTCGGGAAAAGGCCCAAGCCAGTGTGCGGAGGCAAAGGAAGCTTCTTTTCTGCAGCTTCTTCATCATTTTTCGGTGTTGCTTCCTCCTGTGCAGCTGTTCCTTCTGGTCCGTGACCGCTTATCTGCACCGTAGTAGCTGCGGCTTCTGCCTTCTCACGACGCTGCCGACGCACGCGCAAGGCGCCCCTGCGAAGATCAGCAATGCAAATATCTAAAAATGTTTTGTGTGCGTTCGGTGGTTGCCCACTCTGCGACTCTCTGCACTTTCCCTCCCCTTGCTTCTCTTCATCCTCGGTCCTGCTCTCCATCTCTGCAGTGCTGCGGGATCTCAGTTGCACAGTCTCGCTGCTGCAGCTAACAGTGCTGCTACTCCTGTTGCTGCCGCGTTTACTGCTCTCGTCGCTGGCGCCAGCAGTAGCCTGGGGTAGAGCGGAACAGCAAAAAGCCAGCTTCACAGGCAGAAACTTCAGTAGTTGCAGGGCAGCAGTGAGACACGGGGGGTCGATGGCAACGAAGGATCCGGCAGCTGCTGCCGGATACAGCACGCGCTGTAACTCTTTTAGAGCCTCGGCAGCATTTGACGCCGTTGTCGGTGAGGCGACAGCGACAGCAGGCAGCAGCGAGTGAGGAGGAGAAGGACGTACTGCCTTTACGCCGTTTGGTTTCTTTGTTGGTAGCTGGATATCGGGGAACGCAGCTTGACAAGCTGCACCAGTAGGTGCAGAAGTATCTGCAGCAGTAGCAGAAGCAGCCAAAATAGAGTGTGTACGGGAGAGGTCAGCACGTGAGAAACTGCTTGTGTCTGAAGTGGACGGTGCTGCAGCTAGAGCAGCACTCGCTGCTCTTTTTTCTGGAACTCCTGCTGCGTGCTCTGCATTCGATGAAGAGGAGGGAGAGCGAGAGGCGGCAGCAAAGAACATTTTTTCTCCGTTTTGCTCCTTGCTGTTTGCATGCGGAGAGGGAGGAGAAGACGCAGGCGTTGCTGCTGACGTTGGCTGGTTGCTACCTGCTGTGTGGATTAGAGTCTCGTCTCCTACTGGGGGTGTATTACTACTTTTGCGCTGTCGCTCCAGAGCAACACCGCCTTCACCTTTGTCAATGGCGGACGCTGCGACTGGCTTTTCTGCTGGTTCTTTACACTTTTTTCCACGTCCTCCAGCATCTGCTGCCTTCGACGATATTGATCCTTCTCCTGCAGCCGCTGGTAATGATGTGCCTGCTTCTGTTTCACGGATCAGCGGTGGTGCTGCTAACGTCACTGCTGCTGCTGTTGTTGCTACGGCATCGAATGCTCCCGCCTCAGCTGTTTCTGCTGTTATACAGAGCGCTTCTGCTGGTTGCAGAGCCCTCTCTTGCTGTGCTTCCTGGTGGTGCAGCAGACGCCTTTCTCCGTCTTCATCCGTCGCCTCCGGTACTTCCTGAGCACGAGGAAATTTGTTTCTTTGGCGCAGGGCGTTCAGATTCTCCTTTTTTGCTTCGCATGATTTTTCCTCTGAAAGCCGCTGCAATTGCTCTAAGTGTTGCAACTGCTGCACCTGCTGGTGCGTCTGGTGCAGCAGTTGCTGCACCTGCTTGTCGTTAGGCTGCAGCTCTGCTGCTTGTTGCAAGTCCGCGAGAGCATCATCAAAGCGCCGCAGTGCTCTGTTCGCTAGTGCTCTTCTGGAATAAGCTTTAAAGCACGCATCAGCCGACAGGGTGTATCTAAGGCGGAAGAAGCGCAGCAACAAAAGGAGACGAACACGGTACGTTGCAGCCGTTCACTTGGACATTTACCGGTGTCGCAGACACGTTAGAAGACGCTACGCATCTACCACAGCAACCGAGTATATAGTCCATATATCCGCTCGCGTATACGTCTCCAGGTCCTGTGTATCTCTTTGTGAATCAAGTCAAAGTCACGGGCTTGCAGCACACATGCCATTGACGGGGTGACTACTTCTGCCTAGGATTGCCCTACGCGTGAACGCCCTCTAGTGTCGCCAAGAGTGTCAGCCGAAATCCGTGCTCCACGCAGACCCCGCTTCGGTCTCGTACCGCGCGCCTAATTCACAAGCCTCTAGGACTTAGGAAGCATGAAGGATTCGTCTTGCTACTGCTTTTTTCGATTAAGCTGCACCTCGCCACGCATTTACCTACTACGTAGAACTACACGTATACGCACGTATTTATGAGCATCTCTCTATGGAGAGGAGCTGTAGACACGGAGGCAAATGCTCCCATGGTGGAGTTGCACAAAGTGCTTATTTTCTTCTGGAATGACACAACTCGTCACCCTCGTTCGACGAACTCGGAGCTCGAGTGTCTGAGCCTACGGCTGGCCCACATACCCGTCTTCGAAAATCTCGCAGTATTCGAGGAGACGTGTCGCTGCTTGATGTGCTTCTTCGTATTGTTGCATTTTTAGCAGCACGAGACATTTATTCGTCCAAAGCTCTTTCACATCTTTCGCCTGTTCTAGCCCCTCTTCATAAGCTTGAAGGGCACCTAGCCAGTCCCCACTTTTGAAAAGAGTGTTACCCCTCTCTTTACATCGGAGTGCTGCGGTTCTTCTCCCTGCTCGGCTGCGCGCGGATGCTTGAAGATCTTGTTCCAGTGCCTGGAAATTCGCGTCGTCTGCCGGTGTGACGGGGGGCTCACTTTCCTTCTCTTCTTCATCCGTTGACGGCTCCCACCGTTCCCATGCAGCGTAATCGACAACTAAACGTGAAGATCTCACAATCTTTTTCGTTTGGAGCCATCGTCGCCACCGCGCTTTGCGAGAGATGTGTTGCTGCTTTTCCCCCTTCAGCTGCTGTACCCGCTGCTGCAGCTCCGCTACTCGCTCCGCCCGTGTCTGCAGCTCTCGCCCGCAGCGATTGCAGCAGCGAAGATCTTCTACTTCATATTCCACTAAACAAAATCGACAAAAATACGTGTACGGTCTCTTGCCTTCCCCTTTTCCTGCGCGGCCCATACGCAGCTCATTGCGGACACGCGCTGCCGCTTCCTGGGCGCACGACACGGGAGCAGGAAAATACGTGAAAAATGACTCAGACTCACACGTATCTTCATAAACGCACTACATGAAGTCAAGAGAGACAGATGGGTTGATAGATATGCAGTACACATAACGATACGTGGAGGCACAACTCTGCTGATACGTATTACTCGCGTTTTCGTGTATACTACGTATGTATATTCTGTGAACGAGGAGATCCCCCAATGAATACAACTGTGAGTCGTTCCAACGATGGAAGCACACCCGGCTTCTGCAGGAAAACATATGCAGACAGGCGCGTCCTCTACAACGGTCTACGGAGGCACCGCCGCGTCAACCCAGCTGCATACACATTCGGTGGTTCGACGAGAAAAGCGCGTCGCGACGTGCTTATCCTATGGTCGCAGCGTGTACACTTTGTCTCACCCGTGCATAAATACCGGCAGATAAATCATAAGTTACGGCAGTGTGTGTGTTTCTTGGCATCAGCAAGGATGTATACGCACAGGTGGTTCTGCGTAGTACTAAGCCTAAAGATTATTCTCTGTGTGAGAGTGGCTCGCATATGTATTGAGTTTGCACACGTCTCTGCGAACAACGGCTTCCGTGAACCGACCTTTACATATTGCATGTACATGTCTGTGTACATACACAATATTTCCTGCGTGAGGGAAACTTCTGTACGGGTCCTCTTCGACAGTGATCAGCTGTCCAGATTGTTCTCTCGATGCTCACTACATGGGTGTGCTTCAGGGTGATGCAGAGGCTTCTGGTTTACTTTGACAGCTACATCGTATAATTTGCAATACGTATGCAAAGCGACCCACGTCTACCACAGCGGTGTTTCTGCAGTCTCTACGACAATCCGAAGAGATGCTTCTCAAATGAAGGAAGCAGTGCGCTACGCGTCAACTTCGTGCAGAACACTGCGTAAAGACAGCAAGAGTCGCCGTTTTCATCGGTACTTAGTGCCACAACGAAGCCCTGAGTCGTGCGAACAGGAGCATTCACAAGCAGCAGCACAAGCGGCCACGAGTGGCAGTAGGAGCCGCATAGTGCGACACATGAGAGGTTGCTGCAGTAAATCAGACGCAGATAAATAGAAGCCATAATCAGAGGAGGGCGAAGCAAAAGGAGAAGGAGCAACGGACGCAGAAGGAAAGGCCGCGTCAAAGATAAATATCGTTATCTGAGAGCACAGGCCAGAACAGTGAGAAGAAACATCTGAATCGGCGGAGCAAACGGAAAGCCCTACGGGCTGTGATGCCTGGACATTGGTACCATTTCTTGTTGTGCCCCTTGACGGTTTCAGATACAAGCGAGTACAGGAGAAAGGCAAGCAGAATTGTTTTAACCCATTGTGTATACAAGGCGATCTCGAAGGCTGCAGCTCTTGACGCAACAAAAACAGCAGAAATGCGTTTTTTTTTACGTTGAACTCTGAAATACTTAGACGGCCGCACGTGGCGGTGTTTGTTTCAGCTCAGACTTCGCAGATTGCACGGTCGCTGTCTGCAGAGGCGAATATGAAGACGTACTTGGACACATGCTGGATTGTGTGTCCTGCTGTCTGGACCGGTGTACATCAGTGTGCGAACGCGTATGCTAGTGGACACGCATGGACACGCCCGCAGGCAGATGAATGTGTGCGCAAGTATTTACGTAGAATCCTCTCAGGCCTACACGTGTGAGCCTACCTACACTATAGCGTATGTTCACGTGCTTCCCAACTGGTTCTGCTTTGCATGTGTTGCCGCTGTGGCGAAAGTCATACACTGTGAGCCTCAGGAAGTTTCTCCGAGGAAACGAAGGCTGTTGCTGTAATGAACTGTACAAAGAGGAGCAGAGTCACCGGTAGCAAGGAGCCGACTCTTGTAAAGAGTCCCGTTTTCAGCAGCGTATATATGTTTGCTTTGACCTTTTACAGCTCCTGTTCAAGATGAGGCACCAGCTCCTGTGTGGCGCTAGGCACCCGCTTGCGGGAGCCAAAGTGCATATGGCAGACGTCTACACTTATCTTTCCAGACGGCCTCACCCTTATTTGTACCAATATATATTCATTCCGTGTGTGTTCATACCTTCGCACTTTTCGGATATATGGAAAAGGTTTGTTCACATTGCGGGACCACGAACGTGTCAGTGGGACAGCACCCAAAAGGAAGCTGCCTGTCTTGCTGTTTCACGTAAAAATGACGGCTTCGCTATACTTAGTTGTCTGTATGTAGGTCTACTTCCTTATGCGCTAAATGGTTTCCACCACCGCGCTCCATCTAGGAAGAAGCGAAAGAAAGGTTTGCCAAGCTGCACTCTGTAGGAAATTCGTCGCGCTGACCTCCTTGCGTATCTCCTTCGCGCGCTTACGCAAGACTTCGCGCTGGTGCTGCCTCTCGAGTTCTGCCGCGTCAACTGTACCGTCGATCAGGCCCTTAACTGTTGCGTGGACATCTTCAACACGTTCAAGAAATTCCTCTGCTTCTCGCGCTTTGTTGGCCAACTCCAACTGCTCCAGCCGGCGCACCACCGCCTCTTCCTCGTTCGTCAGTTTCATTGTGTCCGGCTAGGATGGAGGCTACGGCGCCACGGGAAACAGCAACCTACATATTTGTATGTATGTTTGTATACGTGTAACAAACTGTACGCATGGATCACAGCACAAATGCTTCAGGACGGATAACATCAATGTATATAGCTCAACAGAGAAACGTAAGGCGTGCGTGGTATAAAGTATGCCTGCAGGCATAAACGTTTCTGAAAAACCGCTGAAAAGAACTTGCGGATCTTAGCACAGATACTTCAGGACGGCACACGTATATGTACATTTACCTCAATAGAGACACGTAAATATATATATATATACACATATACACATATAATGCATATAGCTCAACAGAGAGACGTGAGGAGTGTATGACATATGTAAAGGACCCCTGCTGGTACACAGGCGTCTTGTAAAGTCGCTAGAGGAAAAACTTACAGGTCTTAGCACACTCTGACCTGTGTCCGTATCACGGCTGTACGTGAATTTGAATGGTGTTTTCTACGTGCTTGTGTACGTACAGCTCCAGGTACACGTTTGGTGTACGGAGGTTCTCGAGTAGGCACTTCCACCTGGTGCATATATATTCACATTTACGTTTTAAAAGTATATCATACTTTTAAAAGCGCTTGACGTGCTGAAGTACTATGTTCATTAGGCGGAGAAAGAAACCCTATGTATAGACCTTGACATGTTTGTAAATCTAGTGTCATTCAGTGTTCAAAGTAGATAGGAGTCCAGCTGGAGATTACCATTTGAGAATGCATACTCATCGTTTGTCTCTGCAGGCATGCAGTTACACTAATAAATCTCTGTGTGTATCTAGGAATCCAGCTGGACGTTACTACCTGAAAATACAGACTCTTCATTTGCCTCTGCAGGCATGCAGCTACATTGATACCTCTCTCTGTGTATCTGTTTTTCTATATATGTTCGCGTGCAGCTTTTTACATATAGTGTAGCGCTTTTGAGAAGCTGATCTTACACAGCTGTGCAGACGGGTGTGCGTAGACCTTAGAAACTACCTAATTGTCTCTCACTACGAAACAGGTCGCTCAAGATCAATTGGTATCTTCTTCGGTACACACCTCTGCGGGGACATCGTTGAACATCCACTATACACACGCATGGATGAACGTCGCGCTTCCTTCTTGCACACACTCACAAGTGAAGTGTTTGATTTCCAAGCAGGATAGCGCATCTACGTAAACAGTTCCACGGAACATTTTGTTAAACATACAGGAAGAGCAACCTCCGTCATGGTGGTATGTGCATGCGTAAACTTCTTCGAGATTGAGCGTAGCCCAGCGAGTGTGAATCTGCGTATACTTGTACATTTATGTGTAAGTACCTCCCAATATATTTAGTCTCTACTCCGTAGACGGATCCATTGACCATACACATAGGTCGATTTCTACCTACATATTCAGCGACACTTGCAGACCCTGTCCGAGCGATGCATATCGGGGTGGACAAAAGGGTGCTTGGTTCAGGATCCTGTGTAATACGAGCAGGCAGAGGCCTGCGTGTCCACGATGATATCCGAAGTGCATGCAGCCTTCCAACTGTGGCACCGCTGACGGGACTGCTTCAAGCAACACAGTTGTGCTTCGTGAGCTCTCTCATCGTCCACCTGCTATATGATTTCTGCTTTTTCTCTTCCTCTTGTTCTTGTCACGTACAGAGTTTATCACTGTGAAGGCATGCACTTGATTCTGCAACAGGTGCTACAATCCAAAAGAGGAGAATCAGACCATCTTCACCTTACAGAGTCGAACACAGGAGGAAAAGTGTGCTACCGCAGAACGGTCGGCACGTAGCAACGCAGGACGCGTATTTACTAGACGTGTAAAATCCACGCGTGTGCATGCAGAAATGCGCAGCCTTTCGCAACACCGGAGACGTCTTTGATTGTAAAACTGAGTGAAACCGTCAGCTGGTTCACGGACGCACGCGGTGGCGTCCACTTCCATTCCTACCAACTGGGATCAGAATACGAAGACACAATCGCATGGACCACGAAGATGACATCAACGACAAGGTGTAAACGACTGGCATTTTTTCCATTATTCCGACGGCGAAATTCGGCACCGCGCACCGTAAAACCGCTTACCTAATTTACCTGAGAGCGTGCCCGTCACCAGAAGCTTCCCGAGGCTCAGAACCCACAGGCTGCGGTAACACCGCAAGCATAGGAGATACCCGTGCGTAGCTGTGCAGAGGCGCACACACCTGAAAATGACGCCTTTGAACAAACTACAGATGTATGTGAGTGTGCATTCATAAAGAAAGGCTACCGGTCCAGCTTGTCGCAGTGCGGCACCTACATTATCTGTGTGCCTGTGCGTGTCCGGCTCTCTCCAGGTCCAACACGTACATACGTGGGTAGATGTATGTACAAATATGTATAGAATTGCATAGATAGATGAACACGCTTAACACGATGCGAATGGATAGGTGTACACGCGTCCTTGTGTAGAGCGTATTAATGCAGCCACAGAGGGGCTGGGAGCGGCATCACTGAGAGGTATGGCGAAAGAGGCGGCAACATAGGTGTTCTTCAGTGACATCAGCAGCCGTCGCATTTGTGCAGCAGAAACTTAGGACACTTGCAAAATGAACTGGGACATCCGCACGGGCGACGGTTCTCCGCTCTGATAGGAGCTCGGTTTGCGCACGTCATTGCTCAGGAAAGCCAAGAAGCTACCCACATCTATACGTATATGTTAATTTGCACATATGTATATGTTGAGGTCTGTGCCTTTGTGTAGATATATGTGGAGAGACGGGGAGGAACAGAGAGCGTCAAGGCATTGTATGCGTTCGTATTCGTACACGTGTGGGTGCACAGGTCGATATGTGTGTTTGTTGTGGTGTGTATCAGGGTGCACATTGGTAAGGAGTTGTTCGGGTACCCGTAACTGTACGCATACATTTTTAGTAACCGTTGTGTACACCTCCGTAAATGTATGTATGCGTAGAAAAGCATATACACCTGCATGCCGGCACAGACCGGTTTCGAAAGAGTATACACAGGATATGCTGCGGTGTTTCGTGGTATTGCAGAGAGGATGCGCTATCATGTACGCTATGGGCGTTTTTCCATTAAAGAAAAACTTTAACGTTCTTACCTGAGTTGAAAAAGTAGCTGCGTTTGCCGACGACTCGCTGAATACAGACAGAAGATTGGAAAGACTTTATTCGTGCAGTTCGCAACGACATCCAGCTGATGGAGGTGCGTGGGACCGATGGTATTGCGGAGCTGCCACAGCAGCTGCAGCAACGTCAATCGAACCCCAGCAGCAGGAGTTGCTGCAGCAGCAGCATACGCAACAAGAACAGTAGCACCGCCATTTGTACTACGACACAGCAGCAGCTGCAACAACGGCGCTAAAGCAAACCCGGCATCGACAACAGGAGTCACGGCAGCAACTGTAGCACTCGCATGAACCGCTGCTCGAGTTGCGGCGGCGAAAATCACTTTCAGCTGTATCCGTACATGCGCTGGAATGCGAAGTGCCCCACTAGGCTGCGACACATTGTTTATCGTTACACGCACTTCCCACACATGTGTCGACGTTTCTGTACATTGCAGGTAGGAAGTTGTATTGATGCTCTTCGCTCTCAGCTTGTAATCCAGTGGGCGTCCGCCGACGTGGGTACTGAAATATTTCGGAAAAGTCACTCGTGTTTTCAAGACACGGATGAATTGTACACACAGGCGTGTGTTTAAACGTCAGCTGTTCTAGGATGTTACATAATATGGTACTGAGTGGTGCAAGCACCAGCAACAAGCACGCACACGTAGGCGCCTCTTGCATAAACAAGCGTACAGAAACTTGCAGGTGTGCGTGCCGATGGCATCAATGCCTGTATGCATGTACGTACGTATCCAAGTGTATGCGTACGTACGTACGGATGTCCGTATACTCATATGTAAATGTCTAATTGAGCTGTATCAAGAGCAACTAAGCTGTTGTGGTCTCGTGAAGGCGCCCACATGTGAGTTACACCTATATTTGAGTCACACGGTATCTCTTGTCCGCGTCCCACGTAAACGCCACACTCAGCGCCGTGGGTCGGTACTCGTGCGCAAAAAAACTTACTCTCTTTCAATCCGATTTATGTGATTAAACACCTGCCGGAGACGACGTATTCTAGCGTTATACTCACGTGTGTAGGATCAGATGTCTAGTTGTATCTTGAGGCAGAGTTTGTGCCTTTCCGTCTTTGTGATCTGCAAAACCAAATTTTCCCCTCCTTTGCACCATGTCTTCACCTATAATTCACTGACAAGACTACTATGCTACACATGAACTGTTGCCTCACATAAGCTCTCAATCCCGGCCAGCAACAATATCCATTACCTACGCACACACACTTCTTTTCTTCGTGGTCTATACCGTATATGTAATAGGGTGGTTTGTTAGTAAAAAGCATAAACTGTGCACACACAATTTTCGTAAAGGCACCTCTTTCTGTCTTTCCTGCAGACCTTGCAAGCTCGAGACCAGTCGTGAACTCTTCAGCGTATGTAGCCTGTTGTCCATATTGTGCGCTGCAGAGGTTTACAACGCAGCTCCTCCAGCGTATACGTCAGGCAACCTGTCCACTACGCTCTTGCATTTGAGTGCAGACGTGTCGAACGATTGTGCTGTGGTGAATATTCGGTCTTCTGTATGTCTACAAGGCTGGAGAAGAGACGACGAAGCCACCTTAGCTTAGGGGTAGAGCATCGGTCTTGTAAACCGAAGGTCGTGGGTTCGATTCCCATAGGTGGCTGTCACACCGCAATGCACCCGGGCATTATTCGTTTTACAAACAAACTGTGCTACCTGTGCTACAAAGTCACAGGTAGCACCAGGACGTCGTCCTGTTTCTTCCGCAGTGCATGCCGGTCCAAGTATCGTCGTATTCGCCTATTTGTTGTGCAGTCGCCGCCTTATTACAAGCTTCTTCCTGCTCTCGATTCCCATAGGTGGCTGTCACACCGCAACACTACCGGGCATTATTCGTTTTACAAACAAACTGTGCTACCTGTGCCACAAAGTCAGAAATATCCAGGACGTCGTCCTGTTTTTTTCCGCAGCGCATGCCGGTCCAAGTATCGTCGTATTCGCCTATTTGTTGTGCAGTCGCCGTCGTATTACAAGCTTCTTCCTGCTCTCCAGTGTTTGGTGCCACACTTCTCCCTTTTTCACATGGGGAATTCTTGTTTTCTGCTACATTCGCGTTCGAGCCACCCTTTCCTTCTTCGTAACGCAGCCCCCTTCTCGTCTGCGTACAGACCTGTAGAGCACAAATACATACATTCACACAAAGCAGGTAAGCGGTTGGTAGAGTCTGCCACAAGAGTTGTGTGCATACACAGCTACACAGCGTTGTTGTCGCCCTTTGTAGATTTTCATTTCAGGACGTCTTCGTGGAAGGTCATCGGGAGGGATGCGTTCAACTGTTCATCCGTGAAAATGCGCCAGACAGAGCACTCAGCAGAGTCACTGCAGCGTTGTTGCTTTGGATGCAGCTTCCGCTCTTCGTGTCCGTCCTTATCTGTAGTGCTGCTGCTTCCGAGATGGGAGTAAGGAGAATTAACCGCAAGCAAACCAGTGCCTGACGCCATGCCTCAGGCAGATACGAGGCGTATACGTGTACAGTACCATTCTTGAAGGACCATGTGTTCACGTAAATGGGAAGCTGTGTAGACGCGGTGACGCGGCCGTAGAGGAAAGGCGGCAACGATACCTGGAAAAAAAGCCCGACTCACACCAAGCCCCAATGAAAGCCCTGACGTTACCCGCACGTGCTGTGTCTCACAATTCTTCTTTTCGCATACAATCGTTAGTCAACACGCGATACGGCATCTCTGAAAAGGCACTTGTATTCGGAGGACGTGACAGAAGATGTCTGTGGAAGAATTATGGGACAAGGGTAAGCGCGAAGCAGTTCGTCCACAGGAGCGCGAATTGGGGGCTTTTGTATGTATCGGTGTTTCCGCACGGCCACAATTAATCCCTCTATTGGCCTCTGAGGAGGTACAAGTGCATGGTCACATGAAGCTGCAGCTACAACCGGACCCTGCAGTCATACAGCCAATGCGGATTCCCCGCAAGTTCTACGACTTCTCGTTTTACAAGCAACTTCAAGCTGTACACTGAGTAGTCCCTTGACCTTCTGAGTATGCGTTGAATTGTGGGTGAACGATAACGCTACACACCTTCACGGATAGTGGACGTGTGAAGCAGCTTCTTCTTCTTTCGTGGCGCTTCACAGGACTCCAAGTGCATATCTACTTGTCAATTACGTGCCATAGTTGGCAATGTACTGAGGGGGCGATGGATTTCGAAAGTCCACATATGCGGTATAGAAACAAGTATAACTGACTGCGTAGCGGTATACCGTGTTCAGCGTTTGTAAAATCTTATTCGCAGGTAGACCTGCACGACAGTGCCCGAGAGCATCATGATGTGGTCTGCTTGCAGCGTCGCTGACGCGTTCACGCCATGACACTCACGTGTGTGACCTGTCGACAAATGCGGTGGTCCACCGCCAAGGGGCAGAATCCGCCCAGGTTCAGTTTTACATCGCCTGACACGCCCGTGGCAAGCAGGTGCTGCTGCCTCGGTGTGGGAAGAAAAACAGAGACATGGTGAAGCAGCGTTGGCAGGCCCACACTCCGCTCTGATTTGTACTTACGTCGTGCTTGATTCATTCATAGGTAGAAACTCTCAAAGGAGGGCGTGATACGCAACGGTGGTGGACTGCAAGACGATTTAATGTGGACATCTCCTGTTTGATGACGGGTAGCTTTCACCAAGTGGTGCCGCTACTAAGGGTGACAGTGATATTTATGACCTCACGCCAAAACTGCTCAATCAAAAACGAATGTTTCCCTGGGCAAGGAACTGGGCTTTGGATACCTACATCAGACAGTCCAGTTTCAGAGCTTCGGCATGTTGTTAAGATGCCCCTAGTCATGTAGGGTCGTATGTCTAGCATTATCTATGCATATAGATCTGCTGACGGTTTCACTACTACACGGGAGGACTGCTACACCGGAGACACACGTGCGTACTGCCACGTATAGGCTCCCAGAGAAGATCTCCATGTTTAGTCTTTGCTCAGATGCAGTGGTGACGCATTTGCACGTACCCATATGCTGTAGAAAGCGGTGGACGCCCAATTATGGACCAAAACCTGTATGTGTAACCACGAATTTCTTCGTAGGATGATTACGCTCAATTATTTTTCCCTAGTTTACACGGTAGGGTGAAGTACGTGGTTTCACTTCAGACGCAGTGACTAATCCCCTCGAAACAAATCATTTCGACTGGTATGGCTCTAGCAGAAGTTTATTTGCCACGAGCATCTGCTGCACGAAATAGTGGAACTGCTGAACAACTGTACTGCAGCCTTTTTCGGTCGTCAGCAACACGTGTCCGTCGCAGACGCCCACACACGCAGGACCGAAGCTTCTCTTGCTGCTATTGCTGCTCTTCTAACGCCAGTGTTCTAGATGATTGTTACAGCTGCTCACCGCCGTTTGTGCCGGCTAATGTGAGGCGTCGGACTGACACACAACGCCATGCACACAGATTCGACTGCAAGTTGTGCTATCTTGAGTCTTTGATAAGAAATTGGCAAAGGTTTCTTGCTGCTGCTGCTGCGCCTGCTACTCCTGATGAACGCAGGAATAAAGTTCCCGGTACCGTGCTTTACACGTTATGCAGCGAGTGGCACTCATCCTGGCTCCCTTAGATCTTTTTCTACCATCAAGATAACGTACGCGTCCTCCATCTACGTCTTGCTCTTGACGCTAATCCTCGCAAGGTGCATTTCGACTTGAGCTCTTCTTCGCTTTCTGAATACCCTCATCGAGAACGCTCGGCGGCCGCGCCGCAGCAACGACTGCAAATGTGTCTAGCGGCGCGCTGGAGCTGGAAAAGCTGCTGATGGAGGACAGCACTGTTTGAGAGACGATATTCTCCTTGAGGGAGCTGATAGCAAAGAAGGCATGTGATGGCCTGTATCCCTTCTGCTTTTCAGACCGTCGAACTGTTCGCGGCAGCACAAGGCGGACGTGTTCCAGTCCAACGCTGTGGCGGCAGCGTAGCAGCGGCAGGTATTTGACCCGTGAAGCAACGATGCGACATGGAACATGAAAGGTATTGAGCCCGAGATATGCTCACAACGTACTTCCTAAGCACAGCGGGTGGCAAGAATTTTTACGTGAAGCAGCTACTCATGCGTGACGGTGCCGCCGGGCTTGTTGGGTTCGGGATGCTTTGCGTGTGTACGTGTGTGCACGCAGTAAATCTTCACTGATGATGAATGATTGTTCCGCTAATCTCTTTATCACCTGTGGAAAAGTGTTGACACGCTCGAGGCCGAATGTCAAGAACAGTGAAACAACTCTCTGTACGACCGCCCAGTGTGTGGAAGTCGTTTTCGATCCAAGTTAAGTTCATACGAATAGGTGTTGAATGAGCAATCACTGAATTGAGGTGTTTAGAGCGGCACGGTCTATGGGTTACACAGAGTCTAAGAAAAATTCGCAAATAAAGAAGTTAATCCTTTGGAATAATTGCACACGGATCTTCTTAGTGCCTGTATAGCAACCGGCAAGACCACATGGACAATTTTGTCAGAGTGCCTGAGCACATTTGCAACCTGTGTGATGCACGCAATTTGTCGCGTTGCCGGTGACTCTGCGCGTCTACGGGGGAGTCATGCCACGTCCGTCTGACCCCGTCGTGTCCCTTTTTTGAGATGTTACAAGAGTCACCTTTGAAGGAGGTCTACACGTGTATCGTATAGGTAGATCTCCCCACGCATCTGCGTGCTGGAAAGGGTCAGTTTATTACGCGCGATGCAGTCACGCTACTATCCATCTGATACATAACGGCCTTGCATCCGCAAACCGCCACCTTGCGGGGTCGACGTGGTCGAGTTGAAATACAGGAATACATTTTGTGGTGCAGAGAAGAAAGGCGTTTCGTGGAGCGCTCGGCGGTATTTCCGATTGATCTCGAATGCGGAAAGGCCTCACACGTCTGCGTCACCGGATGACGCCCGCAAGCGAAAACACCCGTCCGACGTTCGCGTGTATCCGTGCCGCAGATGCAGAAATTGCTGTCACCTTTGTGTTGTTACTGTCAATCGAACCAGTTCTATGGGCACGACTTGGTACGTAGCTACACGCGAGCACAGCTTATGCGCTGGAATCTTGTGTTACGTGCGTTTTCATTCGAAACCCAAACGGGAACCCCTACAATTTGTGCTGGTGTTGCCGGTGGAAACACACGCGTAAATGGTGGTCTGAGGCCTTTCAATATACTACCGTAATTCTAGCAAAACACGCTCGCTACAGATCGCCTACTCACGTTCAGATTGTTCGTTTACCGCTGTTGTCTTAAGAAATACTTCTACTTTCTGACCTCTTGAGCACACTGAAAGACGCAGTCATTTTCCTAATCTCTCCACGTTTCTTGCGGCCTCTGTTTTCACTCACAAACCTGATGACCCGATTTCTTTCCGCTTTGAAATGGCCTGTTTCGCTGTGGGGGAAAGCGTGGTACAAGCTTGGGAAGAGCAGCAGCAGAGCATTGCCTTTGTGCTGCTTGACCCGTCGTGGTGGGGTTACATTTTGGGGTGTTTTCTCCCTGGTTCTTCCTTGTACACGCTAAAGCAAGTGTGCAAGGCTTGGAGAGATTTGACAGCTAGTTCCTACTATACGAACTACGCACCCCTTCGTATCACTACAAAGCTTCTAGGGCGCCTCACCAGCAGTAACGGCAGTCTACCGTTTCGTCCTGCAGAGCAGCGCCTTAATATCTTGAAGCAAGTCTCCCTGCAGTGTGGAGGACGCATCTGCCTCGGTCTACCGCGGACAGCCGTCGAATTCCACGGCATAGTAATCGAGCTTCTCAGGGTGACAGGCCCTGCACAGCAAATCACTGTTTCACTAGACACGAACTATGTCCCAGTTGTTGGCGCACTGCACGGTCTGGTGCTTCGCAGCAGTGAAACTCTGGTAGATCTCAAGCTGCGGGGTGCACGAGTAGCCCAGCAGCTCTGCGCCATCCTCCAGAAGTCTCGTAATTCCTCTGCAGCACGCCCCAACGACAACGTAACGGCAGTCGACAGAGAGAGAAGCAAGAGCACCAGCACCACTTACGGCAACAGGAGCCGTCTGCTGTTGTTGCCACAGCTGCGAATTTTAGAGACCGACAATGTTTATTTGCTACGCGACCTGCACGCTCCCAGGCTTTTATCGCTTTTCGTGGACTACAACAGCGTGCCACTGCAATTCGCTCCTCCCTGTGCATCGAATTCAGAGAGTTGGAGCAATAGCACGAATGGTATCAGTTCTTCGGACGCAGTGAGTCCAGCAGCAGCAGAGAACACCATCACGACAGTGTGCAGGTGGCTCTCTGCAGAAAGCAATGGCTTCCCTCGCCTCGTGTTGCTGGAATTCCTTGCCCGCTCCGGTGCTTGCTTGCAGAAGCTCATTCAAGCTGCCATCCTCCCCATGTGGTCTTATCCTCGCATAGACGAGACGCTACTGCAGGATGCGGACACCCGTGCGCTTTTGCAGATGGGAGTTTCTCTGCCCAGCCTTAAAGAGCTGAGTCTTTCTGACGTTGGTTTGCTCGTACATCTCCATACAGTGAACCTCGCAACACTTACGCTAGAGCTGCCTCAAGTTGCCGTCCTCCCCGTACTGTTTCAGCACCACCGGCAGCAGCAGCTCGCGGCGCAGCTTCATGAGCTGGTTTTGCGATTGTCTCCGTACAAGCCGACAATAACAGCAAATGCGGTAACGGAGGGCCTGAACCATTCAGCTACTTGTGCTCTTTATAAAAGAATTCATGGAAGGTTGAGCTCCTCGCCTTTCCCCTCCTCTTCGTATGAAGCGATCGGTTTAAGTCTGCAAAGACGCAGCCGACGCGCCCACGCATTCGCACAGAAGACTGATGAGAAAGCCGCAGAAGAGGTCCCGTGCTTCGCAGCACTCGAAGCGTTGTGCTGGGGAAACGGCGACACAGCCGTTACAGAAAGATGTTTACAAGCAGAAACACCTGAGGCCCTCATTTCCCCTTCTACTCCCTACAGAAGTTTTGCTCCAGAACTTTCACCCGCTGGGCAGCAGCAGCAGCAGAGGGCAAGGTGGGGCGCCACTGCTGCTGCAGAGCAGTCAAACGACCACCCGCAGCTGTGGTGGAAGCAGCAGCGGGTCACAAGAGATGTCATAACCACGACAGACGGCAACCTTTCTCAGGCCAACGTCCCAGCAAGCGAGCGCCACACTATTTCAGACGTCGAGGATATCAGAGCAAACGAGGGTGCTGCACGTGTTGAAATGTATGATGCCGACGGGTGCCCCCTGTTATATGCTTCAAAGGAAAATACAGCGTATACGAGGAACAATGCACCGCGGAAGCAAACAACCGTTTCGTCCTTTCGGCGACATCGTACCTGGACTTCAAATGTGGAGGACAGCTTGAACGTAGGCGCTTGCTTTACAGCAGTCAACCAAGGCAGCGACACCTTTGCAAACGTATTTGTAAGAGGTACGTACGAAATGGTGTGTGCTGCTGCGTGTAACAGTGGTCGGGCAGAGGCTGCTAACGCTGCTGCTGCTGCTGATTCACCCCCTGGGCCCTCGCCTGTGGTGGTGCTGCTGAATTTAACTCACCTCACCGCTCCTTGGTCGCTCCTGGGACTGCTGGTGTGCCCAAATCTCCGCCAGCTGCACGTTACTGGTATGATCCAAAGAGTAAACGTGCTGAACTTTTTGCAAGCAGCGGCGCCCTCGGCAGAGTGCTTACTCATCGACAAGATGCACATTGACTTCAAAGTTGAGCGTGGAGAAGCACTTCCAGATGCACAGGAGAGAAGTGCTGGCGCAGTCGGGAGAAAGACTGCTGACGTCTTCGGCGGCGGGGAGAATGCTGTGTCGTGGCGACTGCTACAGCTGAAGAAGTACAAAGGACCTGCTGCCCTCTTAAGCGATGACGTCGACTGCCCTAACTTAGAACACCTGGAGGCACGTTTTCTCTTTCCAGTACCTAATAGAATTTGCCTGAAACTGCAGAATATAAGTTTCAGAGCACAACACAGATACATCGATAGATCTACGCACCGTCCGTTGCCCGCGGATGCACCGATGTACAGAATTGTGCGCAGAACGAGAGTCTGCGGACCACACTGAGGCGTCTGACCAGTCCTACACGTTCTCTGCTCTATGCTCTCATCTGTCGTGCCACATGTGGTCTAGTGCAAACACGAACTCCTATGGTGCACCTGCCCGTTTGCCAGAATCTTCCCGCGGATAAACTGTCGGCTCCTATGGTTACGCTCAAACTCTACGGTCGCAAGAAGGAGGAAAGCGCGTAAAGTGCACCTCAAGTGGAGTGGGGGCACAACGGGTGTCCATATCTAAACGTATGCGCGTATGAGTCCTTTCGTAGCACCTATTTCCCGTATGCGTCCCGTGAAGTGCATACCGAAGCAGCAACTTTGTAAACAGCTAGAAGAGATCAGCCGCGTGTCGATCCTTCAGAAAGCCATCCACTTCCACTAGAATGTGACTTTATGCTTCGTCAGAAGGCACTTCCAAAGAGAAGTTGTTCCACGGTTAAGGTAGTAAAACAAGGAGATGGGAGTTCATAGAGGGAATCTGCCACGCCATAGTAGAATGCGTCCGTAGAGCGGTGGGCTTCTTCACCGCGCTGGCTGCTCCAGGGCTACCGAGTTGCAAACTCCCGTACACAGGTGCTTACCAAGCTGCTGACTTCCCACACTGCCAGGAAACGTGCAAACAACTGTACGTATACGATCACAGAGGCGCACGTGTGTGCACATTCAAATTGCTCCTGTTGACATCCTTGTAGGAAGGGTAATCTGAGATGCTCAGCAGTCAACATGGGGCACCAGTCAACATGGGGAAGTGTCATCATCTGTACACCCCAGCAACCGTTCCTCTGTACATGATCTACCTTGGCTGCAGCCGACTTGTGTGTGGTCGCCGAACAGAAGCCGAGATACGGCTTATGCAGATATATGTATTCATCGCACGAGGACATTGTACACGTATTTACATGTGTACTTTCGCGTATGCGTACACAAGTAGATTCCCGGGTATCTACACATACGTGTGCACGCATATATGCAGTACCTTTGACGGAGGTATGTACTTGTTGCTTCAGGTGACAGACGAGGACACGACAGGCGAGCTGGCTCGGTTTCTCTTCGCCACGCGGCGCAGATGTCCTAGGCTGAAGCGTTTATCTCTCAGATCGTTATGTCCTACAGCAGGAGGAGTGACACAGGTGTTTGTAGGTACCCTTTGCACGTCGTCGCACAGCAGAGCATCAAATATCTCTGAAAGAGAAACCATCACCCAGGGCGAAATATTCGCGAGGAGGAGTGCAACGACAATAGGATCATGCGCCTTCCCACGTGTAATTTCGAAACCTCATGAGGCGGCCACATGTGTCCTGAGACGACCAACAGACGCCGCAGGAGGGGCTGTTAACGGACATCTTGGAATCGTCCCGCAAACACCGTTGCCAACAAAACCGAAAAGCGGCAGCGTGCGTCCTTCAACTTCGAGAGTACGACGCAGCTGGTTTGACCATCCAGCCACCACAAAGCTATACCTGCTTCCTTCGCTGAACCGTGCAGCTGCGGTACGTGGTCTTGCAATTCACGATTCTGCTCGTATCTACACTGCTGCTGGAGCTGTCTTCAGTAGTACGACTGCCTCGGTTGCTGCTTCGGGAGTTCCTGCTAGCAACTACCGTTCCACCTTCTCGTCGCCACAGGACGGTCTGGAAGCGCTTCATTTATCGCGGTTGAACGCGCGTCAGGTTGTCGACTGGTTACCAGTAGCTCCCCCTGTGGCCCGCTTGTTACTGATGCAAGTGAAGAAGCTATACGTGGACCATCTCGAAGAAGGCAGAAAAGCCATGGCTCGCTTGCTGGCAGCGTTGTCGATGTTGGAATACGTTGAAATTCAGCGCAGCGCAGGAATGACAGAAAAGCTGCTCACCGCTTGCTTTGCCTTTAGGGGCTTCCACCTCTGCCGTAAGCAGCTACCTTTGCACCGCACTGCAAATACTGGCAAACAAGCCGCACAGTGGTGCTTTGTTAGACAACAGCTCCGCGAGAGGCGCACGGGGGAAGCAGACGCGCTGTGTACTTCCGCACCTGTGGCAAAGCAAATGCTCATGCCACTTGCGCGAGGAAAGCGGGTTCCGGCGAAAATTTTGTAAGAGGGGCAGCGCAGGGGAGATGGGTTAATCGAGGTGCTACGAAGGAGGTGCGTAAAGAGAGAGTCACACACGGATCAACGGGAGCCTGTGGCCCGGATGGACTAGCTCATAGCGTGGTGCGGTCGCGTTTGTAACAGAACCAGTGCAGAGCATTCGTGGAAGCACCCAATGCTCTGCTTGAAAATATTCAGTGAAAGGGCACCCTCTACGCTTCTTGCCGTCATCCAACATAGACCACCAGTTGTTGGCTGTCGGATGCCCGTAATATCTCCCCCTGTTGTCGTCATACCAGCTGCTCGCCTGAAGGTGCTGCGCGTACTTGGCTTATTAATCATGTAACTCGTTCAGAGACGCTATATTGAACTACTTCCAAAGAATTTTGGTCAGCAGTGCGGAACAGTATTTTCCAGGCGTATGACACGAGAGCAACTCTACGTCGGACTAGTGGGATATGTCCTAGACAAGCCATCAACCGGGTAAAGACCGAGCATAATGTGAACGACAGGACATAAACTACGCTTGATATAGAACTCATAATTGATGTAAAAGGCTTTTTGCTGCAAGATATACACAAGCTTTACATCTAAAGGTGCGCATTCGTACATAATTGCGAGCAGATGTACGTCCGTGTATCCGTGTAAGTATATCTATACGTACATGTAAACGCATAAATATATGCGTATGTAAATACGTGCATACGTGTGTACGTGTGCACGACTGGACGCATACGTTGGAAGGTCGCATATGTATACCTGTGTATGATTTCGCGACTCGCTACCTATTCATCTGCACGCCACTCAACGTACTGAACGACACGAACGTACATCTGTGATATACAGGTGACGCACACGAACTACCAGACTTTCGCATGTGCCCATGTAGGTCCGACGAAAGAAAATATACGGGATCCACCATGTGTGGTATTCTCTGTTGTTGAAAATCGTGTCGGCAAGCGTTTGTTCAAATTCCTTTCGCTTTGCAGTAGGAGATTATCTCCAGCCTTGTCCTCTCAGGGCTTGCCTGTTCTTTAGGCCGGCTTCAGAAATCGTAATTAACCGGTCGCCTTCTCACACTACAGAAGCTGCGGTACGGTGTGAAGGTGTGCCGGGCCATCTTGCCGGAAGAACCGATGGGCTGCAAGCTTGCAGTCCGACGGTCATCTACGACTTCGGTGTCTCGACTTCCCCGTGCAATTGCAACTGGGTCGCATCGCCTTCGTGCTGCACAGCGATCCGCGAAGCCCCGGTGTGACGCTGTCTATTCTTCCCCGTGCGTACAGAATCACAGTGAACAGTCACGCGGCCTGTTCCGTTTACTAGATTATTCATACGACTGTTTAATCGGCCTTGCAGAAATGGTATGCTGATACTGTTTCAATCACCTTACTGTAACTTCAGCAAATTTCGTCGACGCAGTTTGGTCTCTAGTCTGCCTCGCAGGATTTAGCTTTTCCCGATGTTGTGTACTCGCAGCTGCGAAGACAGAGCCCCACGGATCGTGGCTGGCACAACGTCATACGCTTAGGCTACGTAGCGTTTTGCATCCAACATAGACCCAGGCTGATCAGTCGAAAGAGATTTAATTTGGTACCTGTGTAGTTTAGACGCGAGGATCTGCGTGCACGTGTGCAGTAACAGTGGCTGAAAGAGCAGCGGCAGCAGTGCTACATACGGAGAACAGGTGTATTTACAGCCTACTGGATCAGTGAGGAAGAGACACAATTGCAAGAGTCGCCTTCTCTAACGAGGTCGCGACTGCACACATTTGTCCATATATCTGGCTACGCGATCTTACCGCATGCACAGATTTCAAAAGTGAGTAGCAGTCCACACACAACAACACAAAAGCACAACCTAGAAAAACAGACCTTTCAGGCACAATCTCCAGCTAGCGCAACACTGACTTTTCATATCCCCACGTAAGTACATGCAGATAGCGTAGTCCGAAAAAATATGAAACGTCCCACCCACCCAGTACGTGGACACTGAATTTGAAAAGCCTTCTGCACCAGCAACAGCCCTGTGTATGTACGCATGTGTGATACTATCTATATATGTATGTACACACGTACGCAAGTACGCACGTGTGTTATCCACGCAACGTCTGCAAGCTCAGTCGGGCTGCATGCGCCTCTCACACAATCCGATGTGTAAGTGCTTCCACGAAGTACCCGAAGTGTGTACCATGTCTGTACGTAACGAACCGACGGCTCCCGTGCGGCTCTCAAGCAGCCGAACATAGCAGTTGCAAAACCACAATAGCAGCCTCCTCAGCACTCGCAACAGCACCACGCTGTTCCGTCGCCTCTCTGCCTCCTCGTCTTCCTCTTGTCCTTTCTGTTGCCGACCTGCGTTGTAGACTGTAACTGCTGCACTTGTTGACGACGCTTGTTCTCAGGGCCATGGTACCCCCGTTTCTTCTTTCGTGTCCTGTCACCGTTGGTGACTTGAGCCACAATGGCGAGATCTAGCCATCCAAAACTGCACCGTCAGACACGGTAGCAGACAACCCCGTTGTGTTAGCGTTGGGGTTCTCCTCTTGCTTCTTTGCTTTGTCTCTCGAGGACATTCCTGAAAACATAAACGATTAGTAGGAATACGCCATAGGGATCGTGATCCTACGTAAACACCTGCTACAGCTCGTCGACGAAGTGGCGGTTTCGAGTCGTAGTATTACTTCGCTGCTCTTCACGATCAACGGATGGGATCCAATCAAAGAGACGGGGCACTTTTTGGAAGAGTTTCCCGATTTGTGCGTCCGTCTTGGTGGTTTGGATGTGCTCTCGCTTGAGGAGACTGCGCAGAAGACGCATCAGTTGTGGATTCCCAACTATGGGGATTTTCTGCAACTCCCTTTCTTGCTTCAACAGCGCAATGTATTGTCTGAGTACATAGGCCTCCATTTTTTCGTACAGCTTTTGTGCCTTCAAAAATTCGTCCGTGTAAATGATATTCCACACTAGCCGGACACTGCTGGCTTGCTGTGCCTCATCGCAGGCTTTGTCAAAATCAAATTTCTGTGTGAACTTGATCCCATGCCGTATCTTCTGTATCTGCGCCTCGTCTAACTTCTGCGCTGCCTTCTGTTTGGTGAGGACCGGCACCCTCGCACTATTCGGGGTGCCCTCGGTCAGGCGCGGACCTGCCTTCTGTTCCGCAGCGTCCGCCCTCGTGGCGCCGGTCTGCGTCGGAGGATGCTCCTTCTTATTCATGCGTTCTGCTCCTCTGGGGTATAACTTCTTGTACGCGTCTGCCACCTCGTTCTTGTTTCGGTCTTCGTATGCAGTTATGATTCGATGCATTTTGGCTGCCTTCAGCTCGTCCTCTCGCTCTCTCTCTATTAGCATGTCTTTTCCAAAAATAACTTGTGCTGTCCCCGCATTTGTCTTTCCTATCATAGCCGCTCTCTCTGTATTCTCGGTGTTTTTCGCACCGGAGTTCCTGCGTGTGAATATTTCTAGAACGCGTCGTAGTTTCCGTGCCTTCTCTTCTTCAAAAAGCTGCGCTTCATTATGGAAAAATGGTGTGTCGGTAGCACCTGCAGAAGCTTTGCTAAAATGCGTAGCTCCCATCACTTTCCGGTAACTGCCGAGCTCGTCACCACGCGTGGGGTTTGGTTCACCTGCGTGTGGATATCCAGTAGAGTGACTGTCACCTCCTTTTGTCTCTCCATGTCCTTGTTCTGACCCCCCAGCAACTTCAAAAACATATGCTTCTGTAAGCCCTTTCGACTGTGCCGCAGGGCGGTTGCCAGGAAAAAGCGTTAGAGAAAGGGATTTTGCCTTTGCAAAAGTGAAAAAAAGAAAGTGGCAGGTGTCCCCCCCCAGTGGAGTACTTAGGCGTGTGAGCTTCTTCAGTCCTGTAGCGTCTACAGCACGGCATACATCTGGAGTGGAAGGCAAGAATATACTCTCCCAATACTTCATAAAGAAGAGGCAGAACAGGAGGCAACGCAGCGCAGAAGAAGAAAAAGCGTACGTTTCTCCTTTGCAGGCGATGACGGGGAACGGTGAACTGGTAGTCCGCCGCTGGTGGGCGGCCGGCGCAGTCGACTGTCTTGGCATGATGACAGCAGCTGCTTCTCTTCTTTATGAATCTTCTGTATACGCGTTCTTACAAGAACAAGACCCGTTCTTCTTAAAATGTAGGGAGGGAGACAGCGAGAAGGAGAAAATGAAAAACAGACACACTGAATATACGCACACGTATAAGCTAACAGGTATTCGTTCCCTCAAGGAAAGTTCTACGAACATTGTGAAGCGATCTTATTTGAGGAGAACGAAGGCTCTTTGTATCAACTAGAGCAAAATCTTCATGCCCTACAGCATGACTAAGAGTTCCCTGGGCCGGTAGTAACTGTTTCTTTTCTTTCCTAAGCTGAGTTTCCCCATCATTATCAGGCTTTTTCTGAAAGCACGTGCACGTGGGCGTGCACACCTGGTGGTCTTCAAGTCTGTGAGCCTCCAGGAGGCACATACGAAAGGAGGGGGGATACGCAATTGCCTTCCTTCGTCGCTGTGCCGAACAGCTACGTACACACATATATGGACAGCGTTGGACATGAATAATTTGTGTAATTAGTAGTAAACTTCCGTCCTTGTTCACACAAAGATGCACTCAAAAATACTTCGATCGATTTCGTAGGAACGAGTCTGGACTCTGAGCAAACGGTGCTCAATGCAGTTCAACACCGGATAAAGAAAGCAATAAGACCTATCTAGGCAAATGTTCCTCCTCTTCGGAGCGTTGCCGGCAATGCAGCAACTATGTCTACAGTGCCCGTAGTATATTGAGAAACGCACGCGAGACGCGCTTTTTTCATCTATCTCTTGCGACGGCACATACGGGCAGATTACGCGTACCTGGGGCTGAATGTGTCATGCTGGTCGCCGGCGTCCTTTTTTCCTGTCTTACCATGAAGCTGGTCACACACTTTCATATGTGATTCACCTTTTACAGCTGGTCTTCACATGCATGACGATATTTATTACTCATGTATACAATTGGTCACACGCCTGCGCACCCACCTTCATGCATGTTTTTCTGTAGAGCCAGTCACACGTGTGTCTGCGTAGATCTAATTGTATCTATGTACACAGCTTAATCACACCTGTGTGCGAATATACTTTTCGGTGACGCAGACCTAAACCATACCCTGCCCAGTAGTAGTTCTCCACGTTTCATGGCGACAGCAGCGCGCAACCATTTACAGCATTTTCGCGTCCTCAAAAAAAGTGTACATAGTTTATGAGGGGATATATGCGCTGCATGTCTGCCTACGGATGGTACACACGCACGGGAGCTCGCCCAAAATTAAATACACGTGCACACAGGTGTGCGTGTTTTTCTCTGTACTCACACATAACTGGGGATCCATTGGTGGATATATACACGTGTATGCTTTATCATGTGTACACGTGCACGTACGTATATGAAGCACGCTTGTACGTAGATGAATTGGTGTATTCTACCACAGAGTAAGGAGGAAAGGGCCGAGCAAAGTGTACCCTTTCTCCCGCGCTGGGACGTTGACACGGCAGAGAGTATGGGTGTGTACGACAGCTTCAAAATAAGGCAGCAGCGGGAGCGGCAGCAGCAGCTACCACACACAGTGCCTCCTCTTCGCCACCGAATCGACGAGGCAAAAGTTGTCCCGCTGCAAAATAGTAGATATTCGCAGAGTGTGAGCAATGGAGTTGCTCTGGCGTAAGACGCAGACTTCTGCGCAAACAAAGATGCCAGTTCACCACTACGCAGATACGCATACGTGTGTCATGTACGTATGTGTGCATGATGGCCCTTACAATGAAAAATAAGTTCACTGGACACCCCACAGACTGTCTACAGAAGAAGGCATCTGTGTCGCGTCTTCTCACGTGAAGAGGCGGCAACAGCAGAGGACCACAGTGAAGCAACGGTCTGTAATTACTAGGGACCTCAGAGTCGCCATCCGATACCGAATGTTTGTGGAAACTGTAGCAGCTAGCCAGGGCGCTACTATCGTACCAGCCTCGCGTCGTGCATCCTTCTGCCACAACATACGAAGACCCCCGGCATGTCGCAGCTAGTACCCCCTACGTGTACGCTACTCAAGACGAGGCCTCCCAATGGCTAAGGGTGCAGCCGCAGCTGTTGATCGGTTGTACTGCTCTTGCTACTCATCAAACAGCAGAGTTCAGGCTGGCAACGTCGTAGTTAGTGCTGGCCCGTGCCCCCCTCCGATCCCGTTGCAGCCGGCGGCTCCGGCCCCAAAACGGCACGCCTGCGGCGGTGTGCGGTGCTGTTTTTGCGGCTCTCCTGCGACTTCAACGAAGCAAACTTTCTGTGCGGACTTCTGCCGGGACCGCAGGAGGAGCATTGGCACACGTGGTACAGAGCCCCACATTTCTTCGTGATACTTGAAAGAATCCACCGCTGTACCGCACTGACAATCCTCTGCGTCCTGCTACCGCCGCTGCTGCCGCATTACTCCATGTTTGCACCTTGGTGGTTTGACTTCTATCGGCGATATCTGCTGGTGCTTCGGTCCCTACTCTGGATTACTACACCGCTGCATCTATACACATATACATGCTTTTGCTGCTGCTGCATTACGCACTGCTGCTGGTAGATCGGCGCTGTGCTCGCCACCGCTTCTCCTGTACCGCGGGAAGGTACCGCCTGTTCCTCGGTCCGTGTACGACTGTACCTGTGGCTGCACACCGGCCAATCTTGTGTACAGAGCGCTGTAAGCAGTCGTGCTTCCTCCCCTCCACGTGTTTTCTGTGCTGCTGCGCCCCTGCTATAGATAGCCGGGGTTGCATCCTATCCAGTGAACGCTGAAGAGCTGCTGCTTGTTGTTGCCAGCAGCCAGATAATACTGCTGCTTTCTGCCACGACTGTTGGTGCCGCTGTGCCTTCCCCCTGCTATCGGGTGTGCAGTTCGCCGCTTACTACGCCAGTCGCTGCTGTAGGATACGTATCGGTGTTGCCCGTTGTGGTGGTGGTGGTGCCGCAGTTAGGTGTCGCTCTTTTTTGATCGCGCAGGGACGTTCCTTTTTTTGCTGCTGGTGTTACTGCTGCTGCTTCCCGACTTTGTTTGTTTGCTCACAGCGTCTGCGTCTCTACATTAGAATACAGTTATCTACGTCGTTGAGGTTGGTTCCTCAGGAGCAGGCCTGGTGTCTGCGTACGTCCCTCTTTTTTTTTCGCGAAGACTTGGACGTGCGGCCTTCCCTTCTGCGTCGCTACGCCTGCCGTCGCCGGTGCTCGCGCTGTTGCAGCTGCGCTGCGGCTGCTGCTTGGCTGCCGCGCTCCTTTCGATTCACAATGGCGCGGTGAGAGAGAAAGACAACACCACCAACATCTTACCCTATTGTCGCAAGCATGTTGACTTGCGTTCCACATGTTCAGATTTTTTTGCCAGTCTTTTGGCCTTCCGTAATCCTCGGACAGTCTCTCGCTCCGTGACAGCTGCCGTTCACCAGGAGGAAAGGAAGAAGTACTTGTTCCGTCCTCGTAGTTCCTGGCGCCCTTCTACTATCTTCTTTCGTAAACGCGATTTTCCACGTCCGAACTTTTCAGCAGCACTCTCGTCGCACCATTTGTGCTTTGCCGCAGCATCTATTCTGGCCGGTAGCGGCTTCGTTTTGCGATTGCGCAGCTGCTGTGTGGTCTGCTGCACTCCGGACAGCATCCACAAAATGGTAAGGGTACCCAGCCTTTTTGTCCTTACATGCCCACCGTGAGAATTCGATTTATTAATTTTGCAGCGTCGTGAACATCAGTTCACGTTGGCTGCGCGGCACTTTTGACTATTTGTTACGTGCAGCCATTGGAAGGAGAAAAAACCCAGGACTTGCTTTTGCCGACACTGGTATTTTTTTTCCCATCGCTAGGGTTACTTGTGGCGTTGGTTTACTGTCGTCTGTTGCTGTCGATATTGTTTGAGTGCTTACTGCGACGATGTCGGTTCAGCTGCCACCCCAAAGTGCCGCCGCGAGGGGGAAAGAGACGCTGCCGTATCCTTGCAGAAGGGAACCGCCCGGCCGCTGCTATACGTTTTCTGGTCGTGCGCCAGCGTACACGTAGTATTTTCATACGTGCCTTCCGTTGTAGAAATATATAACAGATTCGCGCCCATGTGTGGATAGCCGAAGAACGGATGAATACGACTGTGTTGCTTCCGGTTTGGTTAGTGAATGGCTAGGTCGTGCTGTACTGCGCACCCATGTTACTGCTTCTTTAGACCGAGGCGATGCTTTGAGGAAGTCCGCTACTCTTGCGCAGCTCCCTTTATAGAAGAAATAGACCCAACGCTTGTGCCGCTCCGCAGCAGGAGGAGTAGTAGTAGTACTAAATAAGTGGTATCCGTGTGTCAACTGTCCCACGTGGAGGTGCTCTGACTTGTCTACCCGCATTGTTTGTCCAGACACCGCCCCGTGAGGGCCGTCACTCCGTCGAGGAAAGATCTAGTGCTTTTTTCCAAACGGGAGACTACAGATGCTGTTGCACGTCCACGCGTTCGAAACACGCATTGTCAGTGACACGTGTGGACGGATGTCGCCGCGTTCTTTCTTTAGAAAGGCATCTCGTACTGCAGCATATGTGTCTCTGTAGGAGAGGGACGTGCTGTGCCGCTGAGCAGGTGCAGCAGGGAGAGGCGTGGTGCTGCTGCCGTTCAAGTGGAAGAAGATTTCGCTCTGTTGTTACGCACACACACACACACACATACACGTGAATGCTTGTATGCATCGCTATTGCTCTCATGAATCATCTGCATTCGCACACCGATGTGTGCATGTGCGTGTGAATATACACTGTAGATTTATTGTACTTTCACTAATGTATATACGATGCCGCACATGAACTGAAAGTATCCCTCTCAACTATGTGCAGATGTGTGCTTATCAGACACATGCGTACATGTGTATGTCTGCCGTTCGTTTACACTTATGCATGTATCCACAGGTACATGTGCGCGTCTCATCTGTCTGCCTCTGTGCGAAGAATGTCAATAGCGATTGAAAATGTCATCTCGCGTCTGTTCGTCAGCAAGATGATTCTGCGTAGCAGACCGTCTCTCGAGGCTTTGTAGCTATCTGTGACAGGCAAGCCACTGCCGTCTGTACGCGTCCGTGTGTGCATACGGATAGTTTGTGCTGCGCTCCGTCCTTTTTCGTTGAGGTGCGCGGAACGGGTGGCGGGCAGCAACGGAAAATGACTACTAGAGAGGAATTTGGTTGTGACGCGTCAGGACAACAGAGTTACACGTACACCTTCACTCATAGACGTCGCCAGGGGCAGCAGCTGCAGCGTCAAGAGCGGGAATACGGGACTGCCTGTGAAGCAGATGTAGCAGTAGCAGGGCAAGGAGCACGCAGCAGAGAGAAAAGAACAGCACAAGCGAAAGTGCTGCCGCTGTAGCGGGCGGTCGAGTACATGCTGCTTTCCTTCCACAACCGTCTGCAGTACCGCGAAACAGAGAACAGCTGTTGCACGAGCGTCAAGCCCAGCTCCTCGTAGATCATCGCACATACTATTCTGTTTTTTCACACATTTCACCCGGCCTCGAATATACGTCTGTGTCGCGGCAGGGCGCAGAAGAGTTGCAAGGAGACACACACTTGTGCGAGCGTATCAGGAACTCGTGTATCTACAAAGACTTGTATGTGTTGTGTGCGGCCATACATGTATGTGTGTGTGTGGATTTTGTTTATCGTGTCTTTTTAAAAGGGGTACTTATCTTTTTCTTTCCATTCTGTATTTGAAATGTTCATGCTTTTGCATTGTGTCTGCATATGTACTTCCCAACATGTACTTCCCAACAGGTACACGAACATACGTAGAGGCCTGCATACGTACGTGTCGTTGTGCGTAGCCGATATCCCTTCTTCACACATTTCCTCGCGAGAAAAACGAGACTGTCGTCGTGAGATAAAGCGTGGCCATTGTTGAGAGCATCCCGTTGAGCGTCGCGTCCGTCTGTTTCCCTGCGTAGATGTCTGTTGTGCGCCGCTGTGCGTATGTGTCACCCAGGCGAAATGACTTCGACGTTGGTCTGTGTGCATGTATGGGAATGCGGTCTTCTTCCGACTTTTCGTTTTGCCGTAGGCGCCTCTTAACAGGAAGTACGCGGGCAAAGTCAACATTTTCAACAGGAACATCACGAGGAGAGGCAACGTGCCAGAGAGTAGGGTCCGCAAGGAGTCATCCTACCCAGTAGGGCCGATCGTCCTGGCGCTTTTCCTCTTCGTCGTTGTTGGCTCTGCCATTTTGCAGATCATTCTCTCTGCCCAGCAGAAGCTGGACGTCTGATTTCCCGCGGTGTTCCTGGGGAGCAGTGGCAGCGCCCGCCTGTTCTTTTCCTTTTCGTCCTCGAGTTCTCCCCCTGGGGCTGCTGCTGCCCTTGCTGGGTTTTCAGCAGCTCGTGAAGATGTGCGGCGCATGGCGGCGAGGGTCGGACGAGGCGCTGCCGACAACCTTGTCGAGGGCTAGAAGGTGCGCTGTCGACAGGCGGCGAGAGGACACTTGGAGGACGCCGCTCTGGTGACAGGAGGCGAGGAAAAGAAGTGGGAAATGCGTTGCCGACGAGGAGAGGGGGGCGCGAGGCCGCGCTACGCAGCAGAAGCGAACGCGACTGGGCGGGGTGTGCTGCCGACAGGAGGCAGCAGTTGGGGGATGAGGGGCGCCGGCAACTCGAGGACAGGGGACTGAGCTGACTGGAAGTAGACACAGGCGCGCTGCCGACAAAGGGGGACGCAGAAGTGCGCACGGCAGAATCAGCTGCTGCGGCCGACGCGCAGGGCACTGCCTGAGTTCAGTAGCGGAAGCACTTTTTTTTGTGCCAGTTGAAGAGCTGGTCGTCGGATAAACAGCAGGTTTCAACAGAAAATAAGAGGAGGAGTTCTTTTGATATCGCAGAAGACGGACTGCCCGAGTGTGGAAACGGATGGAGAAGTGGAGCTCTCCGAGAGCAGAAACCGGGGATGGCGCTCCCCGTACAGCAACAGGAGCCACACACATGTGTATATATGTATGTATATATATGTAAACAAACGTCTGTTCATGCATATATATATATATATATGTACATGCATATGTGCGTCCGCGTGTCAGGATTTTCCACACGACAGGAAGCCCGGCAGGATAGACACCTACACATACATGGGAAGTATACATACGATATCACATGCTTGCATGCGTGTGTGTATATATGGAAAGGGAGAGAGAGAATGATGGAGTGAATAGCCTAGGGGGGAGAGGTTGCGGTGAAACAGAACAAAGAAAAAAAAGCACCAGCGACGTTGAGAAGTACGCGCGGGGGGTGCGTCCGACGATCCGACACGACAGTAGCGGAAGAGAGAGCGAGTGCTGAGGCGGCCGTCGCCCAGGCGAGAAGAGAGAAGCCGACTTACCCAAGGGGAGATGATTTTTGTCCTCTTCTTGTGGAGAAATTCCCTTCATCCGTCCTCCCTCCACTTCCCCCATCTCCTGCGCTATGGGAGACAGGCTGGGGGCTGTGGACACGCGGGGGCAGCGGAACGCAGCAGCAGCAGCATCTACCGAACAGACGGCTAGGCCACTGCTGCGCCTTGCTGCTAGCGGGACAGCAACACGCGGCACGGGGAGAGACAACGCTGGGGGCGTTGGGACGGTGTGTGTGTGAGACGAAGTCACCCGCATCCCGCAGGACTTTTTGTGGGTCCTTCGTTTTTTTGCCCGTGCGCGGAAGTACATACATGTCTGCGTGCTAACCGTAGTAGGTGGACGGGAAGATGCGGAGTAGGGGTGGAGTTGTGTGCACCTCTCTTGAGGGGTGGGGGGAGACAGACGGGGGGTGTACGTACACCGCGTTTGACAACACAAATACGTGTGGGTTAGGTGTGCGTCCGCAAGGTGGGGAGTCGGAGACCCGCCGTCGAGCAGTTGACTGGTAGCGCAGAGAGTTTTTCAGTTGTCTGCTTTTCGCTTCCTCTTTTTCCTCCTCTTGACTCTCGTCTTCCTCTCACACGTAGAGCGTGTTCATGCACACACACGCACATACGGGACTACGAAGTTGTCCTCCACCAGCACAGAGGTGAGTTGAAGTATTTGCAGCAGCTGCTGCTGAGGGAGGTCGCAGTCTGGTGTCCGTAGCGAAGGATTCGTTGAAAGCGTGGGTACGCGTCTTTGTCAAGGTGCGGATCGGTGCACCTCTACCGGTGGAGCCTCACGAGGAAGTACGATATGCCGGGAAGGTTCCGCCAGTACGAGGCGAAGGAACAACCGAGGCGAACATGTGTCTTTTGTCGGTGAAGCACCCCGAGTAGTAGCCAGCGACGACGCGTAGCCGATGACGCGTTTGCTCCTATCCACAGGCGGGTACACGTACATACACGGTTGTGTACGTGTATATATTCGTACGTATGTGTCTTTGTGGTACATCTATATAGACACGTTATTTATGCATACTTAGGCAGACGTATGCATTTCCTTGTATAGCTGTGTGGATGGAGACGCGGGGACTGTGTGGCGTGTATGAGCGCTACTACCTCGTGTTAGTTAGCGCTTTTCATGTGTCTAAACGCCGATGCAAAAACGAACAAGTACGTATTTCTTAGTGCGAAAAGACTAGAGGTATGAGTACAAAACACATGTATCAATTACACATATTTGAGAGTTCATGCGGAGAGAGGTGTGTCCGCATAAGTGTAAAAATGAGAGACGCGATGGGCGATGACAAGCAGTATTTACAAGCACACGTGTCACAAGGAGACGGTATACAACTAGTCATTTTTTGACACTTCGATTCCATCCGTGGAGCCCCAAAAAATACGTGTGTACGAACCTTGTGGACGTAGGTGGCTGCTTTTACGCTTATGTCAGAGACGCGATGGTTGATGACAAGCAGTATTTACAAGCACACATATCAAAAGGAGAAAGTGTGGAACTAGTCATTTTTCACCACCTCGACCGCGTCCGTGGGTCTTTACTTAATAAGTGTGCACGCGTGTTGTCGACTTAGGTGGATGCTGTCACGCGTGTGTGTCCCGGTATCATAATATGGGCTACTAAGAGTGTAGTACTGTCTCCACATACGACACTCACGAGTAAATAAGAACTGCTAGGAGCAGACAGCTTTAGTTCATAGTTCTCACTAGTCGTACGTATGTGCGTGTGCACGTTTGGGGGAAGACGACTAGAAGGAATACACCACAGAAGACACATGTCCCGCGAAGACCCGAGATACCCGGCCCGTGGACGTCTACGGGTTCGGCCAGAATTCCATCGCCGTCACCTATACGCGGGCGGGCGGGTGTTCTACCAGCGGCAGCAGCACAGCAGCAGTAGCAGCTTCCACATTTGTAACCAGCAGCGTCGGATGCTGTTTTTTAGCGGGACGACACTCGTCTTCCCGCAGCACGCACTTGGTCGCATACGAGCTGAGGGTCATGCAGGAGCAGGGACACCTACGAGACACTAACAGCGTAGATGTCCTGCAGCAGCGGCAGCAGGTCACAGGTTGAGTCTCTTGCAGCTGCAGGTGGCGCCTGTAGTAAAAGTCTCGTGCTGCTCCGCAATCACGGTAGGAACACAACTGCTGCGCTGGAGAACTCGTAGAAGCGAATACCTACCTGCTCCATTACGCCAGCGTGTGCTTTCCGCGACATCAAGGAAGGATTCTGAACAGGTCAAAATTGCCGACAGCAGCCGCAGGACCAACGAGAGCGACAGTAGCAAAACAGCGGTCTCTTTCAACGCAGCTTATTCATTCTGTCTTCGGCTGCAGCGGGGACTCCTTTCTTTTCTTATTAAAATGTGGGCTAGAAGGTACTCACAGAGTTTACGTACATGTAGCACAGAAGATTCTTGTGCGTGCATACCGACATCTATATTCATCAATCCGTACGGCGTTATCTGAGTACCCATATATATGTTTAGACTTAGACACATGCAGAGCATTTTTCGGGTGTGCACGCTGTTATGGATGTTCTCAACTTTGCTGTGTATACTGCTCGTGTCTACCCAAAACATACAATTACAGCAGACGAACACTCTGCGTCCATGTGTGCAGGCGTACGTATCTAAAGTGAGTGTTCTCACCTTAGGTACGTGAGCACACTTGCCGACACTGATTTCTCCAATGTGCCCATCTTTTTTGTGCCGAGAGTCTGTGGAGAATGTAGGACTATTCGTTTAATTCGGTAGAGATGCGGACGCTAGCACATGTTAACAAAACAGAGTGAAAAACGTTACGTAAGCAGACGAAGTTGTACACCGTGCATCTGTATCTGGTACGTGTAGTCTACATTTCTTCCTGCAACTACCGCGTAGTACTATCTCATGTGTATTTAACAAAGTGCACGGCGGCTTGTACAGCACCACACTGAGCCCCCAGAGCGCGTATATTTATACGCGTGAGTATAGGTGACACATGCAGATCCGTCTATAATGTCTACTCACAAATTGCGTGTATCTACGTGGGAGCCCGCCTCCTGCACTTTCATTCGCTTCGTCAGACGCGCATGCACACCACTTCTGTGCGTCAACTATTTCACATTGCTTGTGACTCCTAACGCAAACATCTGCAGTATATACGAAAGGTGGAGCGTGTACACGTATGCGTGCAGCTTTGTGTGAGTGTATCGTATCGGACACCGAGTTCGGCGTAAATGCAACAGAGAAGATCAGTCATTCCTTTTTGAAAAAGCCGGGCAATCTCCTTGTCGAAAAGAATGCGTAAGGTAGTAGTAAAGAGCACTACACTCAAGTGCAGGGCAGCGCAAATTGACGTCAGTCATGCTTCATATGTAGATCTACACAACCCACCGTACGTCTTCACTATGGTATCCCCTTGGGTGCATACGGACACATCAATCAAAATTACACGTGACCGCATCTATCAAGGCCGCGGCAGCAGTGTGTGCCGAATATCAGTGTCCAAGCTCCTGAAGCGGTCACGCTACCTTTGTCCACGCAAGTTTCAGTACGCTGTCATATTTTTATACTTACGTGCCCATATATATATATATATGCATATATGGGTACAGATGTATACGCTACGCACCTACTGGATGCGTCTCTGTACACTCAGAGTGTACAGGCATATATGTGGCTCGGAGTTACATCTTGAGCTCTAGTATATAGATATAGTTATGAAAGTATGTGAAGTCCACTCTTAGAAAAAGATTGTTACCCTGTGTACCACAGATTAACCGCGCCTTACGCACTGAACGCATACATGTACAAGTTTGAAGCTGTGCAGACGTGTTTGCGTATCAACGATGTGAAATGCCCACCGGGGGTACACACACACACACGCACACACACTCATACGATTGTGCGGATCCGCAGTACCCACTACGCCTGTACTTCACACCACATTAGCGTCGGCTTCTCCGTGTATATGTATTAGCTGTCCGCGTACGTACATCTACTGCTCCTACGCATCTATACACGGATCTTTTCATGTGTAGAGGTATCAGGGGAACAGTGCGTTTGTTTTCCAGTTTAGAGAGTCATTCGAAGTGGCTGCCTGCTGACTCATCATCAACTCGTCTGTGCGCCTGCTTGTATTTCTCCTCCTTCTCCTTCTTCTTCCGTTGCTGCTGATGCTGCTCAGCGGGTGAATTTCCGTTTCAAGGAGTGCGAATCACAGGGCGCTCTGTTGCTGTCGCTCGCCGTCACAGCTCTGTACACTGCGAGACTAACGTGCCACCGCTGCTGCTGATGCTGCTAAAAACTCTTGTGCTCCTCATCCCGTTCTCTGCTCTAGGTTTTCTGGTGCTCCTGCTGTCCCTGCTCCTCCTTGTACCGTCCCTGCGACCCCGGCAGCTGCACATTTTGCATCTTGTACCGCCCTACAAGCGCGACACGTGTGAAAACAAGCTGCCGCTGTGCCGAGTCGGCGCTAGTGCACTGCTGCAAGAGGCGCAGTTCTCAGGGCTCCTGCTGGGATGTTGACATCTGCTGCGGTTCCTGCCAGTGTCGCTGAGGATGTTGCTGTTATTCCTCCTGCTCTTGGCATCGTGAGTTGAGCCGCTCTGTGGCAGCCACTGCTGTTGCGGCTGCTGTGGTGGGTGTAGCTGTTCTGCCTCTTGCTGCCGCTGCTGCCCTCGCACATCTGTTGGAACGTAGTTGCCAACGTGCAGTGGTCGTCGGACTGCTGTCCTCCTTCCCTCGTTGCTCGTTTTTGTGCTCGCGCTCGTGCCGCCGTTGCTACGTTTGTTGCAGCTCCTGGCTGCCGCGGAGCTCTTGTTCTGCTTCTGCCGGTGCTGCCAAGGCTGCAGGTGGCGTGAAGCTGCTGCTGCCGCCGGGCGGCAGTAGTGGTCGTAAGGACCTCCACGTGGCTGCTCGGGCTTGAATCTTCTTGCGCTTCGTCAACCGCTTCTTGCATAACGGGAAGCATCTAATGTTTCACCCGCATGTTCTGCTGCTGCGGGTTCAGACGCTGGTGCACACGCGCTGCTGCTGCGCGCCTGGACGACGACTACTCAGAACTCGCTGCGCCGGTCGTCCGCGGCGTGAGTCCGCAGGCTCGTCTTCTTCACTGCTGTGGAGAACTGCTGAAGCTGCGCGGTGGCGTGCTGCGCAATTCTGACTGCCCGCTGCTGTCCTCCATGTGCCGGTGCTCTTCTGCTGTGGCGGCTGTGCGTCCGCGAGTGCTGCTGCTGCAGCTGCTGCTGCAGCGACAGCAGCCGCTCGGTGCTGCTGCGTGATTCCTGTGTTGCAGCGGCGGGCGGTTCCGCTGTGGCTGCTGCAGTTGCTGCTGTTGCGGGGGCAGTACGTACGTGTGTGTGTGTGAGTGTGTCGGGCAGCCGCGACTCGCTGCCCCTCATAAACAGCGTACAGCGTGTTTCCTGTGTCTTGTCCGCTTCCTTCTCCATCATACACATCTTGCATTTCCTGCTGTTTTTTGTGCAGTTTTCTCGAATTTTCTCCTTTTTTGCGGCCTGCTGCCGTAGCTTCTACTTCGACGCGGGCCCGTCCTCGACGCTTCTGCTCCTTCTACTGAATTTCACCTCGTGTGTATGTGCTGCCGCAGACATGACACACACTCTGACAACGCTACGCCTCTCCCTTCCCTTCTCCGCCCGCCGGCAGACGCGCGCAAGTCGCATCAGCAGGAGCAGCAGCAGCAGTAACGAGTCTCTCACTTGCAGCAAGACACATGTGCAGCGGCAGTGTCATTAGCAACAAAACGAAGCAGAACGGATGCGACGAAGAAGGCAGCGACAGAAAGGCAGAAAAAGACGCGCACAGAGCCGTGGAAGGGACCCGGAGCGCCGCCGCACAGCCAACATCAGCAGCCGAACAAGCAGCAGCAGCAACAGCAGCAACAGTCTCAGCAGCAACCGCAGCAGCAGAAGCGAGGCGTGGAGCTACAGCTGCAAAATTGAAGATCAGGAGTTACACAGCACGCGCGTTTGGGCTCGGTTGCAGCAGTACGCGGTGTCTATGGCTGCTTCGTCTGCCTCTTTGTCCCTTTTTTCTTCGGCTTCCCGTCTGTAAGTCGTGTCACACCTGTTGCTCCGCTAGTAACGCTGCTGCCGCTTGTGCCGCCCATTCCTATCAAAAGAGCTTTCTCCCTCGGCGCCACGAACATGTGTACCTGATATATCTCTATATATACATACATACACAAAGCCACACACACACGCACACAGAGGAAACGGAGGAACGTGAGATGATGGATCGCTGTAAATAGACGCCAGATGAAGTCATTCTCGACGTATCTGCGTTTCCCTCGTATATCTGCCCTTACGTGTGTAGGATGAGTGGGCGACACGATTTAGGTTTGCAGCTGCAGAGACACGTGTGGAGCTTTTGTGCCTATTCGCACATCAAACGTCAACTTCTCGGCGTTGAATTTACACAGACGGCTGCCGCCAGCAGCAGTATAAAGTTTCTGCGGCTACCAACAATAAAAGCGAAGCGCAGCACTTCTTCTCGCAGAAAGTTACTCCGTCTGCCCGTGTTACTCCTCTTCTTCCCGCTCCCACCGTCCCCAACTACAGCACTCTCGTGTCTACACCGCCTCCCCGTGCGGCACGCAGCTACGCGTGGGGCCACATGCACATTTCTGTTGGATAAAGTGAGCGTATGTATGTGTGTAGGCATGTCTCGTTGATTGACACCCCACACACAGACAGGTATTTACACCTTTCTACTCTATTCACGCATCCCTCTGCCTGTACGCATATATACACATGTATCTCCATATATTCTGCATATACATATATATTTAGATATACATACGTAGACGTGGGAGATATCTTCCCATGAACACACCCACACACACCCCCCCCCTCCCCCCCCCACAAACATACCTTTCTCCTGTATGCACACATCTCTCTCCGTGCACGTATATATCCATATGTATATACATATTCTCCATCTACACAAATAGAGATACTTCCTCGTGTGGAGAAGAGGCGGAGGACTTGGATGACGGTGAGAAGGAAACGTGGAAATGCGGGTGTGTCTGCGCCCAGGCATCACACAGGCGTGTATTACGTGCAGTAGCCGACCAGCACAACGTACGGGCGCACACATACATCCACGTATGTCTTGTGTAGGAGCTCCCTATATGTGTGGGGCTGAACTACGTATATATCCCGGGCGCACAACAGCTGGAAGTTTGATAATAAAGCAGCAGATATCAAGTGCGCTACATCCACTACTTCTTCTCCCCTCTCTGCGGGGCGGGCGTGTGTGTGCCTCCGATATTTGCATGCGCACAAACACGTGCAGGCAGACAGAGGGACGGCGTGCTGCCCAGTAGGGGGGGTCGGCAACTCGACTGCAGCAGCCGTGTTGGGGGCGTCTGGGCCCCTCCACTTCCCCCACACAAACGTGGGAAGGCCTGCAGACACACGTAAAGGCGGGGCCTTCCTACCTACACCCTACGCAGAAAAAACACGTCCGCCTGGTGGTGGTGACCCCACCTTTCTGCCTGTTACGTACACGCATATACACACGCATCTACAGACGTGTGTGACTGCCTGCCCATATAGACGTACATACACATGCGTATACATACACAATATACACACATAGACGCATGCATGCATGGGGGGGGGTGGGGGGGGGGGGGCTGTGTATGTGTGTGACGCTTGTATCTGTGTACAGCAAGATATATGTATATGCAGCTGCCCAAATCATATGCGTAGGTACCTGCACGCCTCTCCAAGTACACACAAGAATATATATATATGCGTGCGCGCCCGTGATCATCTATATTAACGGAGCTGCCATGGCGTCTATATACACATATATCTATCTATCTAGATGTACACTAATGTGTACACCCATATAGGGGCCCATGTATAATCGTCATGTGTATAGGTGTATGCACCTGTATATACACCTATAGGCACACATATGAGTGTATGTGTATTCACCTGTATATACATACACATCTATGTATGCACCTACACATACATCTATATAACCTCCTCTATACCTGTATATACATAGACATCTATGTATGTGCCTACACATACATCTATATAACCACCTCTATACCCACCTATAGATACATCTATACACACACCTACATATACATCTATATATGCGCCTACCTATACATGTATGTATACACCTGTATACACATCTATATATCCACCCATATATACACCTCTCTGTACACCTATATATATAATGTACATCGTTGTATACATATGTTGCATATACACCTGTATATGTGCTTACCCACACATACACGTGCATATACACGTAGATATACGTCTATGTGTACACCTCTATAAACAGCTGTATATACACCTGACTACACCGTCGTATACATACACGTATACACCTAAATCTACACTTATACGTACGTGCACCTATATTCACATTTATAAATACACCTCTATATACACCTATGTCTCCATGTATACATACACCGATATATCCACCTATATATGCGCTACATACACGGTTGTATACATCTACGTAGACTCCTATATATATATATACACCTACGTATACACTTATATGTACACCAACATATGCGCATGTATATACAAGCACCTATGTATACATCTGTATATACGCCTACATATACACCTACATGTATAAACTTCTATGTACACCTGTATATCCGTATTAATATTTCCACGCCTATGCAGCCGTGTATGGACACGCCGTGACACAAGAGCGACAGAAAAAGCAGCAGCAGCAGCATGCCCAGCTCTTTTTCTTTTTGGCGGTGCGAGTAGCAGCAGCACACGTGCGTGCCTGGCTGGCAGCAGCAGCGGCAGCAGTGACAAAACTTCTTTCTGCGCAGTTGCCTACGAGATTGCACTTCCTCGTCTGCCGGGTTCATCTGCTGCCACCTTCAGTCCCCGCCCGGGAAGGCTGGACGGAGTTCTTCATCTCTCTGCTACATAGTAGTAGTCGTAGTATAGTACTATACTAGGAGTCCTCTATAGTGATAACAGCAGTACTCGTGGTGTAGCGTGGTAGTAGTTATCGTAGAGAAGGGGTCCCCGTATATTAGTATAGTGTCGTAGTAGTCCTTGTAGTCCAGCGACGTAGTCCTAGTAGTCGTAGTGTACTAGTAGTGATGGTAGTAGTAGTAATATAGTATCAACCGTAGTATAGTAGTGTTAGTATAGTGGAAGCATAGCATATGTAGCAGTATAAGAGTCATCGTAGTGTACTAGTAGATCGTAATAGTATCGTTGTAGTACAGCCGTAGTAGTAGTATAATACTGGTCGTACTGTAGCAGTACTACTAGTAGCAGTAGTAGAAGCGCTGTACTATCGCAGTAGCAGTAGTAGTAGCAGTAGTGGTACTACTACTAGTATGTTTCGAGTCGTAGTGCACTAGTAGATCGTATTAGGATAGTTGTAGTAGAGCAGCAGCAGGAGTGCGTAATACTAGTCGTAGCATAGTAGTGATCGTAGTAGTATAGTTGTAGTATAGGAGTACTAATAGTAGTATTAGTCGTAGTGTAGTCGTCGTAGGGGTGGTGGTGGTCGTCGTTAATACGTACATGAGAAGACAATTCTGCCCCCCTTCGTTGTTCTGCTGCTGGACTTCCCACCCGTTCGTAGACGCGTCTTCCCATTTTGGGCGCAGATATTTTCGTCGCCCGATACATCCACCAAAAAACGCACATCCCCCCCCTTCTGCCCCACGTCTCCCCCCCTTCTCCGTTACGTCTCCCCGTGCTGTCCCTTCTTTGATGGGTGGACGCATCTCTATACGAAAGTACAAATATATGCGTGTGTGTGTGTGTGTGTCTCTATATATGTACGTGTCTACGGTTGTGGGGTCCCGGATGCAGGTCCACATATATATTGAGGAGAGCACACGTGTGTGTCTAGGAGGCTCCGCTGTGCAGGGGAGTTTTCACAAGCGCGGAAATGCGTCTGGCGCCCCGTTGAGTCTCCGCACTTTCTTGTGTATGTCTGTGTGTATGTCCGTGTGTATGTCTGTGTGTATGTCTGTGTGTGTGTGTACGACTTTTTCCTCTCGCTTTGTGTATCGGTGTCTATATATATGTAGGAGGAGACGCACATTTATACGTACATAAGATATGTCATATGTACATACATGTGTGGATACACGCGAGTGGGTGGGGGAGCGCAGCTGATGGATCTCCCCTCTTCCGGCTTCTTCGTTTTCCTCTATACGGACACACGTGTGTGCAACAGGGAAGTGCGTCTTCTCCCCGCATCAATACATAGAAGTAGACACGGAGGACGTCTTCTCCCCATTTCACAGT
>KL647290.1:4438553-4536672 GCA_000727475.1 Sarcocystis neurona | reverse complement strand
GATGCCAACATGTGTGTGTAGGTGGACGGGAAGTGCGCGACTCTCCGATGTCTGGAAGGCGGGAAGGGAGTGCTTTCCCGCATGCGTGCAGAAGTAGATAGGGAACTGCGTCTCTATACAGAAAAAACGCATGCAGAGGTGAGCGCATTCCCCACACAAATATATTCACACAAAAGTAGACACACGGGTGTGGGTCAATACATGGAGACAAATCGGATACTTACAAGGGGAACATGCGGTCCTCTGTCTTCTCTGCTGCAGTCCTCCACGGTTGTCTCCCGCCAACAATAACATGAGCACACACATCCACACACAAATACGTATATGTGTACAAATTATAGACATACGCATACATACGTAGACATACACAGAGATATGTGTGTATATAACATATATATACATATAAACACACATACACATACATATGTGTGTATGAAGCATATACATACATACAAACGTATACACACATACATATGTATGTATATATATATGTATGTACACAGACACAAACACATACATGCAGAGACCTCCGCTATATACCTGCAGACTGAAGTATACCACTGCTGGGCAGGGGTGTGGCCTCTACTTTTGCAGCCTTTCGGTCCGTCTCGTCTCTTTTTCTCTCTTTGAGACAGCAGCAGACTCTCTGCTGCTGCTCCCTCCGTTGCTGCCGCTTGAACGGGCTGCTGCGCTGGCGACAGCATGCCGCCGCAGCTGCAGGGCTGCGTCTTGGTGCCCCGCCACACACATCTGTGTGCCCCAAGTGGTGTCGTGCTGCTGCTGGCCTGCGGCAGAGAATCTGAGTCCTGCTGCGTAGCGCGCGCCGCCTGGGCCATTTTTTTGTTGCGCCTGCTGCTGTTCTTCCTGCGCAGGGGCCCCACTCTGCGGGTCATCGCGCTCCTGCTGCTGCGGCAGCTCTTCGCGTAGCCGGGACTCGACTGCTGCGGGGACTCTGCTGCAGCTGCGTCGGGTTGCCCAGGCGCCGCGCGCTCCTCGCCCTGCAGCAGCTGCTCCTGCAGCACAACACACGCAGCAGCACGCGGCTGCTTCTCTCCCTGCCGAAGAAGCAGCCACAGCAGCAGCAACATCGCGCAGCAACAGCAGCAGCACAAACCAGCGGCTGCCCTGGGGCATCGATGCACGGCGGTGCAGCGACACACTTCCACTCTCTCTGACAGCGGCAGCAGCGGCGTCTGCTTCAGCAACGGAAGCCGCACCATCTGCTTCAGCAACAGCAAGAGTGACACGTGCTCGAACAACTGCAGCGGTGGTGTCTGCCTGTGAGTCACATCAACAACAGCGCCGTCTCGTGGAGGAGCAGCACCAAGGGCAAGTTTCAGCAACAGCAGCAGCAGCACTTGGAGCGTATATGAGACCGAGCAGGAACTGCAGCCGTGCGCGGAGGCGAAAGAAGTAATGCTACCAGCAGCAGTCTCAGCGAGCCACTGCCACAGCAGCAACGGCACAGACTGCGGCGACGAGAGATCGGCGCTGCAGTGGAGCAGCAGCAGCGACGCAACCGCTGCAGCAGCACTTGGTTGCTGTGGTATTCCTTCGCAGTATGTATACCTTTTCCCACCCCCTACTATATTCCTTCACGACACTTCTTATATATATCTGCACAGCTTCTGAGGTACGAAGAAAAGTAGCTGTTTACCTGCAAGCCTTTCTATCTACCAATATATACATACATATATTACGTATATACTACTGTACTGCGTCTACGCATGTATCGATTCCTTCCTGTATACCTACACATCTATCTATCTATCTATATATATATGTATTTGCATCTATTTGTATGTTGACTCGTGTATATATATATGTATATACATGTGAATATGAGAAAGGTATGTGTAGGCATGCAGGAAGTTAGGACAGACGTGAAGACAGCGGGGGATGCACACACGTATAGCGAGGACAGCATTTTAGACTGACCTGCAGCTGCGATGTGGGGCAGCCGGGGCAGCTCGTACGCCTCCATCTCGCATGCTGCAGCAGCAGCAGTGCCTCTCTCTTCGACTGTGCGAGCAGCAACAAGAGCAGCAGACCTGTCCCCGACAGGAAGAACTTCCCCTCCTGGCGCAGCCACAGCAACTGCGCTCTCTACCGTCGAAACAGCAGCAGCAGCCCTGTCTCTCGCCAAAGAAGAAAAAGCAGCTGCAACAGTCCTCTCCCCTGCGGAAGCAGCTGCAGCAGCCCTGTCACCCGCCGAGGCAGCAGCAGCAGCAGTCCTCTCACCTGCGGAAGCAGCAGCAGCAGCGCATCAGTCCGTGGTTTGTTTGTATTCATCAGACGGTCTTCAGTTCACAGCAGGAGTGGCTGCCCATGCCGCCCCGCCGCCGTCGGTATGCCCGGCCGCAGCACCACGAGGGACGTGGCACGACGAACCATTGCCCGCAGCGGGAAATTCAGGAGGAGGAGCAGGAGACGCTGCAACAGCAGGAGACGCAGCAGCAGCAGCGGCGTGTGAGGAGGGTGGCTCTGTGGCCACAGGTGTTGGTGCCGCTGCTGCGGACGTGTCTTCTGCGGCAGCGGCTGCGTCACCTGCAGCAGTTGCTCCCTCTGCAGCAGTTACAGCAGCAAGAGCAGCAGTCGCACACTCCACCGGGGCCGCCACAGCAGCAGCACAATACTTTGAAATCTTCACTCCTGCCTCCGTTCAGGCAGCAGCACCTGCTGAAGTGGCTGACACTTGCCTCGCTGCCCTTCCACAAAATGCATGCGCAAAAAAAGCGTCTCTCTGCACCGCCCCCGCTGCTTCTGCTTCTCTCGCCCAGTTTGCTTTTGTTCAAGCTCATGCCGCTGCTCCTGCTGCTGCAGCTGCTTCATCTTCACCACCACCAGCACCACTTGCGGTCGACTCTTTTCTTGGTAGCAGGCACTCCTCCCCTGCTGCAGAAACGTGTTCTCCTACTTCTCTTGCTGCTGCTGCTGCATCTCCTGCTGCCTCTCCTGCTGCTGGTAACGTCTTTCCTGGCACGGATGCTTGTGCTGCATGTCCTGCTGCCGCTGCTGCTATTTCTCCACATAACACACCCGAGGGGTTTTTCTACAATTGCGTCTATGGGGTGACATCTTCTGGCTTTTCCCCTTCAAATACGTCCAGAAGGGCAGGTCTCGGGAAACCAGCAGCAGCAGACGCAGCGGCTCGAGCGGCTGCGAGAGAAGAGGGAGACATAACAGAAGCAGCGTCCCCCGCAGCAGCAGCAGCGACGGGAACGGCGGCAGCAGGCCCACCGCCAGCAGCAATAGCAACCGCACCCGGCGCAGCAGCAGCAGCACGTGGAGATTATTCTGCTGCTGGCCCAGAGAACAGCAGTGGCCGACGGAGCAGCAGCAGCAGCTGGCTTCCATCTCTTGCTGCTGGTGCAGCCACTGCTGCTGACCGGCCGCTGGGGTCTCGTACTTCTTTTCTCTGCTCGGCTACGGCAAGCGCCGTCCCTGCGGAGGATCCTGCTGCTGCGGCTGCTGGTGACCCGTCGCCTGCCTCGCTGTCCGACGCAGCAGACGTGTTCCTCTGTCGCCTGCAGCAGCAGGAGGACCGGCGGCGTGCTGCAGCAGGTGAACAGTGGACAGCTGCAGCAGGTGAGCAGTGGACAGCTACAGCAGGTGAGCAGTGGGCAGCTGCAGCAGGTGGGCAGAGGGCAGCTGCAGCCGGTGGGGAGTGGGCAGCAGTAGCGGCACACGCCACTTTGCTGCCCGTGACACGTCAAGCAGCAAGGCGACCACCAGCAGCCGCACCGACAACACCAGCAACAGCAGCAGCACAAGCTGGGGGGTTTCCTGTAGTGGCAGAGGACGCAGAAGTAGGATGGCTGCTGAAGGAAGCAGCTGCTGCTGCGCCTCTGTCCCCCCCAGAGGAAGATCAGGACGGCCTCTGTGAACAGTCTCTTCAAGAAGGTGCTGCAGGCTTTCAGCGCGGAGCACCAGCCGCACGCCAAGCTACAGGCGCAGGAAGAGCAGCAGCGGCAGCGTCATACACAGCAGCAACAGCACAAACAAGAGCGCCAGCGTTGATAGCAGGAGCAAAGCCAGCAGACGTCGCCACCAGCGGACTGCACGAGCGAAGAATTGCGTCGTCTGCTTGGCCGCTGCAGGAGCAACAAAGGCAGCACCAGCAGCAGCAGTGTCACCAGAAAGAAGACGGAGAAGCGCAGCAGCAGCACCAGCCGTGCGCGAACCACAGCAGCACACAGAGGCAGCAGGATCTCTCCGCGTTGCCGCAGCAGCACTCACGCTATCCTCAGCTTTCGTCGCAGCAGAACTGCTGCGCCTCGTCTCTCCTCTGCTATGCCGCGCTGCAGGACTTTCCTCCGGGGTTCACCTCTGCTGCTGATGCTGCTCTTTATTCTGCTGCCGCTGCTGCGACTCTTCCTTCTCGCATTGCTGCTGCCGTTCCTTCTCCTTACGCCGCTGCTGCAGCTCTCCCTTCGGCTGCCACTGGTGCTGCACTGCCACCTGCGGCGGCTGCTGCGATTTCCGGTGGTTCACTCACCCTGCGTGGCGCTACTACTGCTGCTGCTGCTAATCCTCCCCGCAGAGTGCGGTGTGCGGCGCTGCAGCAGCAAGAAGACGTGCTGGCGCGGCAGCAGCAGCAGCCGTGGTATTGTCAACAGCAGCAGCATCAGCAGCACTCGCTGTGTTTGCCTGCCTCACCCGACAGCCTGCAGCAACAGCAGCAGGAGTTTTCTCCTTCAGCTGCCGCTGCTGTAGCGGCATCGTCCACGATTCCAGTTCCGTCCGCAGCACCGCCAGCAAGAGCAGCACCAGCAGCTGCTGTTTACGACTGCAGCAACGGAAGGGAACCTGCAGGTGTTGCTGCTGCTGCTTCTGGATATACCCGAGGCGCCGTCGTTTCCCTTCAGACTGCAGGGGAGGCAGCGGCGCGTCGCTACCTGCCCCACACTGAGCAGCAACAGCAGCACCAGGCGCAAGCAGCGCGACACCGCGAGCAACACAGCAACGGCTGCAGCCTGCTGCTGCACCCTCCCTATCCGCAGCCAGACCCAGAGGAAAGCCTCTCGCTACTTCAACAGCAGCAGCAACAGATGCAGCAGAGGTTTTATGAACAGCAACGTGACCAGAGCTTTCAGCAGCAGCCGCAGTCTGTCCCGCAGCACTGGCTGCCACAGCAGCAGCTGCTGCACGACAGCCTGCAACAGCAGGAAGCGCGTCTTGCTCACCAGCGGCTGCGGAGGCAGCAGCTGCAGCGTGCAGATCAGCAGCATCCCCGGCGGCTGGTTCCATCAACGCAGCTGCAGCCCCTTGCAGGGGCGTCTCCTGTCAGTCTTTCTCCCGGATCTTCTCCTGCTGGTGGATCTTCGACTAGTCACTGCTCCTTCTCTCCCTCAGCGGCACTGATGGATAATACATCGCTTCTTTCTGCTGCAGCGTCTTCTGCTGCAGCAGCCGCTCCTGCTTTCTGTCTTGCTGCTCCTTCAGCACCGGCCCCGGCTGCCTGTCGTGCTGTTGCTTCTGGGGCTGCTGCAGCTGCTGCTCCTCCGCCAGAAGTCGCAGCTGCAGGTGTGACACTTCCCCAGAGAAGGAGGACCGCAGCCAGCGCAGAGCGGCAGTCCTGGAGCAGAGAAGAAGTCGCAGCAGCAGCAGCAGCAAGTGCGTCAGCAGACGCAGAAGCAGCGGTGGCAGCACGCCTCTCTCTTCACAGCAGCATGTTATCTGCGGGTGCCGGTTATGAAGAGGAGTTGCCTCAGGAACAACGGCAGTCGCACCGACTCCAGGGAGAAGAAGAAGAGGAAGAAAAAGGGGGAAGACGAGACGGCGGCAGGCGGCAGCAGCGAGACAGCGGCGGCAGAGCGCCGCTGATGTGGGGAGGGCAACTGCAGCAGCTTCTACAGCAGGATCACGGGGAGAGAGAGGAGGACGCGCAGCTCTCACCTCGTCAGCAGCAGCGGACTTTGCAGCACCGCCACGCCCCAAGAGACCAGCAGGAGCAGAGAAATTGGCAGCAAAACTCCTGGCAGCAGTCAGCCACAGAGAAGCTGCTGCAGCACGCAGCAGCTCCACTTCACCGCCACCAGAGGCTCCAACTTTACACCCTGAAGGGAATTCCCTTCGATGCTGCTGCTGCTGCTCCTCCTCCCCCGTCTAGTATTTCGTATTATCCCCCTGCTGCTGCAGCTGGGTCATTTTCCTCTCTCTACGCCCCTCCTGCGCCTTCGGCTTCTGCTGCTGCTGGTCCTTCTATTTCTCTGTACACCCCTGCAGACCCTGGTGCTGCTGTTGCTTCCTCCTCTCTATATGGTCCTCCTCCTTCTTCTCTCCCTCCACGTCTTCCTTCCGCTTCGCATGCAGTGACTTGCCGTCCCCCTCCCGCCGCTGCTGCTGCGTACCTATCTGCTCTTTATACACCTGCTGCGGCTGCTGCAGCCCTTTCTCCCTACGGCAGCCCCGCAGAAGCGCAGCATCCCCCGGCACGGCAGCCAGAAGCAGCAGCAACGCAGAGAGCGGGGATGATAACAGCGGCAGCGCTAGGAGGAGCAGTCTGCGCAGCAGCACAGAGACCAGCAGTCGAAGAAGCACGGGAGGCTGCGATCGAAGAGGAGAGGGCTGCTGCAGCAGCAGCAACAGGGGGCGATCAGAGATTCAGAAGAACACCGGCAGAGGTACACACAGCAAGCGTCTCACAGCAGCAGAGGGAGGAGCAGACAGCACTAGAGGCGCGATGTTGCATCCGCGCAGCAGATGGCGGACTGCTTATAAGGAAGGAAGAAGCTGCGCTGTTGTGGAAAGAGACACGCTTTTCTGACAGCAATCTTCGCTACATTGCTGCAGTGTTTCAGCGCCTTGTTAAGCTGCGGCAGCTGCGGCAGACTGCGAAGCTGCAGCAGCAAGCTTCCGGCTGCTGCTGCAGCTGCAGCGGCAGCAGCAAGACCAGGAAGAGCCACGGCGTCAGCAACGACAAGAGAGAAAAGAGCACCGGGGAGGCAGAGGAGAGGCAACATGCGAGCAGAGATGTTCCTTGCGGTGTTTGTAGCGCAAATTCTATCGGAGCCGAAGAAGTAGAGCAGTTCTGGCTGGCTTACGCTTGCCTGCAAAGAGAAAGCTATTCTGTAGGTGTTCTGTCAGCTTCCCCCTCTTCCTTTTCTTTGCAGCAGCAGAAGCAGCAGCAGCAGCGTCTAGCCTCTGCTGCTGTCGGAATCCCACCTGCGACTTTCTGCGACCGTCTTGCTGCTCCTACTTCAGAAAGGCTTTCTCTTCTTCCCTGTGCTGCTGCAGAGACTGGTGGTTCTCTCGCTGCTGTCTCCCTTCCCCCTGCTGCTGTTCCCCTCCCCGCCTTTGTCTCCTCTCTCTCTCCGTATCTTCCACGTCCTCCTGCTCTTCCTGCTGCAGCTGCTGGTGAGGCTGCTGCGTCGGCTGTTTGGTTCGAGGAATGCGCGGTACGGCAGCAGCAGCAGCAACAGCAGCAGCAAGACGTCACGAAGGGGGCAGGGGGAGGAGGCACAGAAGGAAGAAGCGTGGACTGCGCCTTTCGGCTCCGGTTCGACCGCGGACGCCTGGGACGGATCTACGCGGGCAGCAGCAGCAGCAGAATTGATCTGCTGCGGTTTACTCGGCTGCTCGCACTTCTCGACGGAGAGGCGCTTCACAGCCTGCAAAGCTCAGTGGGCCTGCTGCGCCTGCGTCTCATTTTTTTGTATTTTGCTGATGACTCAGCAGCAGCAGCAGGAGCAGCCAGAGAGAAACAACGAGGACGCAGGGAAGGACCAGCAACAGCAGCAACAGTAGACGATGTTGGCTGCGGCGGTGGAATCCTTGCGAGCGGGGGAAGCAGCAGAAATGAAGAAGAAAGAAGAAGGGCCGCAGGAGGAGAAGAGGCAGATAGAGCAGCGACAGAGACACAGGGAGGCGGAACCGGAGCTCCAGCAGCACGCGCAGCAGCAGCGGTGGCCTGTCGAACAGGGGCAGCAGCTGAACCGACAGCAGCAGCAATAACAACATCAGATACAATTTCTGCTGCCGCCTCTGCTTCTTCTTCTTTTTCTTCCGGTTGCGCCGTCCACGGCTTCGAAGAAAAGGCAGAATTCCTGCACGCGGGCTGCAGCAGCCAGCAGCAGCAGCAGCTGGCGAAGCACACAGCAGCTGCCGACGCAACGCACCAGCTGCACCAGCAGCAGCGGCACTTGCAATGGCAGCAGCACGTCCTGCAGCACTCCGCGCAGCAGCAGCCGCAAGCGCGTCGGCAGCAGCACTGTCGTCAGCAGCAGCAACAGCACGAGGAGGAGGAGGACACGAAGAAGAGCGAAAAGAAGGAAGGCGAGGGGGAGATCAACACAGAGAAGGAGGTCGTCGTATGGAGAGAATGGAATTTCTACGGATTCAGGCAAACTCTCCTGTCCACGCCCTACGTGACAGGTATATCTCCCACATCAAATCGCGTCCCTTCCCCCCTCTCCTGCCTCACCTCCCAACAGTTCTCCACCTGCACAGTCTTCTCGTCACACACAAGTGTGTACATTCCTCTGAAAATCTTCCCCTCTGCGTCCACAGTGTTTATATGTGTGTCTGTATATGGACATATAACGCGTTTTATATATCTACGTATAGGTGTACACATATACATACATACGTACGCGCCTCCACACACCTTTCTATACACCCCCGTCTGTCTGTAAGCCTCTCTCCATATATTTGTATATACACGTGTGTGTCCCTACGCGTACGTGTATGCACACATATATATATATATATTCGTATGTACACACGCGTTCCTATTTCTCTACACAGCTGTCTCCCTCTACTCTCACACGTGTGTGTATATATGTATGTCCACCTTAGTATCTATAGGCGCGCCTCTCCGCACCTGTGTGGCTGCCCGTTCTCTCCGTATAGAGACCCGCGTCTAAATCTGTCTCTCTTAATTTACATGTGTCCACATACCTGTGTGCGTCTATCTGTATACATACGTGAGTTTTCAGCTGCGTATCTACTCCTCGTGCTACCCGCAGTTAGGTACACCCCCCTGCGCGCGCGCATAGCTGGAGGTGTCCTTTCTCCAGAGAAGCTTCTCTATTCGTGTACGACACATGTAGAGAAGGGACGGAGAAAGTGGGTGGAATAGGAAAGGAAGAAAAGGGAGGAACTGAGAGACGAATACAGAGCGCGAAGGCGAGCAGCACAAATCTCTCTGTTCGCTCGTGCCGGTCCCCCCTGCATGCCTCCGCGTCAATGTGGACAAACAGCTGAAGACAAATATAAATATATATGAGTTTCTTTTCCGTTCTAGAGGCTTCTCTATCTTTGCCTCACTCTCCTGCTACTTGCACGTCTACATATATTCCTAACACGTAAACACTCGGATACGCGTCTCTGTGTGAGACCTAGCACTACGTAGGTATATACATATATATATGTATACCTGCTACGCTAACTACATATGCTTACACATCTATCTACATATATATATATACACGTATATAGTCGTCCTACTACTATGTACGTCTATCCATATATATATATATGGGTATACATACATGTATGTATGGCTCACTATATATGCACGCATGTATATATATATATATATATATATGTAGAGTCGTTGATGAGTACCCGGCCCTTGGTGCGATCTTCACTCACGTACTTCTTCGATATGCTTAACTTTTTTTTTCGTCTCTTTTTCTGTTCTTCTCCGTTTGCCCGCTTACTCGTGAACGACTCGCTTTGCCGACAGACACACACAGAGACACCAATACGTGGCCGAGCAGGAGCGCTGAATCGATTTTTCTTCGGTTCGTGTCTCTTCTCAATGCACACATATTCACGTATATCGCCACCTCCCTATTTCTCCCCTTCTTCTCCGTCTCTCTCCTTCTCCCTGTCTACAGATATATATATATATATATATATATATATGCGTATATGTGTGTGTGGGTATAGACAGGGGCAACGGCGAGGCCGTAGAATGTAGTGGACTGTCGTGGTAGAGAGCGAGAGTGGAAGAAGACGGAGACGGAGTTGAAGAGGAACACTTCTTGCATGCGCTTCGAAAGTTTCTCGTTTCTACACGTGTACGTGTGTAGATTTACCTCTCTTCATATGTGCACGCGTGTGTGTTTCTGTATACAGGCATATGCATATAAATGTTTGAGTATTGCTTTCTTTGCATGCGTGAACAAGGGTGGAGTTTAGTGTAGTCCCCTTGGTGAGAATCTGCGGTTTGTCGACGGATGTGTCCGCTGCTGGTGCCTTCCCAAAGGTGTGAATACATGGATAGGTGCATGTAGATAAGGTAGTGCGCTGGGCTGCTGCGCATGCGCGTCAGCATCGTGGAGCGCCGCGACTTTGCTGCTTATCATCTTCGTATAGAGAGTCTTTCGCAGAGAACAAATACGAAGACGTTCCTCTGCAGAGAGAGAAGAGGGACCTCCGTAAGGGAAAAAGAAGAAAGGGGGTGGACACATAGTCGATTAGACCAAAACGGCCTGAGGACTCCTTCGTGTGCTGCTCCCCAACTTCCAGGTGTACGTACACCCGAGAGAAAGACAGACTCACACAGAGAGACCGAGACACACACGTTCACTGTGAGAGAGGCGTCGCAGACATTTTTGTGTGACTTCTTCGGTTTCTTTTAAGCTTTTCCTTTTGCTTCGTCTTTGCCCATCCTCCTTGCTACGCAGCAGCTTCGCTCACTTCCCTCCCAGCAAACTGTCCTCTGCATTTGCTGCTTTGCGCTACTGGAAAAGCTGCCGCGCCTGCTCCACCTCGGCCCCACCGTGCTCTCTTTAGACGCTGCTGCGCCTGCTCGGCTGCTACGTTTTCTTGCCCTGCGACTCCTGCTGCTCTGCCGCGGCTCGTCCGACGCTGCGCTGCTGCTGTCGCTGGAGCTGCTGCCGTGCCGGCATTTTTGCTGCGGACGGTGTTGCTGCAGCTGCCCCTTCTCCTCTTTTTGAAGGAGAACTTGTCGCTTCTTTTTTTTGTGCTCTGACAGCGTTGAGGCTCTTCGACTCCTTGAAAGGGCGCTCCGGCGGCACCACGTCGTCTCACGTGGGAGGAGGGTGCGCTGCTGCTTGCATGCATCTCTTTTGTTTGTCTCTTTCAGCTCTGGCACTCGTCTGTGTATCTTCCTCGTGCTTCTACGGATATTTTTGCAAGCCGCACAGCTCTTCGTTACCCTGTCACCTTCTTGTATTCTTCACTTCTGTTCTAGGCCCCTGCAGGGGACAAATTCTCCGTCTCTCTCTCGATTTGCTGCAGTGCAACGGCGGAGGAAGTCCGCGTGAGTACAACACTCTTGCCGTCTCGTCTTGCATGCATCAAGTGCTTGCCTTGCCTTTTAACACTCTCTCTCTCTGTGTCTCTTTCTGCTTTCCTCTCCCTTTCTGTCTCTCCGTGCGGGGCAGGAGCTGCGCTCTCTGTTGCTTCGTGGGAGACGCTGCTTTTCTGCGTGGTACCTCTTCCTCTGTGCGGAGACAGTTGTTGCTGCGTTCCTGCGCACACACATTTTTGCTCGGGAGAAGACTTCTTGTCTGCTGTTGCCCTCATCGAAGGAGAACAAGCGTCACCGTCCCCGTCTCCCCCATGTACACCCCGACTTCTTGTAGTGCGTGACGCGTCATGCATGCGTTTGCCTCACACTTCCCGGCAGCCCGCATACCCACCACCCACGCGCTCGCAAGACTTCTCTATGTTGTTTGCTGAACAGAAGCCGGCGCTGTGGCCTGCCCCCCCACGCTGGACGAGGCGCTGCAGGCCGTCCGGCGTTCCCGAAGAAGAAGCAGCTGCTGCTGCACCGGAAGACTGCCGACAGCAGCAGGAAGAGCAGCAGGGGGGGCGGAAGGACGCCACGGACAGTCACGAGCAGAAGAAAAAGAAGACGCAGAAGCAGCAGCAGCAAGGGCGGCGGGTCCGCAAGACGCTTTTGCGTCACCAGGCGTCGGAGCTCGAGAGCCCCCAACGGCAGTGGAGGCAAACGCGGCAGCAGGAAGAGCAGCAGCAGCAGCGCTGCGCATAGAGGAAGGGCCCGTCGCTACTTTCGAAGATTTCTGGCAAATGGTAGCTTCTTTTGTTATTAGGTAAGTTCGCCTTCCTTTCCGTTTCCCCCGTTGCAGAGAGCAGTCCTTGGCCCCGCGAGAAATACCGCTGTTTTTCCGTCTCTCCCCCTCCGTATCTACCTGCATCTCTGCCTCGCTTGGTGGCAGCTCCGCGGCTCTCCCTCACGAGGCGCTTTCAGCTCTCGAGACTTCATTCTATACATGTCTTCATATACATATGTGGACGTAACTGTGTACAAACATCTCTCTCTCTATATATATATATACGTATGCGTGGAGCGCGCAAGTGTGCATGCTTTTCAGCCGCGATATATATATATATATGTACACGTGCTTTTCAGCCCGCAAAATACATATACATATACACATGTAGACTACACTGTGTCTCTATATACGTCGAAGATGACCCCGACTACTTATATATATACATCGGTGTACACGCATACATATAAGCATACATCCATCCATCCATACAACCACACTACGGACTTGTGTATGTAAGCATATATACATGTATATTACGGACGTACGTATGTGACTATATATATATGTATATATGTAGGTATAGAGTACGGACTTGTATATGTAAGCACGCAGATACATATATTAATGTGTGTGTACGGATGACTAAGTTTTCTATGTAGACACATACATATAAATATATGGAGGAAGCCATCCGGTGGGTTTCGAGGAAGAAATGGCGCAGATTTGTAGGTGCGCGCATAGAAGTGCGTGGAAATGCCAGGTTTACATGTCTAGCGACTACGGCTGCAAATAACTGTCTATCTACACCTACATATACATATGATATATATACGTGAGCCGTCTGTCTCCCTATACATATATATACGTGAGCCGTCTGTCTCCCTATACATATATATACGTGAGCCGTCTGTCTCCCTATACATATATATACGTGAGCCGTCTGTCTCCCTATACATATATATACGTGAGCCGTCTGTCTCCCTATACATATATATACGTGAGCCGTGTGTGTCTTTCTATCTACACATACATAGAAGCAGTAGCTGTTTATATCTACCTACACACATGTATATATTTGAGTAAAGTGCGTCTCTACGTACATATATAGAGAAGAAACATCTGTCTCTATCTACGCGTCCATACGTATATATATAACTATGGACCGTCTGTCTCCCTACATATACATAGTGGTTGTGTATCTGCCTGCGTGCCCCTCTATATATCTATGCTTGTAGGGGGTCTGCAGGTCTTCGCCACGTGTGAGACAACAGCACAGCAGACCGGCTCCAATGAATGCCGAGCGCATATATATATGTATGATGACACGTATGTATGTGTATATATATAGAGGTAGAGGAAGAGACACAGAAGAAGACCGACGCAGCAGCAGAGGCGGGTTAAATGCGTGCCGGAGACAGTCGCCTCCGCGCACACACAGAGGGGCAGAGGAAAGGGGGGGGGGGGAAACGACGGACGCAGCAGCAGTCGAGGTGGCTTCGACGCCTGCCAAGAGACACTCATTTGTAGACATTGTAGACACACACGTATATATGTATTCGAGGATGGTTTTCTTCGGAAAGTGTTATATAGACGACATGTGAAGAGGCGGACCAGCAGCACATATATGTGTATGTCCGTGCTTTGGGAGGCGAAGGACGGTACAGGCGCATGCAACATATATATATGTGTATGTTCAATGCATACCCTGTATAGATAAATGTGTGGCCTTCACAATATGTATGCCACGTTCGCAATAGATCCACGTCTAAGACATATAACATGTACATATGTAACATTCACAATATATCTTCACAGAAAAGATGACAGAGGGGGGAAGCCGTGCCGGAAGGTCACTTTTTGTTGCTCATTTCCAACAGAGAGAAAAGCGAGGACAACACGAAGACGCATACGCAGCTACTTGGACGATGTATATATATATTTACATGTTCTTGTGTGTGTGCGTGTGTGGGTGTGGGTGTGGAGGTGTCTGTACGGGCAGGTTGTTGTATGTGCAAGTGATTACATATGTGTGTAGTAGTATATCCACTTCAAGTCATCAGTAGTGAACAAGTTATACAGGAGTCAACCTATATATATATGTATACGTGTATTGCTATAAATATATACGTATATATATGTATGTATGTGTTGTTGAGTAAAACTGTAGGCTCGTTGCTGAGACGGTTTTCTGCGTCGTAGGTCGCTGAAAAAAAGTCGTGTCCCCCGCCTTCGTTGCTGCGGCGACGCGCTCCTGCTGCTGCTGCTTCTTCTTCCTTTCTGCTCGTGCGTCTTCTGATCTTCCTTTTGCTGCTGCTGCTGCTACTGCCGCCGGTGCTGCTGCTCTGCTGCTGCGCGTCCTCGCGCGGTTGAGGGCTGGTGCTACTGTCAATCCTGCTGCTGTCTCTGCTGCACCCCGCTCGCCGCTTCTGTTGGGCCTGCGGCTGCACCTCCTGCTTCGCATGATGCCCACAGCTCTCTGTCTCCCTTCTGCCAGCTCCTGCGTTATCCTTCCACTGCCGTGCATCTACGTAGCTGTTGCTGCTGCTGCTGTTGCGGCTGCTGGTGTTGCTGCTGTTGCTGCAGCTGATCTCGATCTTTTCTCTGACACGGTTGCCACTCCTTCTCGCTGCGAAGATATGCTACCCGCGGGCCACCATGCTTGGTTGCTGCAGCCGGTGCTGCACACGCATTTTCTCCCGTTGCTATTCAAGCCGCTGCTGCTGCTACTGCCGCTGCTTCTCTGCTTGCCTTGCTGGTGTTGGTGTGACTGCTGCTGCATGCTGCTACTTTCCCCACTCGTCTGCTGTGCTGTTCCTACCTCACTGCTGCCTCCGTCATTGCTTCCGCTGCTTCTTCGACTGCCTCCGTCCCTGCTGGTACTGCCCTTCCTCCTGCTGCGGCTGTCGTCGCTGCTGCTGCTGCAGCGCAGCATACGAGCCTCCTCTGCTCCTCGTGCACGTGCTGCTGCCCTACCTCGTGCACGTGCTACTGCTGTGAGGCCAGTGCTGCTATGGCGCTGCCGGTTCCGTGGCTGCTGCTCTTGTCTCTGCTTCTGCTGCTGCTGCTGTGAAGGAGAGAGGATTCGGCGTGCATCCCCTTCCTGCTGCAACGGGCTTCTCCCGTTCTTTCTGCTGCTGACGCTCCCTTGACCTTTGCTGCTCCTTGCAACTGCTTCCTGTTCCTCTTGTGCTGCTGGTGCTGCTGTTGCGAACGTACAGAGGCACGTCCCGTCTCTTCAGAATTCATTTTTTTTCTTCTGTTGCAACAGCAGAGGGACAGCTGCTTCGGCGGCCTCTATACCCCCTGCAGCATCTGCCCTTCCCGCCGCCCGTCCCGAGAAACAGCTGCTGCTGCTGCTGCCACAACAGCAGCAACAGCGGTAACAACAGCAGCAACAGCAGTGATCTTGCTGCTGCTGCCAACACGTGCCACTGCCATCACCCAGACGGCCTCTCCTCGCCTCCTACTGCTGCTGTGAACCGCCGACATCCGCTCTCTTCTTCTTCTTCTTCTTCCTCGCGGGAGGACCAGCAGCAACCCCACGCGCTGCTGCGACACCCGCAGCAACTTCTCACGCAGCGATGCGGCTTCCACACGTTGCAGCAACTCCTTCATCAGCCAGACCATGAACAGCAGCAGCAGCAGCGAGAAGAAGAAAGACAGCAGATGCAGCGGGCAACAGGCGCCTGCAACGAGGTGCAACAGTTGCCCAGCAGATCCACTTCCGCAAAGAAAAGGTATACTCTCAGCTGCAGACATCGAACTGCAGCAGCACTGTTCACTGACGCACACGCATTTGCTGCTGCTCGCTCCGGCCTCCTGCTCTCTCGCTGGTGCTCCATATGCTGCGCCGTTGGCTCCCTCGTCCTGCTCCAAATGCTGCTCCGCTACCTGCTGCCCCCTTTTCGCTGCTGGTCTGCTTGCTGCGGCTACTGTGGCTGCCTTCCTCGTGTTGCTGCTGCTACCACGCGCTGGACACGCTGCTGCGTCCCGCGTGCTGCTGCTGCTGCCGCTCTGCCCCCTGCTGATGCCCCTCTGCCTGCAGCTGCTGCACCGCTGCTCTGCGTCGCGGCTGCTGCGCATGGGGTTCTGCTGCTGCTGCTTCTTCTTCTACGCCCCACACATTTTTGTTCTCATAGATCAGGGAGAGAACCTGCTGCGCAGGCTTCGCATCAGTAGAGCCGATCCCCTTCGTTTGTCGCCGTCTTCCTGCGGCGCTCTGCATGCGTCCACCGGCGCGTCTGTGCCTGTGCCGCGCTTCTCTCTTCGTCTCCCTCTCTTTGTCGAGATACACACACAAATAGACAGATAGAAAGGGAAAGGTACTGTCGTCACCTATACGTACAAATACATGCGCATATATATATACGTACATACATATACAGCAATACTTGTAGGGAAAAGTACTGTCGTCACCTATACGTATAGATATATATATATACGTACGTACATACACAGCAATACTTGAGGGGAAAGGTAGTGTCGTCACGTACACGTATACATACATGCGCATATATATACACATATACAGCAGTATTTGTATATACATGTACTGGCGTATCCGGATATGTCTACACTGGGGTATTACCCTGCGTCTGCGACTAGCAGTGAGGGCGGTGCGCCGGTGAATATTTTTTTGTTTTTGCTGCTGCAGCTGCTACTCGTGCAGCGCCGAGTTTGCGCCTCTCTTCCCCAGCGTCCCCACACATCTGCAGGAACCCCTACACATTTGCAACCTCCACGTCGCCGACCTCAAGGACCACCCACCGCAGCAGCAACAGCAACTGCAACAGCAGCAACAACTGCAACAGCAGCAACAACTACAACGGCAGCAACAACTACAACGGCAGCAACAACTGCAACAGCAGCAACAACTGCAACAGCAGCAACAACTACAACGGCAGCAGCAGCTGCAACAGAACCGCTGGCAGGTGCAGCAGGAAGAGTACAACAGGGTCCAGCAACCGCAGGCAGATATCCTCGCAGGGGCGCCTGGTGCAGCTGCTTTTGAGTCTCAGCCTGACCCGTTGCACTTCCATCAGCAGCAGCAGCTCCTCAAGCTGCAGCAGCTTCCCCAGCAGCAACTGCAGTTCGCTGCGCAGCAGCAGCTTCTCGAGCAGCAGCAACCGCACAGGGACGTGTTTACTGGATACACCTCTGGCTGTACTGCTGCTGCTGCTGCTCCCCGCCTGCTGCTGCACTCCGCTCTCTTCAGGTGCTGCGTGACCCCGCTGCTGCTCTTCTTCCGGCCGGCACTGCTGCGGCTTCCACTGCTGCTCGTGCTGCTGCTGCTGGAGCAACAGCAGCTCGCGTGGGGACGGCTGCAGCAGGCCGCCGCTGCAGCGACAGTTTTCTCTCGACCGCAGCCCTACAGCATCCACCCACAACAGCAGCAGAAATCGCAGGAGCAGCAGCGGCGCCGCCTCAGTCACCCGCAGCAGCAGAAACAGGAGGCTCCCTACATGCCGCAGCACCGGTACGGGCAGCCTGGCTTCGAGCAGCAGCAGCGCCAGCACTGCGCACAGGCACTGCACAGAGGCGTGCTGCCTCTGCTGCTGACCGCGATTCACCCTTCAAGCAGCAGCAACAGGTGGTGCTACAAAGCCGGTCGCTACAGCAGCAGCTGTCTCCCCATCTACAGCAAGGGCAGCATCAACAGCAGGTAAACGGGGCTCCGTCAGGAGGGCAGCAGCTCCCCTCCAGCAGCAGTAACGTTGCATCACGACTCTCGCGCAGGGCTGCTGCTCCTGCAGTATTTCCTGCGTCTAGGCCTGCTGCTGCTGCAGACGTTAACCACCCTGTTGCTGCTGGTGTGGGATACTCTGCTGCAGCAGCTGCTCCGCGGTATTCTGCTGCTGCTGGCGGATCTCCTGCTGCAGCCGTTTCCTCGTTGTTACATGCTGGTGCAGCTGCATCAGACGATTCGGGACGATCCTCCTTTCATTCTGCTACTACTGCTGCTGACGGTGTCCTGCTGCCGGTAACGAACGTGCTACCAGGTCCCGCAGCAGCAGCGGACGCAGCAGTCGCAGCAGCGGCCGCAGCAGCAGATGCAGCAGCGGCCGCTGCAGCAGGTGCTGCAGCAGCGGCTGCTTCCGTAGCTGCAGCCGATCGTAGCGCCGCCTCGTCTTTTTTGGCTCCCGTGCACACACAGCATCAACTGCTGCAGCAGCAGCGACAGCAGAAGCCACAGCATCACCAACAGCTGCGGCAGAATCGGCAGCAGCAGCAGAATCCGCAACAGCCACAGCAGCAGCGGGCGAACGAGAAGCAGCAGCAGGAACCGACCCAGCAGCAGCAAGAAGGCATGGTTCTTCTGTGTACCACGCAGGAGCAGAGTCCGCGAGATCAGCAGCATGGCGTCTGTTCTCCACAACAGCACGGCGACGGGCAGGAACAGCGCCAGCAGCAGCAGTATATCAGCAGGCACTGGCTGCTGCCTACGAGCAACAAAAGTCAGAGTAGCTTTGTGATTGCTGCAGCACCGATGATAGCAGCAGCAGCAGCCGAACAGCCGAACGGGAGTGACATGTGGCCTTGTGCGGCTGCCGCTCTACAGCGTGCTTCTCAACGTTCCTCCGCAACTGCTGCTGCTGGTCAGTCTCTCACTCTGGCAAGAACAGAGGCAGCTGCAGCCTCTGCGGCCGCCGGCGCAAAAGCAGCATTCGCAGAAGCCGCAGCACCAGCAGCAGCAGCGTCAGGAGGAACAGCAACAGAAGCGGCCACAACAACAGCAGCGTCTGCTAGAAGAGGTCGACCTCCTGCTGGATCGCTCGCGATGCAAGAGCCTCGAAGAGGACAGCAGGGCCTCCCAGGCCGCCACGGCCTAGCGCTGCAGCAGCAACACCGGCAGCAGCAAGACGCCCAGCAGGGAGTGCAGCAGAAGTTGACGCAGGGGATTCACCTGCAGCAGTTGCCACAGCAACAGCAGGAGCGGCAGAAAAAACAGGAGGCGGTGCTACTGAGTAGAAGTGCCCCTCCCTGCGGCCAGCCGTCCGTACCTGACTTCTTTGCTGCTGCTTCTGGTGCTGGTGCAGCCAGCACGCTGCTGCTGGCACGTCGGAATTCGCAGGCGGGACCGACAGGCTTCTCCTCGGGGACTGCGGCTCCAGATTCCAGCAGCAGCACCGGCAGCAGCAACTTGGCTGCGTCTCGCTTAAGCAGCTGCTCTTCGCAACGATGTGGCAGCAGGAACAGCTGCAAGCAACAGCAGCAAGCAAGAGCAGAAGGTGGGGAAGAAGAAGCGGCAGCAGCAGCCGCGCCGCTACCTCCTTCTCCGTCCCCGCGATCGCCTCTCCACCACCACCGCCGCTCCTCGCTTCACTCCTCTCCGGAGCAGCAACAGCAGCACCACGAGCAGCAGCAGCAGGAGCAGGAGCAGCAACAGCAGCAGCACGAGCAGCTAGAGAGGCAGCGAGATCAGCAGCAGCCCCTCCTGCAGCAGCTACGGAAGGAGAAACACCGCGGTGAGCTTCTCATCGGGCAAGATTATCATCTACAGCAGCAGCAGCTACAGCAAGTTGCTTCAACGTCTCGACAGCGCTCCCCCTACGAGCCGCATCAACGGGCAGGCGAGCGGCCGCAGAAGAAGCACCTACAGCAGTGTGAGCGACAGCAGAGGGAAGAGAAGCAGCAGCAACAATCCTGCGAGACGCAGACGCCGCTTGAAGTTGCTACTGCTGCAGCAGGAGAGCTGGACGCTTTAAAAAGCGGCAGCCTGCTAGAGCAGCGCTTGGCAACCCTTAGCACCGACGGCAACTCGGGCCAGCCTAGTGTAAGTCGCCTGTCGTCTGCTGCTGATTCCTCGGCTGTAGAAACTGATCCTGCTGCTGCTTATTCTTCGTCCACTGCTGCTGATGCCTCTGCAGCGGGAAGTGCTCTTTCTTCTCCTTCCACTGCTGCTGCTCGGCCCCTGCTTCACGCCGCTGCGGGTGCTGCGGCTGCTGGGGGCCGTGCTGCTGCTGCTGTTCCTCCTCCTCCACCTGCCCCTGCCCTTCACAAAATTGCCGCTGCTGCTGCCAAGAGTGCTGCTGCTACTGCTGTATTTCATGGGCGCGCAGCTCTTTGTGCTGCTAAAGGCCGTGCCGCTGCTTCGGTCAGAAGTACGTTGTCAGCAGGTGCACTGGCGCCTGTTTCCCTCACCGCTGCTGCCGCAGCTTCTGCGACTCTTGCCGCCGTTGATTCTCCCCTGGCTGCTGCAGCAGCTGGTCCTGCTGCCGGCACTGGAGGACTGTTCTGCGCGGCTGCAGTCTCACAGCAGCTGCGACAGGGCAGCGACCGGGAAACCGCAGCAGCAACCGCAGCAGCAGCGCCCCTCCAGCGCAGCCAAGTGGACGACAGCACCCGCATGCGCAGCAGCAGCGCCGCACCGCTGCAGACGCAGTCAGTGCTGCTATCGCACAACAAAATATCAACTCCCGCTGCTGCGGCGGCTAGGCAGTCATGTGTGCCTCTGACTCACTTCACGGACGTAGAGGACAGCAGCGCAGCCACTGGCGCTGTTGCTGGTGGTGCTGCAACAGCTGAGGCCGGTACGACAGGAAGAGCAGGAGCCGGCGTCAGGCCGACAGCAGCAGGAGAAAGAAGAGGAGCAGCAACGGGAGGAGAACCAGCAACAGCAGCAGCAACTGCGTCGGAGAAGGCAGCAGCACCAGCTGCAGCAGCAGCGTCCCTGCGGGAGGGAGCAGAAAGAGCAGCAGGAAACGGCGGATACGCAAGGGAGGCAGGGAGGTGGAGTGTGTCCGCTGACGCATCATCGGTGAGACAGCAGGTGCTGCAGCGGCAGCAGCAGCCGTTTAGCGCTGCGGCCGAGAGAAGAAAAGCGGCGGCCGGAGCGGCAACAGGAGCACGTCAGGTGGCTTCTGCCGGCGCAGGGGGAGGCACTGATGTCAGCAGCAGCAGCAGCACTGGCCGAGAAGACTGCAGCGTGAGAAGCACCAGCAGCAGCACTTGTGCCCAAGCGTACCTCGTCGGCGAGCGGAAGCCTTTAGAAAGGCTGCCTCGTCGAAGACAGGAATCTGCTGCTCCTGCAGCTGGCCAGAGTGTGGGGCAGCAGGAGACAGACCCGCAGCAACAGCTGCTCCGGCGGGAAGACCAGAGAAAAAAGCAGCAGCCGCTGCAGGCAACAGACATGAGAGTGCTACAGGAACAGCAGCAGGAGGAAGCGCGCGGGCCAGAGCCGCCCCCCCAGGCCGAAAGACGGCAGCAGCAGAAGGCGCAGAGAGAAGAGCAGCAGAAGCAGCAGCAGCAGCAGGAAAGGCTGAAGGAGGAATCCAGTCAAGCAGGAAAGAGAAATACTGCCGCAGCTGCTGCGGCAGTGTTGGCTGCCCGGCAGAAGCAGTTTCTGGTGGAGGATCAAGCAGGAGCGGCAGCAGCAGCAGCAGCAGCAAAATTCTCTTCTACCAGTGCTGCAGAAGCAGCAGCAGCGGCTTGTTCTGCAGCAGCAACAGACGAGGAAGTTGGCTCGTATCTTCCGTCTCCTGCTGCTGAGACTGAGCCTGCAGCAGAAGCCAAAGCAGGAGCAGGAGGAACGCTCCATCAGCCAGCGCTGTGTTTAACTGCCGCGCATCTGCATATATCAGAAGGAAGCAGCCCCAGCGTGTGGCTGTACGCGAGACAGAGAGAGCAGCAGAGCGGCAGCAGCAGCAGTTTGTCTGCGTCTCTGGTGTCTTACCCGCCCGCGCTGAGCCCCACCCCACAGCAGCGACGCGGCCCGCAGCAGCTGCTGCTGCAGCAGCAAGGCTCACAGCAGCTGTCTTGCAAGTCAGACCTCATCGAGCAGCAGCAGCAGCAGCGGGAGGGGTTGCAGCAGCTGTGCCCGCAGGAGCAGCAGCAGCAGTCGGTCGGAGAGAAACAGCAGGACCAACAGCAACTGCTGCGAGGGGTGCGCGAGCAAGTCTGTCGTCTTTCTTCTTCTTGTTCTTCAGCAGCAGCAAAGCACCGAGCTGCTTCTGCTTCTCCTATCGTCGCTCCACTGCCGTCTTCGCCCCCCGCCGCTGCTGCTTCCCACAGACGCGGGGGACGCATGCATTCACTCGTCAATTCCGTCGGTCTGCTGCTGGGGGATCTTCTCTCGGGTCCTGCCCTAAGTCTTTGTCTGCTGCAGGAAACTGCTTCCATAGAACTTCCCTGCGGGCAGCAGCAGCAGCGAAAGCAAGAGCAGGGGAAGCAGCAGCAACTGCAACAACCGCAGCAGCAGCAGCGACAAGTGGAGAGGTACCTCCTGCGGCGGCCACACCCACGCGAGCATCTGCTACAGCACCGGCAGCCTTACCAAAGCACGCTGCAGCAGCGCCAGCAGCCGCTCGAGGACGGGACCGACGAGGAGCAGCGGCGGCAGCAGGGGGCAGGGCAGACCCTGCGGGTTTATCCCCAGCGCAGCGGTACCGCCGCTATTTTGAGACAAGCAGAAACAGGCAACATAGAGACGGGAGGAGGAGACGGTCGTCCTTATTCCTCAGCAGCCGGAGAAGCGGCAGCAGCCGCGTTGACTTGTGCTGCTGCTGCTCCAAGGGGTAGGGAAGGGAGAGGAGGCGGACCATTCTATGCCGGACGAGGAGCAGCAGGAGGAGCCCAGCAGCTGCTGCCGGTATGCGCAGACGAAGTTGGGGCTACGACAGCAACAGAAGATTCAAACATGGCCGCTTGCAGCAGCAGTATAGCCGAAGCACCTGCTGCTGAGTGTGGTGGTGCTGCTGCTGCTGCGATTGCCGCTATTGCTGATTCTGCCTCTCGTGCCGCTGCTGCTCCGGCGACCGAGGGGGGAGGTAACACTGGGAGCAGGGGACGCAGGAACAGCAACCGAAACAGCAGCCAGAACAGCCGCGCAAGCAGCTGCAGCGGCAGGCGCGAAGCTGATGCGTCAGAAGCACAGACGCCGCTGCTGCTGCAGTGTGAGCCGCAGCGCAGCTCCCTTCCCCCCACCGCGCTGCGCTGCAGACCGCATCTGCAGCAGCAACGCGTGCAAGACCAGCAACGGCTCCAACAGCAGCAGGACGGACGGCAGCAGCAGCAGGAAGAGCAGCCGCAGGCTTTTCAGGAACAGCAGCAGGGACGACGGCTACAGCAGCAGCACTCCCAGGAGCAGCAGCAGCGACATAGGCCGCGCGACACTCCACCGCAGCAGCAGCAGCGTTTTTTGACTGAGCGCAGCAGCAGTGACCGGCAGAGCCCTGGCGCTGCTGCAAGAGGCTACTGCGCTGAGGAGTCGCATGCAGCAGCAGAACAGCGGATTTGCAACGAAACCTTCAGCGGCGCTGTTGTTGCTTCTTCTTCTTCTTTTCAAGAGACTCGCGGCGCAGCTGCCTTGGCAAGTCCTACTGCTGCTCCTGCGGCAGGCGTTGCTGGTGGTGCGAGGGACACTGCTCAGGCGTCTATTGCTGCTCCCTGTGTTGCTCATGCTGCAGCGGCTGCAGGAAATGAAGAAGCTGCGTTTGACACAGTTTCTCCGTCGAGGAAAGAAGTGGGGCCGCAGCCACTCGTGCGGCCGCAGGACGCCTGGGAGCAGCAGCAGTCGGTGGCGTCCCCCCTGGCTGCAGCGCGCTCAACAGGGGGAGGCAGCACTATCCGTGCTGCACCAGAAGCAATAGCAACAGGGAGCGGCTCCGAGCCAGCAGCAGCGTCAGGCTGCTGTGGCAGCTATGGAACTACAGAAATCTCAGCAGAAAATGCACGTCAAAAAGTCTCAGCAGCAGCAGCAGGACACTGCAGACAGAGAACAGCAGCAACTGAGGAGGAAGTAGGTGAAGAGAACTCGACGGGCAGACTCAAAGCTGCAAACAAAGTGGCAGCAGAGGGAGCGAGCGACGATGAGGTGCCGCCAGCAGCAGCAGCAGGAAGTAGCGCGAGTGGAGGAAAGGGAGGAGAAGCAGCAGCAGGAACATCAATACAGCCTGCAGCACTTGCTTCCTCGCAGGCCGCAGCATATTATTCTCTCCCAGCAGCCGAAGAAGAACAGCTGGTTATCTCTTCTTCAGCTTGCTCCTCCATCGGTGCTGCTGCTAACGCTGCTGAAGAGGCGGCTGCAGCAGGTGGCAGTCTGGCCACCAGCAAGGCAGCAGCAGAAGACGGACGAGCAGCAGCTGCAGCAGCAGGAGACGGAAGAGCAGCGCCGGACGAACTTGCAGCGCGTGTCGAGAGAGGAGGAGGAGGAGAAGCAGCAGCGTCGGCAAGAGGAAAAGCAACACCGAGAGGAGCAGCGACAGCCGCAGGAACAGGAGCAGCAGGGAAAGGAGCAGCAGCAGAAGCAGAGGTCGTCGAAGACGGAGGAGCAGGAGTAGGACTGGGCAGGGGATACGACGGGTCGGAGACAGCGGCAGCGGGTGCAGGAAGTCGTAGCGTCTTTGCTGTCCCCGTTCACTGCGATTCCTTCGATATTTCTTCGTCAGCGGCAGATCTCGAGAGCCTCGCTTCTCTGTGGCCTTGCAGTTTTACGTCTTTGTACTCTGCGTCGGACTTTGTTGCTGTTGGCTCTCCGTTCTCGATTCATGCTGCTGCTGCTCCTGCTCCTCCTCCTCCCTCTCCCTCTCCGCCTTCGCTGTTTCTGCAGCAGCAGGCGCAAGGTTTCTCCCCTCCTCCTGAGGCTGCTGCTGACACAACAGCGGCCACGCCACCTTCTGCTGCTGTTCCTCGCGTCCGTCCTGTTGCTACTGCTGCAGAAGGCAGAAGATTCAGCGACTCAGCAGCAGCTGCCGCTGTGACGAGGCAGACAAGTGGCACAGATGAAGAAGGGAGAGCAGATTTCCCGGCAACGGCTGCTGCTGCTGAGAGGTGGGAGACCGCCGACCTTGATGCTTCAACTGCAAAGAAAACTGCTGCTGTCCTTTCTGCCGCTGCCGCTTCTGAAGCAGAAGCGACCCGCCAGAGATACGACCACGGCCGTCCAGAGGCTTCGGTGGAACATGCTGCTGTTGCTGGTGCTGCTGCAGCTGCTGCTCGGCAGTCTGCCACAACTCTTCCTGCTGCACTGTGTGCTGACGCTTTCAGTTCTTCTTCTGCGCCTGCTACTGCCGTTCTCTCTGCTGCCGACGTTCGGACTCAGCAAATTCTTCCTGCTTTGCGGGGGAATTTCTCGCTCTACGGCGACGGCGATACGGTGCAGCAGTTTCCCCGTTTGCAGCAGCAGCAGCAGCAAGGTGGGGGGCACGTGGCGCCGCGGGCGCAGGACGGCGAGGAGCGACAAGGAGAGGTAGCCGTGCCGCAACCCCAGCAAGAGCAGCAGTCGGGAGGTCTTCTCAGCGCAGCGCAGGGGTGCGTGGAGCAGCAGGAAGAAGAGGAGCAGAAGAAAGAAGAACTGCTGTCACCGCAGGAGCAGCACGAGAACACATTGCTTTTGACGGCGCAGCTGCAGCAGCAGCGGAGACTTTTGCTGGAGCAACAGACGCAGGAGGAGGGGGAGAAACCGGAAGAACGACGGCAGTCGGAGCAGCAGCAACAGCAAAGGCAACCAGGCTTTTGGGTCGTGCGGCGCATGCAGCAGAGGCCGCATCGCGGTGAAGAAAAGAAGACTGCTACTGCTGCTGCTAAGGTCGGTGCTGCTATTGGCGACACTGCAGCAGGAATCGAGGAGAGAGCAGAACTTGCTGCTTTGCCTGTGGGGTTGCTAGGAAGTCGCAGAAACATCGAACCGGATGCTACAGCAGACATAAGCGGTGCCGCAGCGGCAATAGCAGCAGCTGCTGCTGCTCGGGCCATACGTGCAGCTGCTCCTGAGCAACTCGCAGAGTGTATTGCGGCGGGGAAGCTCGCGATAGCTGCTGCAGCAGCAGCGGCAGGAAGCGCAGCGGCCGCTGGTGGAGGAGTTGGTGCAGTCGCAGCAGCAGGTGCTGGTGGAGAAGCAGCAGCAGGAGGAGTGTCTTCCTGGTGGAAGCAGAAGTCGGAGGCTGCTTTGCTGCCGCAGCAGCAGGAGCCAAGAAGCAGAAGCGACGGCAAACGAGCGATTCGAGAAGCAGCTGCAGCGGCAGCAAGACGGAGCCGCAGCTCGGAAGGGAGTTTTGAGGGGAAGAGAAAAAGAAATCTGCTGATGCAGCAAGGACCTACCGACGACAGGCATGCTGCAACAGCAGCAGCAGGAAGAAATGGAGCTGCAGAAGGTGGGGCAGCAGCAGCAAGAAGAACAACAGAGAAGGACTGCGGCTTCCGCGCAGCCGCGTCTTCCATCGGAGACGGGCACACGCCTCTGCACGCGTGGAACGCAGCAGCAGGACGGACAGCAGCAGAGGGAGGACCAGCAGCAGAGGAAGGACGGAGAGTCGCAGCAACGGATAGAGCAGCAGCTACAGCAGCAGAACGAGGGAATGCAGAACAACTTGCATCGCTAGTACGTGAAATACCTCTGCAAAAGCAGCGGCAGCAGCTGCGCCGCGCTGCAGCAGACGCAGCAGCACATTCCTTTGCATGCGCTGATGGGTGGGTGATGCACCAGCAGCACCGGGCGAGGGAAACAGAAGAAGAAGAGGAAGAAGAACGAGTTACGGCAAAGCAACGGAAAGAAAAAGAGACAAGAAGGGCGGAGCAGCAGCAGCAGGTGGTGGTAGTGATGGAAGACACGCACGCATCTCTGCCTGAAATAGAGATCCTTCATGTGTCGCAGCAACTCTCGCTGCAGCCGCAACAGGGGAAGAGGCAGCAGCAGCGACAAGGTCGGCAGCCGGGGCAGCCGCACGGGAAGCAGCAAACGCAGCAGCAGCGGGAACTGGAGCAGCAGCAGCAGCGGAAGAGGCAGGAAGAGGAGGAACAGCAGGAGGACAACGGACAAATTGAACGGGTGACAAGTGAGCAGCAGCAGCAGCAGCAACAGGACGGGCGCGGGTTCGAAGGGTGGGGACTACTACGGCCGCGGCAGCAGTACGGAGAGAAGCAGCAGCTTTCCAGAAAGGACGACTTTCCTTCTCCCAGAGAAGAACGACCTACGTTTCAACAGCTGCGGCGTCGTTCTGCAGACTTGTATGGAAGGGGGGAGAGGCCGACGGAAGGCCCGCGTCAAGAGTACTACAATTGCTGCGACGAAGTGGGAAGCGAGAGCAGAAACCACAGCAGCGGCCAACGGAAGAGGAGCTGCAGCAGCAGTATGGAGGAGGCCGGCAGCGGAAGCAGAAGCAGTAGCAGGCGGTGGGCAAGCAGGCAGAGCGATGCTGCTGCGATGTTACTCGAAGAGCCGGAGTTGCACGCTGCAACAGCAGAAGCGGCAAGAGTACTCGTGGGAGAGGAAGAGGTGCAGCTGCGAGGCGGTGTAGGGCTCCGGCGGCAGCTGGAACGGTGGCTCCCGCAGCAGGAAGAGCTGTGTACGCAGCGCAGCAGCAGCAACGAGATTCAGGGTGGCAACAGCTGCGGCAGGCAAAACAGCAACAGGAGCTGCGGAGCAAGCAGCAGCACTGGCAGCAGCACGGGGAGAGACAGCTGCACTACAAGCAGCAGCAACGGCAGAAAGAGCAGCAGCAGCAGCACCAACGCCAGCAAGGAGAGCGCGGGCAGCAGCAGCGGCAATAACAGGAAGGCCAGCAGCTGCTACGGCAAACAGAGCTACAGCAGCAGGAGCAAAAGCGACGGGGTGTGGGGGGGCAACTCTTGAAAAGGCAGGAGCTGCTGCAGCAGCAGCAGCAGCAAATCAGAGCAGTGCTGCGAGAGTTACTGCGGCTGGTGGAAATATGTAGAGAGACGCTGCGGCTTCGACTCAGGATAGAGGAGGAGGACAGCGAGACATTCCTAAATTCATGCGCAACACTTCCACAGACACGGGCGTGGAAATTCAAAACAGAAGCAGGAGAAGAGTAGCCTCCTTTTTTGTGTCCTGCCGTTGCCATCTAATCCTGTCAAGCTGCTACTGGCGTTCCTGCAGGGATCCGGCACGCCGCAGCCTCCCTCTGCTCGGACGCAGCAGCAGCGGCTCCGAATAGCAGCGGCAACCACAGCAGCCGCAAGCAGGTGCTCCGTTGACCAGCAGCTCCCTCTGCGTGTACAAAGCAGCACCAGCAGCAGCCCAGGCGGAGCAGCAGCCGTGCTAGCAGCCCTGGTCACATATATAGCAGCAGCCGCAAGGGAAGACAGCGACAGCAGCAGCAGGGGGAGACAGAGAGTGAAACGACGGCAGCAACACACGAAGCAGCACAAGCAACTGCAGCGCGGACTTCCCAGCTCTGACAGCAGCACGCCGTCGCCAGCCGCAGCGAGTCGGTTCCACGTGGCGCAGCAGCAAAGGCATCAGGCAGCAGCTTCTCTCCCCGCCCTTCTTCTTTTTCCTGGGAAGCAGCAGGAGCTGAGGCGTGACAGCAAGAAGGTTCAGTCGACAGCAGCAGCAGCAGCAAGATCGCCAAGTAGCGCAATAGTCCTGGCCCCCGTCCCCCGTCGACAGCGGCAGCGGTCAGAAAAGTGCAGCAGCACTTCCTCAGCAGTAGCAGAAACGGAAGGTATACAGACAAAAGAATCGATAAAAGCGAAGCGTCACCCCAAGTGTGTGGCCCTCCGCAAAGAACTCCCTCTTCTGCTGCTGCTGCTGTGGCGTCGTCCGAAGTCATAGCAAGCTCCGCCTTTCTTTGTGCCTGCAACCTACGAGGCGGGGTGTCGCTTGTGAAGCGCACATTTTCGATCTGCATGCCACTTCTCCTTTCTTTCAAGTCTCCGCCGTTCCCGCTTCTCCTGAGTGAAATTCCCTCTTTTCTTCTCTCTTCTCCTCCCAGCAAAAATGTGCACTCGGCCACTTGCCTCGCGCGTGGAGCCTTGGAGTCTGCAGGTGCCTGACTCTTAGAAAGCTACTCCTTTTTCTTGTTCTTCCTGGAAACTTGTGCGTCTTCCGTATGTGCATCTCTTCTCTAGAAACTCCCCTTATCCCTCGTCTCCTCCTCCCCCGTCTCCTCCCGTCTCCATCTCCTCCGCCCCCGTCTGCTTCTCCCCCGCCCCGTCTCCGTCTCCTCTCCCGCCCCCGTCTCCTTCTCGTCCCCCATCTCCTCCCCCGTCTCCATGTCCCCCGCCCCGTCTCCTCCTCGTCTCCCGTCTCCTTATCCCCCCCTTCCCCCGTCTCGTTCGCGTCCCGTGTCTTGCTGTCTCCTTTGCATACGAGCGTCACACAAAGCAGATGCACCTGCGTGAAGATCCGAGCTCCGGGTCACTCATAGGAGGACAGGAAGAAGGCAGAGAAGAAAATCTTCTATATTACCGCCGCTCTTTTTCGTATTTCTTCTCCCCTTTCCTTGCTGCTTCCTGCGAGCTACACCTCTGCACACAAAACAGCTTCTCCGGTTAGGCGCGAGTCGCCCTGCTGCTACTGCTGGGCTGCTGTCGTCCCAGCGTAGGAGGGTCGGGCGGAGTGGCTTAAAAAGAAGAAGAGCAAAAGGGGCGAAGAAGAAGAACAAGGAAAATTCCCGCGGAGTTCAAAAGCAAGAAACGGATGAAGAGAGTGTTTGGTTTGTTGCCGTTACTGAGTCACGTCCTTCGTTTTGCGTGGAAATTGTACGTACACACATTGCTGCTCTCCCCTTTCGCGTCGCGAGAGAAAGAGCTACGGAACTTTTTGCGTGTTGCTGCTGCTCTGCTGAGAAGAAATCTTCCTTTTCTTTCTCTTCTTCTTCTTCTCAGCGACATCTTGTGTCGCAGGCACGTTTTTTGCCACGTGAGTCGCGGAGTGTGCGGTCGGCCCGTTTGTTGCCGCGCCTTCGGGGCCGTGTGCGAACAAGTTAGTATTGCTGCATAAATGAGGAAAGTGTGTTAAGAACCGTTTCACAGCAGAGAAACGGGAGAAACGGCTGTCGTCGACGCTGAGCCTGCTGCTGCGAAGCAAAACTGGACGTCCCTCCCAACAGGGGCCCAACGCGTCCTTTCGCTCGCCTACTGTGAAACAAATGGCTGTCACGTATAGTCGTATATTTTGTGTGAGGCGACTCTCTCGTTGATAGCTATTCTGAAGGAAATGTCTGTCACGAATATATGTATATATATATGTATATTTGTATATGTTAAGTGTGACTCTTTCGTTGATAGCTGTGATAGAGGTACAGGCGTACTAACATTCTGGATCTGGTAGTCCCGTACGTGGGGTATATCCGTGTTCTTATATAGAGCTTCTTGAAACGAGGAAGCGTATATCTATGTTCCTGCATACATATAGCAGCTTTCTGGGCAACAGGTTTTTTCTCCGCGGCACGTTTGTTCACTTTTTCAAGACGGCCACGACCTACGGCGCGGGAAGGTGGCGCAACCGACGGAGAAGGAAAACGTATCCACACTTGCGCGCAGGTCTTTAAAACATTCTCCTTATCACATATTTGTTTATATATATATATATATGTATATACACATGTCGACGTCCTGAATGGGTCATACCCAGATATACATATATATATAGGTATATGGAGGGACGTACAGAGAGGGAGAGTAGAAGACAGCAATGTTTGCAGGTGTGTACGTCTATCTTCTATTGCACGACAATATATGTGCATATAGTCGAAGTTGAAATTGAATATGTGTATGTGGTGGCACGGACAAGTAAGAAGGCAGTGCGACACCTGTTCGTCTTTAGCCGTATTTTTCTCGGAGAAAGAAATGCGCGACGATGTGTGGCGCATGCGTTCACGTAGGGAGATGAACCCCTATTCCACAGAAGAACCTCGTCTCCACACCGGCATACGAACGGTTCTGCTCTGCAGAGCGAATGAATACAATTCATTACCCTCCCTGTACCGCTCTGCACAGGAGGGAAAAGGACACATTCACCTGCGCGCTACTTTGCACGTGCAAAAGAATTACGCAAACATCCACACGTGTAAAAACGCAAGGTCTTCGAGAGGATCACAAAGGAAGCGGAAATGAACCTCGACATACAAACACGAATAGCGCGCGGCAGCAGTCCCCCGCCCTGCCTGCTTTACGGCGCACCGATGCTGTCCATATACACACAGCTGTAATCGACCCGTATATACATACGCGTATACGCTTCCATATATATATATATATATATGTATTAATGTGTATGTACACTTGATGCAGGTATCCACACATGTATATATATGTATATATGTGTATACTTGTGTATCGCTTTGTCAAGTGCTACTCATAACAAAAGGGCAGCCACAAGCGACACACGTGTGCATATATGTCTACGTGCACTTCAAATGTCTACAGACAAACACAGATATCCATATATATATACATATATATATATATTAGGACGTGCTTATGCATACATTGGTACGTATTACCACGTAGTGCAGCTCACGATAGATATGGCAGACAAGAGTTGTACACACACGTATCGCCTCACCGTTCAACTCACGCGATAGCGAGACAAATATAATCTTTGTACGCATCCTATATTAGCATACACCTCGATCATGTATCTACACACGTTTCGATAGACATAGGTTTGTGGTAGGACAGAACGGTAGAAACGTTCAGCGACAGTTGACATTCCGAAGAATCAGCCAGGAAGAGGTGACGCGTGTACGTCGCTCCATGCCGTTATCCCGGCAGCTGCGGACGCGCGAGAGTTCTTCACCAGTCGCTGCGAAAAGCATCACGTATGCAGAGGAAGGAACCGACTGCACTCTAGGCGCATGTAAGAGACAGCTGCACCTTCATTTCAAGTTCCTCCAGATGCGCGAGGAACCTGCGTGCACGTAGAGCATACGTATATATGGGGTCTACACATGGATAGGTCTATATACCCATGCTATATCTACATCTCTCCGCGTGCATGTGTATGTGTGCAGGTATATATATGTCCGTAGGTGTTGTAGATAGGAACACGTATAGGAATGTGTGTGGGATTAAATTCACGGAAGTTTCTTCTGAACAGCAGGCTCGACCGTGGTACACGCACACCGGGACACAGCTGCAGATTGTGTTGCAGGGTTTTGAGAGATGAAATACAAGCCGTTTGGGAGAGCGTCAGGCTCAGACTAAGAGCTGTAATTCTTACGAATTTGACGTCGGGCAGAAGACGCTGCAAACGTACACGCACAAATACGGAACACAAGTGCACCTGCGGCGCAGTCAGACTCCCCCGCTGGTGCTGTTGCTGTGCATGTAAATACGGGAGGCAGCTGCGGCTAATGTAGTGGGCGCTGGTGGGAGAACAGCGGCTGGGTTTGCAGTGCACCTCGACAAGAACAGCAGTCGCTGTGCTCGTGCAGATTCTGCGCCAGTGCGTGTGTGTCTACTGAGAGTAGCTGCTGCAAAACTGGGCATCCCCACACAGAGCGCAACGGCAGCTGGAGCTGCGCACATTCGTGAAGATGTGAGAGGGTGGAGGGGAGTGACTGCGCGGTTGATTCATGCATTGTGTGTCCACCAGTAACTGAAACAGCAGTCCCTGTGCTCGTGCAGACTCTGCGACAGTGCGTTTGTGTATAGGGAGAGTAGCTGCAGCAAAACTGGGCATCCACAAACAGAAGGCGACAGCAGCCGGAGCCGCGCACATTCATAACAATGTGAGGTGGTGGAGAGGAGTGATTGCGCCGTTGATTCATGCAGCAGCCGCGTTGCGCGTGAAGAAAAGCGGCAGGATTGCACAGACGACTGCATTCGATTCGGAAAGGAGAACACCTGGGTTTGCTTCGCGTGGACAGGGAGAGGCCGCTGAGTTTTAGCAGCATACGTGACCGAAGAGCAGCAACCGTAAGTACAAAAGTACTTGAATTTTGTCGCCGGAAAAGTGAGCATGAGTACACAGAGACCAGGTGCTTCCCGAGAACTGCACGTAGTGGACGGCAGCGCTCGCTTTTGTCCCGAGGGACGGGGAGAACACTAGCGGCATCAGCGCGACGAGCACTACGAAGAAGGATATACGCAGAGTAGAGAGTACGCATGTCTCTGCATTAAGCATCCACTAGACGGAGTGGGATGCTTGCGGGCAGGTACCGGCGGGGTGAGAAAGCTCAGCGCAGCAATCACGGCAGGAGAATTCGCGCCCCACGAAGATTCTACAAACGTTACGTTGCACACATCTGAGTGTGTGTACAGGTGCATATGTGTGCAGCGCACAACTGGACTGATCACCGTTTGCCTCGTTATCAAACTAAGACAGAAACATGCCTTCAAGATACTTCTTTCACAATGACAACATACATGTTTAAGAACTCGCTGCTCATTTTCGTGGACTTCTGCAGAAACTGACTCTCTTATTAATCCACACATCAGCAGAAAATACTACAGATTCGCCATCGACTACGGCGCAGTCGATATATATGTATATAAATGCGTACTCCTACCTGTATTCGTAGGGTGCTCATGAACATATATGTAGCTGTGTATACACGTATGAGGATAGCTGTTATGAGAGCCACTCTCTGACTTCTACGTGTTTTAAGGCAAGATCATCGAGTACGTGGGTGTCTAAAAGTGAACTTCTTTAAGTGTCACGTCTACAACTATGTAGGCTCTTACATCCAGCTGGGTATGTGTATACATATACATCCACTTAAAGTTTCAGGTGCAGACTTCTAAGTATGTATCTGTGTACGCAAGTACACTCACTGCATACGGTTGTACACGGCCCTATGCGCGTACCTGACTACATGCGTATGCGGTTGTATGCGAACCGCAGTCTTGTGCGCAGCTTCACATGCAAACGAACAGTTCCACGGCTGCTTGCACGTAGGAAACACGCACGTGGGTTGCACCTGTCACAAAAATACACCCGTTGACAGAGATATAGAAGTAGACGCGACGATGTGGGCAGAAGGAGAGACGAATACTCGTGCAGACATACGGTGGGGAAGGTGGTGGAAAGACGAGTGCTCGTATTTATATGTACATGCGTGTGTGCTTCTGTGTCCATACCTCTGTATCCTCCCGCTGGTATTGTCTATGTCGACCATGTATGTATATATATATATATGTATGGATAAGAATAAAAGCGCGTGGGAAATATCCACAGTATATCCCGTACTACGTCTTAACTGTGTGTCGGGAGAAGTCGCCACTGCGGCGGAAGCCGCAGCACCAGCGGCATCAACGCCATGTTGACTTGTGACCAGTAGCCGCGGGCTCGAGCAACAGCATTCCTCGATACTGCAACAACATCGGCAGCTGTGAACACCACCAAGGGCAGCCAGAGCCCCGCTCAGGAGTCGCTGCAACGTGAACAGCAGCAACAGCTGTGTGGTGCAGGAGAGGACTGCTGACGAAGACGAGCACCGCATGTATGCCACAGGCGCCGAAGCAACAACAGCTTCTATCGGCAGCCAGGACCAGAAGAAGAAGTCCACGGGACCAGTAGCGGGCCCCAGCAGTGGCGGCGAGCGGGATTCATGGCAGCAGCTCCAGCAGCAGCGGCACCCCACGTGAACAACGAGAAGCCTTCCTCTACACCAACAGCTTCGCCCCACGCGGCAGCAGCTGCTGCAGCAGTGCGCAAGCAGTACCGGCAAATCGGTAGGACTAGGACGACCGCCATCGAAGCAGCAGCAGCATGCCCACAGAACAGCAACAGCAGGGAGTGCCAGCGGCCAGCACCGACCGAGTGTCGTAATCCCCGTGGCGCTCAGAGTAAAATTGGCGGGGCAGCATCATAAGGGCTGTCGCCGACGAAGTCCTCGTACCCGTGCAGGGAGAAGGACCAGGACTAACTGACGCTTTTGTAGGTGGAGTAGCAGTGCATCGTAGTGCGCTGCTTCGGGCCAACATGCGTGTCGTATTGCGGTGCCCAGCATCGTTGTTGTCGTCTGTCGTTCAAAGGCTGCTGCTGCGTTGCATGCTGAAGTCGCTTGTGTCGTTGTAGTGCCGGTTTTGGGTGGCTATGCTCTTCCCCTTTCAACTCCTGCTGCGGCCGCTTGAGTTTCTTTCGTTCTCTCGTTTTGTTGCTGCTCCCTCTGCCGCGCTTGTGTCGTGTGAGCAGTTCCCGATTCCGCGGCTTTTCTTTTGTCGTCCGGCAGCCCCCACGCCCACCAGCGCAGCTGCAGAAACAGCGCCGGCCCGGAACCCAAGCAACAGCGGCAGGAAAAATGGTGTCGTCTGAGTTGTTGTGGCAGTGCGTCAGGCACAATAATTGCTTCCTGCGCAAATTCAATGGAGTGACTTTCTCTGCAGAGCCGCTGAATTTAGTGAGCAAGAATACTTTGAAGTACAGCGGCCTTGCCCACAAGCAGCCGCTTGGCCTTGGAAGGGCGGGAGAACTCAACACCCACATCGCCCTCACCACCACCCCAAAGAAAGGGAGGAAAATGAGGTAATTTGTTATTCGCTGGAAGAGAAACAGAGGGAAAGTGTTTTTCAGGTTGTGTACGCTGTGCGTGGCCGAAGAGTGTGGCCGTCTTGGCGTCCTGACACTAAGATTTTCCGTGAACAACTAAGTCAGTCCGAGTGTACTCGCAGTCAGTACGGTCCTGATCATGGGACTTTCTCTCTATATACGAGCTGGACGACGAGAAAACCTCGAAGAAATACAGAGATTGTATCCACTGCAGGGACAGACTGGGGGCGGGAAAGAGTTTCTCGATGTGTGCCTTCCTCCCTCTGTGCGGGAGCATGACACCGAAAAAAACGACTAACACAGAGAGATATAGTGAAACCGTGATTTGTTCGACCTCCTATCTTCTTCAGTGTCAGTCCACAGCAAGGCCTGCACGAATGCTGGCTCCATCGCTACTACCACTACTGCTGCCAACTATGTTACTCCCGGTCTCCTTCATACTCGCCCCGCGGCGAATGTTATTGCCATTACAGTACTATTAAACTGCTGGTGTTCCCATCACTTTTACGGCTCTCCTCCGTGTTCTTGCTACTAGTAGTAGGAGTTCCTGGCGTCGCCGTTCCTGGTGCGCCAGTCTCGTTCTACCACCGTGAGGTTATAGCTGTGGTTCTCCTCCATCTTCTGTACTTCCATTATGCCTCATCTTCTGCATCTTATATCTGTTTCGACTGCTATTTTTACTGTTAGACTCCGCCTGTGCTTGTCACAACTATTTAAGTAGCCAACTACACTCCTCTGGCGCGTTTGATCACCACTACTTTTTCTCTCCCTCTTCTGCCTGTTATATCTACACTGCGACTGCTATTGCTACACTCTTCTTATGCATATTCGACACGCGACTCTTACTACTACTACAACATTAACGGCCAGTACTAATATTTTTACTGTTGCGGTATACTCTTGCGCTTGTTATTTCTGTACCACGACTGTTGTCGTTGCGCTCCTGCTACCAGCATGTCCTTCAACTGTGACACTTTCACCTACAACTCCCACTACTCTAATAACCGCTACTAATATTTTGACTGTTCCACTATACTCTTTTTCCCGTTATATCTACACGACGACTCTTACCGCTCCACGCGGACTCTAACTGCAGCACTTACTACTACCACTACTAGAACTATTACCACAGCACTCCTGTGGTGCTTAGGGTGGAAGTACTCTTAGTATTACTGTTCCACTCCTCTGTATGATGTAGTGGATATCCACGTCCACGACTCTTATGTTGCCCGTGCACTGCTCTTGTGCTTACCTCTTGGCATACCTGCTCTTCTTTTATCATTACTTGTCCGGCATACTGCTGCGGTTACTCGAACTCCCCGTAGCACTACCTGCAGTACTGTTCCTGTGCTTGTCCGAACTACTCATATAACTCTTCTACGATTATTTACGCCACCTTTATGCTTGGTGTTTCGACTGTTTATGCTGCGCGCGTTGTCCCACTCCTCTCTTCTGATGCGTCTTAAGACTGCTGCTCTTCTCACTTTGCGCAGGGGGGAGGGATGTGTGCATATACTCAAGTGGTGCTGTCTGTCTGTTGCCACACGACGAATCACGTCATCCGCATAGTGGAACAACTCCTCATTACGCGTCAAAAATATATGCGTCATACTATGGCCAGGTGCCACTGTATACGAAGCAGGGGTGGTGGGTGGCATACACATGCGTAGGCACATGTGTTCCCCATCAACTTAAACGCGCAGCTGGGGAGGAGTAGAAGACGGAGGTGTACGGATCACACTTCACAAGAATAGGAACTGGTTGAGGGGTTGCAGCGTGGTAGGGACACACAGGTGTAGGATTTTGTGGAGCGTCTTACGGTTGGTCCATACGAATACGTGCGAGCAGCAGCAGCAGTAGTAGGTTGCGCCGACACTGTCGTCGGGGGGAAGTTCCTGCTTCTATTGGGGAAGAATGGGTGGGTAAATTCCTCATTTCGTTGCGAGACGAAATTTCACTCGAGGAACAGCTTCCTTGCACTTCCTTCCCCGTGTCTGGTCCGCAGAAATGAGTTACGAATCACGAGGATAACACTATTATCCTCTATTATCCAGCGGGCGTGGTAGGAGAAGTACAGCAGATGAGAACGGTCGTGAGAGAGGAAGTGAGACAGCAAGGCAGCAATTCGACGTGCTGGACGCAGAGGGGCCTGCAGGTCTCTCTACGTTTCTCCGCAAGGAATCTTCTACGCAGAAAGGACGACGCATAGGGCGGCATGTCTACAGACGCGCATGTGTATAATGTCAAGCTTGAGTATCTGTTTGTGAGTGATGCGAGTAACCTTGACGCTGGGGGGGGGGGGGGGAACAGCTGTTTACAGAGAGGCAGACGCCTCCCTGGGTGCAGGTACGTGTGTGTGTGGTGGCACGTGAATCCGTACATGTTCGTTGATGTCGAGGTAGACGAGTGATCGGAAACTTACGTATAAATATATGTGCATGCGACGGTCCAGTGTATTTGTTAGCGATGTGTAGTCGTTCCACGCACGTAAATGTGTGTGTGTGTGCTAATGATCCGCAGAATATATATTTGTCAGTTATGCGTGGGGGAGGGGGGACGCTGCATCTCCACAGCGAGATTGGCGTGTACCACTTTACAAACGTATCCAGGTATATATTTGTACGCAACGTTTACGTATGTGTCGTCGTGTGAGGAGTTAGATAAACATAAATGTTGTAGTTAGAGTAAAATAGTGTAAACGTGCACGTGCCTACATGTGCGTGTGTGTGCGTACGTGTGTGTACACGTGCAGGCTTGTGTGCATGTTTGTGCGTGTACAGCACGCGGTTGTTCTCTGCAGCAGGACTTTGTATATACGTCAGATGCCGCGTAGTTTTTCGTGTCGTGGTAGGGTCGTTTTCGGTATTGTGGACTTGAGTTTATTGAGTCGGTCTCCCTGTCGTACAGTAGAAATTACGCACACACGGCCGTAGGTGCGTTAAACGTACATACACAATTTGTAGACGAATGCGTACACGTGCTTTTTTCTGTGAGTCGTTGAGTTTATATCTATATAAATATCTTGTGTGCGTAGGAGTACGTGCGTATCAGCCCGTGCACACACGTAGTATAAACGTAGTCGTCGTCTTCATATTTGGGTATATACGTAGTGTGCACGGGGGTACGTGGGTGTCGGCGTGTGCACATACGGAGTATATACGTGTGTGGGGAATTGAAGTGCTTGTGCACGAGCTGGTGCACGTGTGCGTGCTTGCGTATGTGTATGTGCGGCCCAGGAGGCTAGGAGTGAAACGCTTTTGTGTGTAGCGGGGCGGCTTCTCGTGTGCTGCGCCGGTGTTGCTGCTGGTCTCAGGAAGCCCCGGAAGGCGTGTCAGGTGCAGAAGTTTTGCAAGAGCAAGGCGGAAGTGTCGAAGGTGCTGAAGGTCGTTGCGGCTCACCGTCCTGACTTGGTGAAAATTGCAAATAAAAAGATGAGGAAGCTCATTCGCACGGGCAACGATACCCGTAAATGAACCAAGGCGTTCAAGCTTCCAAGAGTAACAACGACGGTCACCGGTGCGTGTGCGGAGCAGTCGGCCGACGGTGTGCAGTTTTTACCTGCACGTGTGATGAGTTACGTCGACAAGACGAACGTTGCAAAATACTACACACGTTGTTTTTGTACACAGCTCACCCTGTGAACGCAGTCGCGCTTGTGGAAATACAGTCACGCGTCCAGACAGTTTAGGACCACTCGCGCGGAGGCAAAAAGAAATGTGGAAGACTGTTTTTGGGATGTCGCCAGTGGAGGACTGAGGAAGAAAGAGGCTCCTTGACACGCGCGTGAAACAGTAAAGCAAGGAGAAATGCATGTGGAGAGTCATACAGGAAAGCGGGTCAGTGGAGGAATCCGTACAAACAGCACCGGAGTGCACGCGTTTAACGTAAAAGGGTGTGTTGACACAGACGGCGAATTCCTAGCATACAGACGGTGAAATGCAATGTCCACGCGCGACTGCAGGAAGGAGGAAACTATGTTCGCAGCGCGGACACACCCAGTTGCAAAATAGTCACATTTTTACATGAGAAGCGGTCGCGGCGGACCAGACATGAATCTAGCATTACTCAGACGACGGAGTGTCGAAAAGCCGTTTGAGATTTTCTTCAATGTGCACGTAAAGAAGGGTGGAGAGTTCTCCGTGAAGGACGCGAATTAGTCAAGGACTTCACTTCCGTAGACGTCACGTATTCAAGCGCAGTGAAGCAGCTTTTGAGCTCTCTGTGCAGATCTGCACGTGTGCGCTTAGGCAAGTCGATTGTAAGTGGCTCGTTCAAAGCGTGCACGTGTGTATACATGTTCACATGTGTACGTGTGTGTGGAAAGAACTGGAACGGTTACGCGTGTAGGATTACATGCGTGTGTAGGTCGTCAACAGAGAGACGGATACGTCCTAGAGAGCAGAGTCTGAGTCGTGCAGTGCGGCATGGGACAACGTATGCATATCACAAGATGTGCATGGGCGGCGGTCGTCCGGTATAGGTATACGTGCGTTGCGGACTGTGGGTCGTCTGCATGGGAGAGTTCGTCTACGTCTGGGTCTCATGGACGTTTCTGGAATACAACAGTTGTATGCGCGAAGTGAGTTCGTGTACGCATGCGTCTTACGAACGTTTCCCGAATTCGACAATTGGGCGCGCGGAGTCACCACATACGTAATTACTACATGTGTGGATATTTTAATTGTAGGTGCGTGCGATGTGCGCATACGCATACATCTGCACGTTGTTCGTGGATACGCGGATATGTGTGCGTGTCTGAATGCCTGTATATGTGTCGCTGATAGCTGCTGTGTCTCGACACGTCCAGCTGTGGGCACGGACTGGAGCTTTTGCGTTTCTCAATAGATGTATATTACAATATGTAGATATCGCGTGTATAGATACACACAGGTACGCACAGGGTCGTGTGCGCACACGAGGGTTGCCCCAAAAGAAGCAGATTCCAGGGAAGTTAGAAAGATGGTTCCTTCGGGTGCGACGGGAGCGGATTGTTCATGTCTTTTGTATTGACCCTCCGGTTCCCCAACCAAAGCGATCAGAATTCCTCAGTAAAGTGGTCCATCTTTTCTCTTTTTGCTGGAAATATCTTGATGGTCTAGCTGCGGTTAGGCAGAAGAGCGACACGCACCGGGGATTCAGCTGAAACCGTAAGGCTACGATCCACGTGCCCAAGCTGGCGTGGTTGTCAAAAGTATAAATTTTGACGCACACCGTGACACACACGATGCGGAATAATGGACTGGCAAAGACTGCAAGTCATCGTTCGCACCAAAAAAAGTCACCGTTCCCTTTGTTGCGCGAGTTCTCGCCTTGCCGAGCACGAAAGAGCACGCGCTTCTAGTGTGGTGAGTACCAGAAGCCCAAGTTGTCCCCAGTGCAAGACCTTCGTGTGCGTCTGCTTCATCAGAAACCCCAGTAAAGGCACTGGGTGCTCGAGGGAATACGATCGTATGCAGTATATTTGAGAGGGAACACTGTACATCCTTCGAACCGGTATACCCTGTCAGATTCGTGCGTGCTCTTCCCAGACGGCCGTGCACCCCGAAGGTGACGCAACGGCGATTGTAGGCTTACGCGCACCGTTTCTGCGCTACCAGTGTATGTGGCATACGTACCGGTGTAATTACATGTACATAGGGCATATACAGCGTAGCATCTGAGTAAGCAACATGCAGCACAACAAATGAGCTTACCGCGGAGTACGCTGGCGACTCTCCTCGCTTTTGCCAATGCATACAAACGTGTCACACACACACACGTGTATCCATCTTTGTATATCGGTGCAGGAGGAGACAAGGGGGAAGGTGCACATGAGTCACACAGACGGTCAGACTAGTATCCGACTGCCCAGAGCAACGTGAGCTGGTGTTTCCGCACCGATAAGCGGATATATATATATATGTATATATATAAGTAGGCACGTGCAGATAATCAAGAGACATCGATCCACGCACCACGGTAGTCCGATTTTTTCTTTTTGTCGAGGCTCGATGAAAGACAACAAACGCGCTACCCGTTTTTCTGTACTCTGTCGAACAAGTTGAGAACGTAGAGGACAAGCAATGTAGTGGCAAAGCCCAACACACACGATGGGATACGTATGTACACGTCCACGTATGATGAACAGTTGCTTACTTGCATGCACTCCTGTACGCGACGTAAGTACACGTGTAAATGCAAGGTGTACACCCATTCCAATGTATCAACGATGATAGATGTCGCCTGTGATGCACTACTATCAGTGATTGATATTTTAACGGCCGCGACGGTAATCTTCCTGTCTGCATGACGTCGGTTTCCGAGCTAACATTTTTGTTCTGAAGCGATCCGTTGCGCGATTCACGAGTTACTTTTGAATGGATACACGCTCCTCCGTTGACCTACGACTTTGCACGTAGTCATCATGACCGCTACGTGTGTGCACATCCCTAGCCGCACGCAGACACCAAATGGAACGAATATATATATATATATATATATATATGCTAGGATGTACTCCTTCTCCTGGTGCAGACCTGCAGAACGAAGCACTGCGATTACTAACAGCATTCAAGTAGTCAACCGCCGGCTATGTAGTCCACCGGGTATTCTTTAACAACGAACTGTGCGCGTGTGTGGACACGAACATCCATACAAAGCCGCTGCCTCGCGCTTGGGCCTCAATGGGGTATCAGTGTAAACAAAGTGGCTGCATTGTTGGGTCGTGGCACAACGCAGATATCTGGGATACAAGTGTAAAATTGTTTACTTCCTGCAGTACAAGTGCGTGAAAAGAACCGCAGGCGTCTGTCCGTGGGCAACGCTTTTCCACCATGACGCGGTCATTGAAGTGCTGATTTTTCACTCGAGAAAGTAGAGAAATCTTCAGGAATACCTGAAAATGGTAGTGGTTAATAAAGGTAGAAAAGTGTGATTTATCCTAGAGGCTCCTGCGCAGAGGATAGAAAGCTGCGTCTATTACCTTTTCAGAATGCGTTCGCATCTCGCTTGCGCCTGCGATTAGATGATTTCTAATAATCTCTTCCGCGCGTTCACACGGTGTCAACTTCCGCGGCAGGGTTGTTCATGTTCTTGTTTGCCTCGTCTTCTTCTGGGTCCTCATTATTAAGCAGATAGAAGAGGACATCCTCTGCCTCGTCCTCGTCTAGTTCGCCAGTCTCCATGTCCACACTGCTCAGCCTCCGAGTGTGAGAGCGTTTACGGCTAAGCGTAAATGCGTCTCCTTTTTCTGTTCCATTCGTCTCCACCGCTGCTTTTAGTGTAGAAGTGTCCTCCTGTCTCTGGGGGTACCGATTCACTCTTCGCTCTCCTCTACCGTACTCATATTTGCTTCCCCGCCACTTGCCCTTCCACGCTCTTTCACGTAAGTACGGACTTCGCCGGGAGCTCTCTTCGTTGCCGAGACCAGCCGAGGAATCAGCCACGTTTTCATATACAGGCAGTTCTACCGTTGTTGATATTTCTGTGCGGGGGACACCCCGTTCGAATACTTCATCTTCACGTACAGCTTCACGGACGAAACCTGGGCAGTGCACCGCTGCATGTACAGCCCTTTGCAGCTTACTTCTTTCCGTGAATCTTCTCGCAAAGCCGATGGTGTCTTGCGCCGTGGCGCTGATCGCTGGAATTAGGAGGAAAAGGCTGAACAGCTTCATCTTCGAAATGAATGGCATGAGCCACGGAATTACTGTACCCTGTGCACAACACCACAAAATGTGCAACGGCGTTGGCATAAACGACGCTCGCATGGGTAGGATTGACAGCAAGGTAGTTCTTCCGTGCGTAATGAGAGAAAAGTGCTTATAAGGCTGTGCACCGGTATCTTTCGTGAAAGCTTGGGGTGAGGGTAACACTGCGCATGGGTTGCCTTGCAGGAAAACCAGGAGCACGGCAGCGAACAATAATGTTTGGCGTAATACGAGGCTCTAGCCAAAAGTTGAACTTTCTTGCTTTGATACGTATGCGTGACTGTGAGGAGACATTCTTATGGAGACAAGGCAAAGCACGACGAAAAGTTGCTCTACGAAACTGAAATAGTGTGTCTTCGCTTGTTCTCCGAGAAGCAAAGCGGGTGCTTTTGCGAGGAGCAGATCCAGCAACTGACAGAAACGTAGAGAATGGCGATTATACGTGTACAAAACGAGGCTGTGCCAAGGCCGCTCTGGAATGATGGGGTTAAAAAGAAGCATCACGCATGTGTGAATTAGACAGGGTTAAGCGATGGTACATAAGAAGGCAGTAGAGTGGAACTACGGAGGTCTACGGGAAAGGCTCTACCAAGACGAAAAAAGCAACTAAACAAGGTGTCCCTAGGGAAGCGCGTTACTGCCGAAGGTGTAGCGTGAGGAGAATCAAACATCACAAAGCAGATGATGGCAAGGAAGATGTCATTCCCTAGTGGTGTTCAGAACTCCTGTACACCCTAAGCAGAAGTCTAATAGACTACGAATAGACAGACGCAAAGTTTGTCCATGAAATCGTGCTGATATTCGATATCCGGGACCCGAATGAATTTCAAACGACACCGTAAGTTTCTAGGGGAAGTTATTTCGCTACCCTGCTGCAGGAGCAAGTCTGATCAATGTGAGGTAGGCAGTCGCCTGAACAATGATTTCCTGTGGAAGGATAAGTGAATAAAGGAATGATGGACTCCAATAATTTAGTAGCAGCTGCTTCCTTCACCGACATTCTACGTATCACAGTTGGCGTTTCCACGTACTGCGCGTCAACCGTCATGGTGTGTACTGCACGTTAATCCACAACATGGAAACAGGTACAACGGACGAGTTTGAAGGGAGCGACAGTTGCGCTGGGATAAGCATAAAAAGAGGGAGAACTGTTGACGGCGTAGGTGCATCTTACTTCACCATCTCAAGTCATGCAGAACTCAGTGGCCAAGGAGGAGCGCAGAAGTCGTACATGAGAAAAGAATGCCGCAGTGGGTGTGTATCGTTGTCATCACACTTAGTGGAAGTGAAGCGCAAAACGCACCAATGTCCAATATGAGAATTGTCTCCCGCGTGCTGAAGATCGCACTTAAGTTACTGAATGTGGACGGCAGAACACAGTTCTGACAAATGCAGGACACTGAAAACTGCGTTGTTAGTCCGTCGAAACGACACATTGAGCCTAGTGGACCGACATCGCTTTCTTACGAAGACGGAAACTCCAGACTATTACAGAAACAAGGAATACCTTGCTAATTAGCGTCAAGGCGGCACTGACTGAAAGAGGCGTGTGTCGGAAAAGGAGGGGTCAATCCATTTCGTATCGAGAGGGAACCTGAGGGTAAAAGCCCCCTTTAGAATCGTCGCGGGTGTTGCTGCTTTCGCAGTTAAAAGAAGAAAATGCATGTGGACGACTTAGACGAAAGGGGAGCTGCGTTTCTAAGCTTGTGGACCATTCTCGATGTATTCGGAGTGCGACGGAGTTACATTTGTCCCCTTAAAACAAGGAGACAAATGATAAAGGTAGACTCTTTAAGCGGCTGGAGCAGTCGGACTTCCGCACCATAAAAGAATCTTGACATCCGACTTCGTTCTACACGATGCAACAGTAGCGCACAAGAGATTGTATGTGGTCTCTACAAATTCCTTTGGTCCTTGCCGCGATGATAAGCAGAGATACCAGAAGCCACAGGTTCTATGCATTGTAGTTTGCATAATCCGCAGTGTGTGGACACAATATTACGCGCTCACTAACAGCATTCTGCTCTGGCTAAGGCGACACAGTTATATAATACCTTCTGATCTCTTTAGTTCAGGAGTGGCGAACAACGGCGCACGAGCACCTGTTGGAGTAGAGCTCACGTTATGTGTGGCGTATGTGTGCGTCTTTCACTGTTAACAAATGACCCGCGGTGGAGAGGGTCTGAGACCCAACGTTCGCATGAATTCCAAAGTCGCATGTCGTTGTAAAGGAGAGATGAAGGAGACCCAGTGTACCTTACGACGGCGCCGCGACAAAAGTCTTCGTACCGATGAAGAGCCCTGACTTGTGCCAGAGCATAGATCCAGGACACCGCTAACCTGCACCGTTGTGTGTAGCAACTCGCCGGAAGATATGCACAGCGCTTCCACGAGTTGCCTTCGCTTGGCTTCGCAGCAACAACGGCGAAGAACCACGACAAAGTTTTTATTCAACAGACAACCGCATGGAAGCGCATGTCTCTCTTGCCCTTCACGCGTCTGCACAGAGTTAAGTAACCCCCGCACTTCTGTGTAGATCTGAAGAATTCCTTCGGTTGTCCGGAATTACTTGTTCCTCTAAGGCAGCTAGGTCGCACCGAATTCCTAGAGTATACACCTCAAGGCATGGGCCCCACAGCATGGTGCGCTTAGAGGCAGCAGCTGCCGGACAAGTCAGAGTACACCGTTTTTGAATACACGCAAGTTCAGCGTGGCGGTAACGGAAAACTGAACGACTGCTGATGATGTCTTACGGGGTATGAAATACCTGCCTGACCCGCATGCGTCAACTCCACTGAGGTGCGCGCACTGAGTTTACTAACGCAGCTGAAAGCATCACTTCTCCTTTCACAACCCTACTTTTTACAAATGTATACGCAAGAGAAATGAGCACACGCAGAACTGCTCTCCCCAAAACCCGCTGTTTTCCGGTTGGGTCAGGCGCCGTGATCTGCAGGAAGACTCACCTATCTTTTTCAGCGTAGTGGCCTACTCTTTTTCACAGCTGCGTATTTATACATACAAATACACACACACATATATGTATGTATGTATAGATACACACACATATGCACACGTGCACCTATGTACATGTGTATATGTGTGTGTACATATATATATATATGTGGAGACGTGCTAGATCAACTTCGAGATCGGAGCGAAAAGATACGGGAGGAATGCGCATCGGCCGCTGCACCAAATCAAACAACGTTTTTGAAATTCGCCAACAAACAGCATGATAATCTCTCTGTATTCCCACCTACTCTTTGTCAGGTGCATCCGGTGTGAGAACTGTCTGGCGCGGAGGGAGATCACCTGCCACGCCGTCGGGTCGAAACTTCTATCATCCTTTAGATACCCACCTGCAGATGATTGTTTTGTAGGACAGTTATAGCCCGGCAGCTGGCGTCCACACTTACGGCGGGGAAAAGTAACTTCCCTGGATGTTGTCGTAGAAAGTTAGGAGAAACAGTAAGATGCGTAAAAGTAGGACTGTTCATATACTCCTTCAATGATTATAGAAAGGTATTCGAAAACAGTAAGATGCGTAAAAGTAGGAGTGTTCACATATTCCTTCAATGATTATAGAAAGGTAGTAGAAAATAGTAAGATGCGTAAAAGCAGGGTTGTTCAAATACTCCTTCAATGATTATAGAGACAGATGAAGGTTTGCGTTAACAACAGTCCGCTACGCAGAGGTACGGGAAATCGAGGGAGCCTGTATTTTTGCAGAGTGCTAGGGAAAAGATATCGCGGTTTGCCCCTCAGGTGACGTTGGATACAAAATTGTCCTACAGAGAAGTCTTTGCAAGTAGGGTGCTTTGATAAAATTACTACGCACAGAAGCTGCTGCAGTAGTTGTTACCGGGGTACTGAGTGTCGTTGTGCAGCATTTGTGCAGATTGACTGTGTAGCAACTCATTTCACACCTTAACGAGAAGTCGGAGAGAGCATCGCCCTTTATCAGCAGACGAGCGTGGATAGATTTATGAGACGGACACTGGGAAACAATCACTAGCTACGATTCACCGTAATAGATGTTGTGCTCCAGGGCGAAATCACAGGAGGACCTTTTACTGGTGCCAGTGGTAGTTTGGTAGTCGCATTAGCAATCAAATCAGCAGTAATATAATAAAGTATACATTGGCGTCCATTTAGCAGCTGCACCCTTGCAGTGGATGCAACTACGCGGAAGTGCAAAACAAAATTGGCACGCGTGAGCGAAGCACAAAGTCAGACATGCAACTTATAGGACAATAGACAAAAGCGTATTCTCTATATAACGTAGCGAAACCCCAGGACCTGTGAAAAAAGCACAGGGAGGACACTTGAGTTTGAGCAAGGACTTAGAACGGACACAAACTTGTTTACACACAGCTTACTTGACCAGCTAACTGCGGTTTTCATTGCTGTTGAGGTGATATACATGTCTCATGATCTGGCGGTCAATGTGGGTAGGGTCCAGGAAGATACACAAAGAAAACAAAACAAAAAGGGGGTCTTCTAACATCAATGCATATCCTTAATCCTTCTCCATTTAGTTTATTCGCTTCGTGCGCCACTTCTGCACCCCAGGTTGCTGCGTGAGCGTGTCAGTCACTAGCAGCGTGGACGATCCGTGCGACAGTCTGTGTAGTCCAGGACATCAGTACGTAGGCGTAAACTTGACACAGAAGTTGTCAGCACTCCGCCATTTTGCTTGCACAAACATCAGTGGATAGACGCATGCGTACACATAGGTAGATATGTATATATGTATATATATACACATATGCAACGGTCAACTCTAGCAGTCTGCAGATTGTGTATATGCAGTAACGCGCATATGTAACAGTCAACTGTAGCAGTCTGCACACTGCAATAAAATCTACGGTATACACATATCAGCTAACTAATGGAGTGCGACTCTCCAGCACGGTGTTGTGACGTCGCTGTCACCGTGCTACATTTGCAGTCCCAGACGACACCTGCACATGCCCTCGCTCTTACACACAACCACACATACAGAGGCCGCCAGTACACTTCGCAGGTTCGTACCGCAGAATCATTTGTGTGAAACTGTCAACTACCAAGGGGGATTCACTTCTGGTCACAACCACAAGCGTACATGGTATGTACTCATGAACTGTTCCCCCATTCACTCTCTGCAAAACTTACTCTTCGCCACGCGAAATGGCCAACTTGTGACAGCTAGTGCTTGGCCAAATGGCTAGGTGTCGCGCATACGGAGAGTACACGACGCTCATGGATGTACAGCTTTCTCTAGTTTGAAAAGGGATGCTCCATCGCCACGTACCTTTCTGTCTTTAGATGCGTGTATGCTTGTAGGCATCTGCTCGTCACACGTGCCACCACACCTCTGTGTGTGCCTCTTGATACAGATACGCTTCTGTTGTGGATCGCAAGATTTATTTCATAACCTATTAGGAGGTTCAAGTCAATCGACCTACAATTCTATGTATCGGTCTTTCAAGGCGGGCGGCTTACGCCGCTTGAGTACACTCACTTCATAACCTATTTGTCAGAATATACGGATCAATCGATCTATAGTTCTACGTATCAATCCTCCAGGGTGGCCGTGTATCACTGAGTACCTCTGTACTAATACGCCTCGCCACCGATACATTTGCAGACTTGCAGGTAGTTACGTAGTTTCTAGCAGCCGTGAGCATATTTGGGGGGACCTCCACACGTATCGTCCATCTATTTGTGTGCGCGCTGTCCACCAAGGTAGTGCCACCATGTGCAGACCTCTACACCTTTAACGCAACCTGCGCAACAAAGTCGCCGCTTTCGATGTTCAGGTAAAGGTACTCGCTTCATCTTCCGAATGACCTTCCAATGTTTTCCTACGTCCAACCGTGAAAACTACGAAGCCAAGTCACTCATTGCAGAATGTAGACGTGGACGTGCAGAAGGCGTCTCGAATCTTCCAGCGCTTTAGTGGCAACGATTCAGCCTGGAGACTTTCAGCGGAACCAGCCATCCAGCACAGACAGAAGTCCGTACGATGTCGGGATTCTTCAAACGCTTCGGTGCTGCATGCGTGTGCATGTGAGCCTGGCTGGTCTTCCACCGTCACCGGCACCGTTATGGAGCAGAATGACACCCTCCTTGGCTCATCTACATGGACATATGTTTTACAAGTCTGGGCGCAGAAGGGCGCAGATGCGGTGTTGTCTCGTTTTCAGAGGGGTTCATAAACGTGAAATGCTTGTTCTGTTCCCGACGTACACCTCTACTACGACCTGGTGCTTGCAGCTGCCGGCGCCGTGCGGGAAGGGTGCGATTCCGCAGCAGCGAGGGAGGCGTGTGTCCAACAAACGGTCCTCAACGTGTTGCATTTGCGACTTAGGGAGAAAAATCTAGAAGGACTTCGCTCTTTTCCACGAGTGCAAGTTTTTTTCGTTGTAGACACGTGTCTACTACTGTGCCGGCACACCAGCAGACTATTGCATTTTCCCCCTTATCAGCGGCGACCGCAGGCGAAAGCATTCCCACCAATCACAGAACCAGGCAGTCAGCGCACCCTGCAGACGTGGACGTGCGAAAGGCCTCTCGAATCTGCCAACGCTTCAATCGCTACCCTTCAACCTCGACCCTTCCAGCAGAAACAGCCCTTCAGCGCCCATGGACATCCGAAGAACGTCTGGAATCTTTAAACGCTTCGATTGCACCCCTTTAGCCTGACGTTTCCAACGCATCGCTGCAAATTACACGTTTTATAACATTCGACAGATGGGACGGTACACGTTTTTGATTCCCCGCCCGCGCCGCAGCTGCGTCGTAAAGCTGCATTTTCTGTCCTTTGAAAGGTGCGGCAGTTCGCCACCACGTGCGCTCTACCCAGCGTCCTACCCATTGAGGATGCAGTGTCCGTACCATACCAGGTCACGCAAAACCGAAAATGGCGGTTCGTCTGAACAACGTTCGTGCTGCTGCGAATAGCAGAACACGCAGTCACCAATACGGAGGAAGAGTAGACAAAGAAGACTAGAAGGTCTCACGAAGTAAACTTTCGGAAATGCTGGATTCGTCACTTCCTCAGTAACTGTCTAAAGAGCCCTTGACGGCGCTCTTCCGTGGGTTCTCAACCTTTTTTGTCGCCTTCCTGCAGATGAGACTGACAAACGCCTTCAAGTGCTATTGCCGTTAGAGTGCTTGCGCTCAATAAAAGTGCTCGTCGTCACTCTATCAGACACCGCAGCAGCCGTACGTTGTTCCTGATGGAGGGGCCTGGGTCGTTTATGCCGAGCGTCGCGCTGATGCTGTTGGCTACTTTTACTGCTGTTACAATTTCTGCTACCGCTACCGCCGCCGCCACAGGCGCTGCTGTTGCTATAGCTATCCTCACTGCTGGTGCTGCTGCTTCCCTTGCCACGCAGCTGCCTGCTGTTGCCGCATGTCCCTTACGTTTGAGCGTTGCTCTTGGTGCTCTTGCTGCAGCACCGCCTTCTTTCGAAGCTGCGCGTGTACGCAGGTTGGAATTACAGAGTGGATACACATCTAATGAACACAGCGTCGAAGATACTTTTCCGACACGTCCTGCTCTGCAAGTGTCATCGAGACGGTCGTCCGCGCCTGCGCGGTTGGAAAGTACTGAAACTGTGCAGCTCGGTGATTCAGTTTCAACTGATTCGTATTCACAACTAAGTTCTTCCTCTTCAGGCAGTGAAAGAACCCTAGACTCAGCTACAGTCAGCTCTTCAGACGGAAAGTCCCCATTTGCAGAGGCAGGTTCATGGACTGAGGCCTGGGAGAGCTGGTTACATCCTGCTGCAATCCTCTCTTTGAACGCAACTTCTCCCAGGGGTCGCCAGAGTCTTGCAGCTGCCGCCGCTTCGCGTGGCTTCCCTGTGCAATCGGAGCGGCGGCAACAAGAAGAAGACGCAGGTTCAGTGAAAGCTGACGGTGATGAGGAGAGTGTTACGAAGGCACACCAGCCGCCGAGGCACTGCTTAGGCTGCCTTGGGCGGAATTCTTCTTCTGCACTAAAAGAATTTGTGCCCTTTTTTGACAAAGCGATTGTGCTACCAAGGCAGCTGAAGCAAGACTTGCTATTCATTATAACAATGGATACCGGCTCCGTCCTGCTCATCACGTCGGATGGATTAGTCTGCCATGAAGCCAGTCCTACGGATCTGGATGTGCATGTCTACGCAGCAAATGCGGCCTTGGACAACTGTGACTTCGAACGCCTACTCACCTGGAAACAGGTGTACCCTCTCATACCTCCATCGTACGTCCTTTGGCGCTTCAGTGGACACTACTACTTTTTTCGGAAGCCTAACGCAGAGTTTGTCGAGAAACACGCGGGAATCGCCTTCTGCTTTACCCTGGAAGACGTCGAAACCCACAAAGTTGCCACATTTATCATCGCGACAAACGGTGCCGACAAAGGTGGTTATCGCTGGAGTTTCGCGCTCAGCGTTGTCTTGACGGTAATTGCTGGAGTCCTTCCTAGCTGCTTCTGACAAGCAAGCTTGAGCGGGAGGACACGGTAACGGTACCTACCCTGCCCACTGCAGAGCCGACGTCTGCGCTTCCACAGCAGCAGCGGCATAATTCCTCGTTGTGGTGGATACGCGTGTGAAAAAATTCTCCCTCTCGACTACTCCCGCTAACGAAGGGCGACGGCAGCGCTGTTGCTACAGCAGAGGGGCAACAGTGTCGCGGAAGTCACACTGAAGCACGAACAGAGCGGCAGCTCCACGCTAAATAGGCCCTTTGATGCGTCAACAGCATGGAGTCACTATCAGGAAAGTTAACCGCAGCGAAAAAGAGGAGCCATCAGCCGTGCAGCAGGGCAGCAAATAACAAGCGAAAATGGTATCGCAGAAGCCTCGCGTAGAGACAACAACGGTGCAAGAACAGCAAGGTATAACGGGGCGTTTTGCTTGCCGCGGCAGCAGGAACACTAGCAGCAAAACTGAGGTAGAACAACAGCAGGACCCCATAACAGTACCACTGGCACACCGATCAGCAAGGAGGGGACACGAGCCGCTCTCCCAACCAGAAGCGTCCGCACTTTTGTAGCGGTTGCTGACACGGACCATGGAAATACCAGCAGGCGCAGCAAGAGGAGTGGACGAAAGTATCGTTTTCTCATTGCTGCTGTCAGCCGTGTGTCGCTGAGGCTGAAGAGCAACGAGGACGCCTTGTTCAGCGTGATACTTCGTATGACAAAAGGACGGCCTTCGGTTTGTGCAGCTTTTTCAGCAAGGACACGAAATGCAGTGTTCCACGGGGCAGGCAGATTTGCCAACCCAGTTCCACGTCTTCGCGTAAGACTCTGCCTATCTACCCGCCTTGTGCGCAGACATATACATAAATATATATATGTATATACTTGTATTCGTAGGTGCGTAAATACGTGTATATGTATGGGCATCTGTACGTGTATGCCTGAACCTGTAAAGATATACACATACATACATGTCCTCACGAGTCTATGCTGCTGTGTGTGCCTGCCAGGCGAGGCTGTGTGAAACAGGGGCCTGTCTTTTACGTTTTCAAGCCTTTCCGGATATTGTTTCACCTGCATTGTTCAATAAGATCATTTTCTTTTTGACACTAGTGTGTCCGAGTCGTTCAGGTATGTGTGGCTCCAAACAAATGTGTGCTTAAAAGGCGACGCCTAAATACACAAATGCAGACAAATACACTTCAACTTCTACGTGTGTGCGAATCAGCAACCTTGAAGACGCGTTTGGGAAGTTGACAACGGATCAAATGCAGCTCCTCAAGTTTCACTGTCAGTGTAGTCCGGTATGACGCGACTTTCAACGCTACGCATACACCTGTGTAGACAGTACTTGCGGGCACGGATACACCTTTTGAACATGAATGAGACTGATTCGCGTTAGTGCAGTCCAGCTAGACGTGCACATCTCCTAAAACAATGGGGAGTGTAAAGACTGTTGGACGAGGACTTCGATCTGCTTAAGTGAGACGTGGTGTAACAGTCGACGGAACATAAAAAAAGTAAGCCGTGTCCTCCATACATCCAGTCGCCTGATGAGAGAAGAAGGCACCTCACCTCCGCTGAAGGCGGTACAGACACATTGACACTCGGACATGGTGTCCTACGTAGAGATGCAAATCAGTATGAATATTTTTATATGTTAGGAATATTCAAACAAGGCAGGTCGTACCTTCTTGTGGAAGAGTGTCAGTGTACCGGCACGTAAAACTGACCTCTCTTCCAGCGCGGAGGTAAACCGAATTTGCTGTGCAACGTCTGAGCGCACCTTCTTGAAGTAGCACATTGTTTGATCTCTGTCAGGTCTTACCACCCAATCACGAACACCCCTTACACCTACGTCGCCTGGAAGCACTGCGCGGTTTCTTCTTGTAGAAGGAGAAGTTCTTTAGAGTGAATGCAAGTGGGACCAGCAATCATTCTTCATACTCTTTGCCTCCACTCGCCGACGCTTCACTTTTGTAGCGTGGTGTTTCCCTACCACGAGCGACTTTGTTTTAAGTTCCTCTCCATCTCAAGCTAGACCAGTCCATCTAATATTTTCCTCCTTCATTTCTACGGGTCGGTTTTCCTCTATAATGTTCATGTAATGTTAGGTAAGAAAAATACTGCATATTTGCACCGTCTGGCGAGACGAAAGTCTCCATTATCCGTAAAATTTGACAGTTCCACACACACTACACTTGTTACAAGAGAGGGAATCTGATATCAATGTTTAGCTCGTGTTGGAAGGATGCCTAGCTGCCGAATTGAATTTGCATACATAGACACCGTGTTACAGCACCATTACACGCTTGGCCACCCGGAATTCAACTGTGGTTCGGAGCTTCTGCTCAAAGTCCACTGCAGCTCACTGGATGCAACGCAGAGCTTCAGGTAAATGCGGGAAAAAGGATATTGGGAGCGGACCGGTACAACGGAGGGACTGGTGTGGTTTAAGACTGTGGTAGAGATCCCTGCGTGCAAACAGCACAATACACGACCCTGTCGGAGACGAAGAATACAAGTAGAGGAAGCTGAGGAGAAGCTGCGCATAGACACAGATTTGCAGTATGTGTGGTAAACGTAGAGCTGCAGGGTGCCCAGTAATGAGGCCACTGTCATCCACCTGGCGTCAAGTGCAACCTGGGAAGGCTCGCCAACGCTTTCAGGACACGTTCCCCTCTTGCCGTCAAGCAAGTAGTGCGACTTCCTGACTGTCCGCACATGTACGGTCGGAAGGGGGCTGTGCTCACCGTGAAGAAGAAAGCGATGAGTTCCAATAATAACTGCAAACAACAGGGGAGGCGTGGGATGTACAGGTGCGTGGACAGCTACCCAGTGCTAGTCAGAGAGGTGCATCACTGCATGGAAGTGACGACAGAGTGATAAATAGGTAGGCGGTAGACACATATGACGGTAGGCATGTAAATAATAAAGTAGTCGTGCAGAGGATGAGGACCGGAGCTCCGCCTACGATTCCAGAGTCGAAGGCGGGGACAAACGCTTTGCCCTGTTCACAGCTGCAGGCACGATAGCACACTATTCCAAAATGGTAGGAGGGCCTGACGAATGACCAACCAACCACAGTGTTTAGGAAGAATGGCGAAGGAGGTGAAAACGGGCATTCTATTTTACACCACAACTACCAAGTTTACACACCCGACCACATCGTAATCTTCCAGCGTGCAACAAAAGGGTACAACCTACACTCCGCTGCTCTTTTACTTCATCTTCGTCGAGGAAGCGCGTCGTCATTGCTGACGCCTCTACCACGTAAACAGCAGGGGAAGAGCGTTCGGAGGACGTGCACTGGTAGCGGTTACTTTACGTTAAGGCACCATGCAGAAGTCGCACCGTCTCTCGTAGAACGCAGAGTTCCCTTCCACGGCGCTGCCCCTGTCAGTGATACAGGCCTTCACACGCTGAATTAACACGTGCCCGTACGTAGTATAACCCCACGTGTCTGCGCAGAGGTGCGCTCCCACTTGTTCGTGCAGACGTGCGCTTCCACATGTTCGTGCAGACGTGCGCTTCGATGCTGGGGGAAAGTCCTGGAAAGATTGCCAGCAGAAACCAGTATCACTACGTCTACTGAACACATCAGTTTACGTGTGTAAACTGTTTTGCAAAGCCACTGAACGCATAGGTAAAGTCTGCGCATGTTGTACTGCGAAGACCAAACACGGTCTCGCTGAGTCATCACTGTCTACACCACAGCGTCTCTGCCACGCAAACACAGCACACACCGATAAAGTTGTTATCACGTTTCATCTCCAGTACTCCTGCCCTGCTTTATCGAGCAGTATTGCATTAAACAGTGACCAAAATTAACGTATGTGTACCGACCTCTCATTGTTTATATACTTACAGTCTTCTAAGTACCGATGTGCACACCTGCCCCAATGTTCCAGGTTTCCGTTTCTGGCGACGGCTTGTGATTCGCCTCGGTATTACGGTGGAAACTCTCGGTCTTACAGAGAAAGGCAAAACTGAAATTTGCGCCATCACCGGCAGAACACTTCACTTGCCGCGCAACGCGCACTGGTTTGCTCTTGTCAAATGTTCCTTTCGAACAGCAGGAGACTCTTCGTACTCTCGAGTACTTGGTATTCAGGTGCTTACTGAGTTGTTCGCACACCGCAGAACCTTGTGCTCCGCTCATACCGAAAAAAATGCGTTTCACGATCGAAGGGAGACACACCGCAGTCACGAGTCCGGTAGGCGTGCACGTCTTCTCCTCACTCACTTTTAATTTGCTGATATTGATGTTTATTCTGGTCATGCGTAAATTGGCACGGTCGAGTCGAAGTGAACCGTGAAGCGGTTTGAAAATGGTCAGCATTTATACTCGCACAACGTCGTTGCTTTTTACAATCACTTGCTGTTGTCGTTCGTCAACATAGAATACATCAGCATTTATACTCGCACGACGTCGTTGCTTTCTACAATTATTTGGTGTTGTCGTTCGTCAGCATGGAATACATCATTGCTCTTCCCAACCGCAATTGCACCGTCTATTATTATCAGTCGGAACCACTTTTCCTAGCCTAGCTCAGCAGGGGGAGGGACGCCAGCTGCGAAGCAGCAGGTGGAGTCTGTCTTAACTGGTCTGGAGACCAGTTCGGCTTGGGCTTTGCATGTTGGGCACGATTGCCCAGCAGTATCCTCACTAATCTGCCGTCGCCATACCCATACACTGCCAGCTTTCCGCATCATTTTGGCGAACACCGCTACTACCAAATAACTACCAAAATCGTAAAATATGCTGTTGTGTTGCTTTTACTTGCAGGTTACTCGGTGGTATGTGCTAAGCCCCTCAAAAGCAAAACACAGTAACCGCCGTAATGTTCCAGGCTCGTAAAACCTTCCCATGTGACCTGCACTCCAGTATGCAACTAAATACAGCCACTTTGGCTCTCATACCTCGGACGCCAGCACACAAATCTGGCGCACACAGGTGTGCACTGCGCAGCGGGGTTCAGCGATCCTTCACGCACACGGTCGCCTCCACTGTCCGGTCGTGAAGACTGTTTTGATACGTGTGGTAGGACTCAATACTTCACGTATTGGGTTGTTAGCAACTGTGCAGTCTACTCTTCCCCGAATGGCAGCTATTTGTTTCCTTATTTGTTCGATACTCGTACATATAAATCTTCACACTTGTTTCCGTATGTGTCGTGCAGTCGCTGTACCCTTCCCGTTCACTTGACGCTCCGCTGCTGCATCACACGTAGGCCCGCTGCACCGACTACAGAATTCTTTTGCCGCTTTATGCCTTCGAATCATCTGCGCACTGCTTCCTGTACCGAAATCACTTACGGGCTGCAATTTGGTTAGTGCAGCAGGCACGGACAGATCCAGTTTCAAAGCTGTATAGACCGAGATCACTGTGTCGTATCTCATCATCTTCTTTTCTGATCTCCCGCCACAACTTTCCCATGTGTGACGGTTCTCCCTTAGCACATGGACGAAAAGCATACACTTGATGCTACACAAAAACGACCCTCTTCCACATTAAATGCGTTGTCCCTCAGACACAACTTGTGCACGAATTATGAGCGTGAAACCCGCAGGCAATCTATCAGTGTCTTTCTATGTGCGACTACGCAGAACTCTCGCATGCACGGCCATATATGTATATATATAAGGAACGGATTACGTAACCTACTCTTCCAGCGACACATATATACATACATATGTATAAATACCTATCTGCTTACACCTGACACGCTTCGTGTGTGTCATCCTCTTTGCGTGTCCCCTCCTGTAAAAATATAATTTCCCTAAGTCGTCAGGTCTCGTATTGGGCTAGAGTGTTTCACGTGAATTAGATCGGTTGCTCCCGACTACCACCTTGTCTGTGAAGGACGCGCCTTTAAACTATGTTTTTTCAGCCACCTTCGTTTCCCTAGGCGGCGTACAATACTAGCAACACGACTACTACAAATAATAATAAAGATAATAAATGCAAGTGCCACCTTCTCAGTCCTTTATTCATGGGCCTGCATGGAACAACTACGAAGTTATACTCATTCGGACAACTAAAAAATCTGTACTCTGTCGCCTTTCTGCTAATCGAGTGACACTTGTAGAACGAAGCACTTGTTGTGTATATACACTTGCAGTGGAAATATCGTAGTTGTCGGGTCTCGGGAGAGAAAATGGTGTCACACTTATGCAGTCGGTACCTATCCTATGAATGTATTGAAGGGAATTCATCTAATTTCTCGCCTGCGATCGAAATTGACCTTTTTGCCTGCATTGACTTGTGCGGCATGCGTACAATATATTTTCTTTTCACCCGTCCCTCCTGTCCTCGTCTGTATCTACTACGCCACTGCACACAGCCGCGATTCAGCTGTGCCCGCATGCGTCCAGGCTGCCTTCAGCTTCTACGCCCTTTCTCCAAGCATTTCGACCTCTTCTGAGATGAAAGCTTCCAATCTCTGCACTTTTGTTCTATGTTATCTGTCTTTTCCCATATTTCGGGGAAGGGGATCCTGTGGGACGTTGTGCTCCCCCCCTCTCGCCAAACCATCTGCGCCCGCCTTGTCTGTCCTGCCATTGTAGTTTTCCCATTGCTGTACTCTTCCCGGTCAAGTAGCAGGTGGTAGCTGCCGAAAACGCGATAAGAGGCAGCATCTACTTTGTGAGAGACAGCGTCGACTTTGGCCGACTCTTTCGTGCGCGGAACGTACTTGGCGTTTGTCTGACCCGAAGCTCCATACTCAACAGTGAAATTTCTCTCCTCTCTGTCCTCGCGTCGGTAGCCGTCCATCTAATGCGTTTACCTCCGAGACCGCGAAGTATTGATTTTCCAGCACCGTGCATGAAGATACCGGTCCATATTCCGTCATGAACGCTCTATCTTCTGGTGTGCCTCAAGCAGACATTTTCTAGGTACCAGCAGGACAGCTGTGTTACGACTTTCTGTTCAGGGCAACATACAGCAAGTTTGAAAGCGTAGACCACCCGCTCCTCCTCCGTAGTTGTATGTTATTAGTCACCACGTCTATGCAAGTGTCTACCTTTCTTCGGGGCCATCTCGTTAGAGAAAGACTCGTGTTTTTCGAAAGTTTTTAACGCTCCTTCTGTTCGTGTCCCCGTCGTTGCACCTTTCCGGAATGATGATATCCTTGCTTTGTTTGACTCGACTGTTGCTTCTTGGTTTTTTCTTCTACGTTCACAAATGCAGTGCTAAGTCCACCCGTCCTCCAAGTTCTACATTTTGCTAGTTTCTACGACTTTCTTCCTCCGTTCCTTCCACTGCGTCGTAGTGCAAATTTTCTTCATTGGTTCCACGTGCGCTTCGGCTTCGACTAGAATTGTCTGATCAACAATTCTGCGTACATTGTTTTGTCGCAAGTATCCTTTCGTACCTAGCATTACTTCTCCTGTCAGGCACATGACTTACTCTCTTGCCGCAATTGTACGAAGCGTATGGCCGTCCACGTGCGCCCAGCATTACATTTTCTTCTGTCGAATACGCTTCTTACTATATTGCCGTATTTACACACAGAGCGTGTACCACTTTGTTTGTCTATTTAAGCCTCCCGTATACACCCTCAACTTTTTGCGAAGCGCTTTTCTGCCTCCTTCTACCTTCTCCCCGTGGCTTCTCCGTCACCACTTTCTTCCTTTCTTTCCACGATCTTTGTCGTTCATTTTCACGTTACTCCTCACCTTGGCGCACAACGCGCCGCGCGTATTGCGCGAGCCGCACTGCTTGTTTTCCTCTCCATTTCTTTCTTCTGCCAAATAATATCCAGGTCGGTCTGCAGGACATGCGCATTTCTGTCCACGCTTCCTTTTCTCCTCTACTCAGGATGGAAGCAGAGAGTCTGCGTTGTCTGCCGGCACCCGTTCCCCTACCTGTGTACGTGCCTCTGTTTTTATAAGTCCGAATTCTTGAGCGACAATCTGTTTTCTTCCTTGCAGGGTCGTGTTGGCGACTCTCTGTTCACTGATGCGCGCGCGTGAAGGTACCCGCGTACACACTTGCACTGCTGTGTATATACGTCCGACATCTGGAAGCATTTTTGAAGGCGCCGCTTCGTTGTCGCATCGACGGCTACAAAAAAGAATTTTTATATGTGCACTCTAGCGTACCCCACCCCAACACACATATGTGTATATAATACGTGCATACGCACATACGTGTAAAATACGTGTATTTGCTGCTGCTGCCCGAGCTTGTGAGCAACGGCGCCGCACGCAGAACTTTCTCCGTCATTCTCTTCTAGAAAGTCGGACGCTTTTGGGGAACGAGGACAGCAGCAGCAGCTGCCGGCCTGGCGTGAGCGCCAAGAACAGTGGCGCAGCTTTGCAGCAGCTGAGCAGCTGCAAATGAAAAACAGGAGTGGCAGCGGCGGCAACAGGCGCTAGAGAGCAGCACCCAAGCAGCAGGAGCTGGGGCCGTAGCCAAGCAGCGGCGGCGGGGCAGCAGTGGGGCAGCAGCAGCAGCGGAAAACACAGCGCAGAGAAACAGCAGTGGCTGCAGCCGAGCTACAAGACAAGGTGCGACGGAGGAGGAGCAGGGTCACCGACGTCGACCTACTGGCAAGAAGGACAGCAGCAGCAGGACAACAGCAGCAGCAGCTATTTCTACGGGTGCCTGGGAGAGGCAACAGCGGTGTGTTGTCGGTAGGAAGCAGCTTCGACGGAGTAGCAGCAGCGACAGCAGCGGCACGAGCCGGGGCGAGTGCGAGAAAAGCAGCGTCAACAACACGTCAGCGAACTTCGTAGAAGAAAGAGAAGCGCCCAAAGGAGCAACGCAGGGGAGGGAAAGGAAGAGAAGGCAGAGACAGCAAGGAACGCGAAAGAAGAAGCGCCACCTGTATAGGAAGCGAAAGAAGCGGCAGCCGGGGCACGGCAAGGGGTTGCAGATCAACAACGGAACGGGAAGAACAAGCAACGGCAGCGGAGAAGGAAGGAGAAGCAGCAGCAGTACAAAACGAAGCAGAAGCAGCAGCAGGAGAAAAGGAAGAAGAAGCAGCGGCGAAGGGAAAAGCAGCAGCAGCAGCACCAGAAAACAAAGAAGAAGCAACAGCAGAAGGGGAAGAAAAAGCAGCACTAGAACAAGCAGCACATGTCTGCGTTCTCGACAGTGTCCCTAGACCAACAGGGTCCATGTGGCGACCTCCCAGTAGCAGTAGCGGTCTTGTAGCATATTAGCCGAAATACTTCTGCAGCGTATCGTACAACGGGAGCGTATTCAATGTTGTGGGCGTTCTTCAGAATACCTGCGGGTGTGTGTAGAAAAAGCCAGTTGATCTACATACATGTGTACCTAAGTGTACACATGTGTACACACGTATATGTATCCATGTGATTGATCTGTATCAACTGAAGATATACAGGAGAACGACCCGCGTGCTCAGGGAGGCAGTAGTGCTGCCTGGGCGGCTATATTCTCTTTCGGACGGTTATGTTCTCTTTTTTTTTGTGGAGAACGGTTGCGAGCGGAGAAGAAAAGCGACTTTCTTCTTTTCCGCAGCAGCGAAAGACAACAGCGGCAACAGCAGACACTAGGACCCGGTGGCAGCACGAGACGGCAGCAGGAGCAGCAGAAGACAGTGACAGGAGCAGCAGGAGACGGCAGCAGCACCGACAGCAGACGACAGCAGGAGCAGCAGGAGACAGCGGCAGCCGGAGGAGGAGGACACAGCAGCAAGAGGAGGAGTTTTTTCCGACTGCAGCGTGACCCTCTCTCGCGGAAGGTTCCTCAATACATAAATTATTCATGTAGAAGATCAGCGCCGCGCTGCAGCCACCTTCACCTGCTGTTCTTGCTCTTCTTCTTCTCGTCTGTCTTCCGGGTCCCCTCTGGCTGCTGTCTTCCGTCCCCTCTCATTTTCTCTTCCGTCCTTGTCGTCCTGCGGAACTTTTCTTTGTGTGCTTCCCTTTCCTCCTCCCCGAGCAACACCCCAACGATTCCTTTCTCTCCATCAACTTCTTGTCCCTCCTCCTCTTCCATTTTATTTTTTTTTCTCTTCCTCCTGTCCCTCCCTTCCCCACCGTGCCCTGCCTCTTTGCTCCGTCACCGTATCTCCTCTGTTTTTCTCCTCTCCTTCGCCCACCTTCCTCTTCCTGTCCCTCCATCGTCTGTCTCCTTTGGAAGTTGTCCTGGGGTGGCTGCCTTTCTTCTTTGCCTTCTCTTGTCCTGTTTATCTTCCTCGCTCCTTCTTCCCTTCCTCCTGCTGCTTTTCTCCTCCTCCTCCTTCTCGTTTTCTTTGTTCTCCTTTTCCTCGACCACCGCAGTCTTCTTTTCTTCTCTCGTCGCAGCGATGGTGCGGCTGACTCTCGAGCTAATACTGCAGGCACCGCAGTATTTAAATCCCAACAAGGAGTGGACACTATCTCTACGAGGTGAGCCCAGACTGCCATGCTGCTGCTGCTGCGGCGATGGCCTACAAGCAGCTTGTCTCTCCAGGAGGGATTTGTTTCATAGAGACGTACATATGTATGCAGAGATGTGTGTGTACATATATTTATGTGTATATATGTATGTGTGTGTATGTAGGTTGTAGAATCTGCATACGTGTGTGTGTATATGTGGGTGTATGTATGTAGCTCGCGTTTTTCTGTCTTTGAAGCAGAAGAGCAGCCGGGGAGAGACACAGGCCAGACGGAGTCCTGGCGAGAAGAAGTGCCGACACGCGAGCAGCAGCAGCAGTAGCAGCAACACAGAGCTACCTTGCGCGGGGACTACGTAGAGATTATCTGCGAGAGTTGCTGCCGATAGTCCTGCTGTCTCTGCAGAATCTGCAAATCTTTCGAGAAGTTTCTCAGCCAGGGTTGGCGGATACTCGCCTGATAGCGCGCGCTATCTCTGCTGGTGCTGTCCGTAGAAAACTGCTGCCGCACCTGCTGGAGGAAGGCGGGCTGCGTCTCTCCGCTGTGGGGGTCACTGCTGCTGCTGCTGCCACTGCGGGTGCCGCTTCGGCAGGCCATGAAGAGCTTTCACACTTCCGCTGCTTGTGACGCTGCCCGCTGCAGTGGTGCCGTTGCTGCTCCACGGGGCGGTCGTGCTGCTACTTTAGTCCTTGAGCAGCTGCTTCACTCGCGCTGTCGCTGCTTCTCTTGCCGAGCTGCTGCTGCGGTGCCGGTGCCGTCCTGGGCGCTTCCCTGCTGCTGCTCCTGCTGCTGCCCCCATTGTTGATGGCTGCTTCATCGCTGCTGCTGCCGCTGTCACTGGTCAGAACGCAGATGTGGCCGTCCTGGGGCTGCCGTAGTTGCGTGTACGGCAGCGCTGCTGGTGCCTCTTCAGTCTGCTGCTGCTCTTACATCTGCGTAGCTGCTGTTGCTGCGGACACTGCTCCTGTTACTCCTACTGCTCTTACTGCCACTGGTGTTGTTCCTGCTGCCTCTGCTGCTGTTGCGGCTTCTGCTGCTGTTGTGGCCTCTGCTGCTGTTGCTGCTTCTGCTGCCGTTCCTGTGCTGCTTCATTCGTTGCTCCCGCTATGGAAGCTGGTGCTGCTGGCGTCCCTGCTGCTGTTGAGGCCGTTGGTGCTGCCGCCCGTGATGCTGATGCCGCCGCGCTGGCTGCTGTTGCTGCTGCTCGTGCTGCGCTGAGGCTACTGTGGCTTGTTGAAATGCCGGGGGCGTGCAGGGTGCAAAATTCCGGCGGTGGAGAATTTGGGCGCGACGCAGGACCACTTCGACTGCGTCGACTTAACAGATAATGAATTACTTAAGCTTGATAATATACCGCCTCTATCTCGTCTTTCTTCCCTGGTAAGAAGAGTCACCCCACAAATAAAATATTTTGTAAGGTTCCCTGCAAGCAGAAGCGTGTATTACTTCCCTCAATTCACGTATGAAAACGTCCACACATATATATATACTCACATATATGTAGCTACCTACCCGTGGGTCATAAAAAGTAGACTTGTTAACATACTGAAGAAGATTTATTTATTCCTGTCGTTCTGATCTATGTGTGAAAATGCCTATATATATGTGTAGCTAGCCTGCCTCGTGGGTTACAAAGACAGAGTATTTAATTTACTCGAGAAGATATATTTCTTTCTCTCGTTTCATACTTTCGGTTGATTTTTATTTTAAAAGTTACGTAAAACTGGTGTGAAGCGTCAAATCCAGGAGCCTGTCTAAATCCCCTCGTTCCTCCTCCACCTTTACGTATACATACAGATATTTCTCTCTCTCTCTATGTATATGTAATTTTATATATACGTATATATATATGTATATATATATACATATACTTATATGTGTGTATACATGCTCTCTCTCTACCTATATATATATATATGTATATGGTCCACGTGTATGTATTTCTTCTTTCTTCTCACTTTTTCCCTGTCGTCTCTCCTCTCTCATTCTCTTCGTCTCTTTTTTTTTCCTCTCTCTCTCTCTCTATATATATATATATGTAAATTTATATCCACATATATATATATACTTATCAGTTTGTGTATACATGCTCTCTCTCTCTCTCTCTCTATATATATATATATATATATGGTCTGTGTGTATGTATTTCTCCATTTTTCTCACTCTCTCCCTGTCGTCTCTCCTCTCGCATTCTCTACCTTACTCTGTCTCTCTCTGTCTCTCTGTATATATATATGTCTGCATATATATATATATGTATATGTGTATATACACATTCTCTCTGTCCCCCCCTCTCTCACATAGATATTCGTATATGTGTATGCGTGTATATATTTTTCCTTCCTTTTCTATCTGTCCTTACCTGTCTCGGTCTCTGTCTCTTTTTTTCTATTTTTCCGTGTCTCCTCCGGTCTCCGGGTTCGTTTCTCTGTTTGTGTGTGAGTTCTTCCGGACGATGTGTAGATGTGTGTTATATATCCCACATAAATGTGAGAATTTCATTGGTAGCGGTCGGAAAGAAATATATCAACATGTTCGTCACTATCGCGTCTTTGTACTGAACTGAAGAGGAATACGTCCATACGCAGATGTTGGTTTTGCCTCCCGCGAAGACGTTGGTGTGCTGTCCTTCCTTGCTATATATTAGTTGTTTCTCGCATCGTGTCATATATGCTGCATGCGCGCGGGACTTTGCTCTCACAACCGACGCAGGAGGACTAGCCCATTTGTTCTTGTGAACAATACAAATTAGCCGGCACGACGCTTATTCTTTCATTTCTCTCTCCGTCGGGATATTTATAAACGAAGTCTGCATGTACAGATACACCCTTTTCATCGCACGTATGTATAGACATCCGGATGTTCACGCGGGCGTACACACATACATAGACACGTATTTATATATATATATATATCCCCTTATATGTTCTTATTCAACTATATATAAAGCTCCATATATACATAAATATATAGGCGTATACAATTGTATACATTTAAGTATATATATATATGTTAGTATATGTGTGTATAAAGCTGTACATATATATATATATATGTATACATATATATAGGTATGTATATATGTGTATACATGTATATACAGGAGTATACACATGTGACGACATCGTTTCGTATATATTATTAGTACTCATGTATGCTTATGTTTATGCAGACAGACATGTATGTACTGTCTATATATGCACGTATACATACATGTGAAGAGGAATACGCACACATATGTATGTAGAACTGTGTATCCATGTCTGCAGATGATTTCTTCGTCGAAGATAGAAAGGACAGTTAATACGTGTTACTCTACATTTATTCACATGCATCTCTAGGTCTTATTAGAAAGGGGTATGAATACAAATGCACATGTTTGTGTGCGTGTATGATGCAAAAAAGGATCAAATAATACATACACATCTATATATGGATACATATCCGTATATCGATGGTTACCTGTATACGTGGATACTGTTGAGAGGAGGGAGGCACGCAGTCAGCTGCGTATTTATACGCAGAACATCTCTATCTTCCTCTTCACCTCAGATTTTACATATATAAGCATATAGGTACATATGGATATATATATATATATGTGCGTTCACAGAGGTGGCTGCATGTGAAAAATATACTCGTGTGTCTTTCCTGTCGTCCATAACTAATAAGTCTGTATATACCTGTATGAGTGTACGATCTTCTATACCAGGATCTACGTAAGCCGCGTTGCACATAAATATATATATATATATGTCTACATGTATGTGAATTTTGACTGAGCAACTATGCGTCGAGGCACCCCTGGGGTGGCTTTTTTTAGTATGTGCAGACGCTCTTACCTTATTTGAGAGGAGAAAAAATATTTTCGCTACGTTCCTCGGGACGTGCGGTAGCAGCTTGGCAGGTGCTTCTTGCTTTCCGGCCGCTGGGTCGCTGGCGCGGTCGCTGCTGCTACTGCTGCTGGTGTTGCTGCAGTACCGCTCTGGCTGCTGCGACGGGTCTACCTCTGCTATTACTGTCGCAGCTGTTGCTGCTGCTGCCGTTGCTGCTGCTGCCGTTGCTGCTGCCATTGCTGCTGCCATTGTTGGGAGTGCTGCTGCGTCAACGGCTGTGGCTGCTCCTCCGGGCGAGTTTTTTTGCTGTCGCTGCTAATGTGTCGGATGCAGGTTCTCTGCAATAATCGCATTTCTCGGATTGACCCGGAGGCGATCGACAGCCTTCCCAATCTTTCCTCCCTTATCCTCACGAACAATAAAGTACGGCAGTTTACTTTTTTCTCATTTGTATCTGAAAGTTTCCTCTTCTGTGTAGGTATTTGTCTGCCTGTCTCTGTCTCGGTCTCCCTCTCTTCGGAGGGACGATTGTTTCCAGCCACCGCGTAGTACATGTCCTGGCCACACTTTGACTCTTCGTCCTCTTCATTTCTTTGTGTTCTTTTGCATATATGTATATATATATATATGTATGTGTACGTATACTTGTATGTGCATATGTCCATACATGTGTATACACATGTATATATATTCGTGTCTTCATATAAATATATGTACATATATATATATGTGAACATATACCTGTATGTGTATATGTCCATATATATATATATATGTATTTGTACCTACATATAAATATATATATATATATATATATATATGTGTACATGTGCCTGTACGTGTATATGCCCATACATACCTATCTGTGTATACATATTTACATATGTATACGTGTGTGTACGTGTGTACGCAAGAGAGAGGGCGAATTGCCGAGTAGTTTGCCAGTCTGCAACGTATGACGGAACTTTATATTTTTCACCGAGTTCGTGAAGAAAATGTTGCTGTCGTGGCGAGTGCTTGACGCCGTAGAGAGCAGCTGAAGAAGCAGCGCAGCGCGGTTATTGCCGCGGTAGAGACCGGCGGGCGCGCCTGCAGAAGATGATCCACCGGCGTTGGGCAGAGAGTCGCAGAGATCTGAGGAAGGTGAAGGGGCGGAAGGGCGGGAGTTACTGCGGAAAGGTCTCAAGAAGCTGATGCGCAGAAGAATTCCTCTCTCTCTCTCTTGCGACAGAGGTGTGTGTATGTCTGCTCCTTTTTGCTTTTGTCTCTCTTGTACGCACAAGTCACCCCAGCGTCTTCTTCATCTTGTGTCCGGCACGTCTGTGTGGAATTGCTGTCGCCGCAGCTGGACCTGCTCACCGATCTGCTTCCCATCTTTCGAGGTAAAAGTCACGCCTGCTCTTGCTGCCTCTGCCGTCACTCCTGCTGCTGCTGTTCCTGCTGCTGCTGTTCCTGCTGCTGCTGTTCCTGCTGCTGCTGTCGGCACTCGTGTTGCGCTTGTGGCAGTCAATAGACCGTGACGTGCGTCCCTGTCTCGTCCCTCTGCGTCTCCGCCTCCGTCCCCGTGTCTCCCTGTCTCTGCGTCGGTGCGTCGTTGTTGGAGACGAGGACTGCGGCGTGTCTCAGTCTCCCGCTGCGGAACTTTTTTTGCCGGAGACACTGGACGGCTGGTGGTTCAACAACGTGCGTGAGCCCCTGGGGCCAAGGAGGCGTCTTCTTCCTGCGTACTTGTAACAGTACTAGTAGCAACTGCGTATCCACTTAGATATGTGTGTGTGCCTCTCTCTCTTGCTCAATATTTTCCTCCCGCGTCCTTGTAGGACTGGTAGCAGCAGCAGCGTGCCCACTTAAATATGTATATATGCATGCGTCCCTCTAGGAGGAATAGTAGCGGATGCTTGTTAACGTACACCTGTAGACGTCTCTTTCGTTGTCCCTCTATTTCTGTCCCTTTTCTTTTCCCGTTCTCTGTCCCTTTCTGCTCTCCTTCAAGTAGCTGCACGTCTTTGCTGCTCATGGGCTCGCGTCTTCTCTATTACTCTCTGCAGGTGTGTCTCTACTGCACCAGGTGTAGCTGTCTCGCCATCTGTCCACATATTCATCCGGATCCTCCCTTATCGCTAACGATGTTCATGTATATATCTGCGAATGTCCATAAAGACATACATGTGTATACACATCAAAATACGTAATTATATCGCTATCCAAGTACATATACGTATACACATGTAAGTACATCTACGTATACATGTATAAGCAGATATACGTATACATGTGTAAGTACATACACGTATACGTATATAAACGCATATACGTATACATACATCAATACGAACATATATACATATATAAATACATATACACGTACTTATATACACATACATATCCACACATATATATATATGTATGTAAATATATCTGTGTGTATGGCCGTATGAAGCGGACGTCTGAATTCGGCTGCACGTGTGTGTCCCTTTTGCTGCAGAAAACGTCCTTGTGTGTGTATGCGTGTGTCTACTTGTTTGTGTCTGTTTCTCGGGCGTTCTCCCTTACTTCGTTTGTCTTGCTGCGGTGAATGTGTGGGGGGCGCCTGCAGCAAAGAAATTAGAGCGCGTGAGTCTCGTAGGCAACGGCGTCTGCGAGCGCGCATACTACCGCCTCTTCGTCATTTTCCATCTACCAAATCTGCGCTTCTTAGACTTCAAACACGTGACTCAGAAGGAGAGGCAGCAAGCGACGAGCACTTTTGCAGGCGAAGCAGGGGCTCGCTTGATAAAAGAAATCGGTGAGCACTCGAGCGCACACACGCATTTCTTCACCGTCTGCTCGCTGGTCACAGCGCTCTTTCTGCTGTTTCTTCTGTGAAGCAAGAAAACGTCGTCTGCAGCTCTACACAGACGCCTGTGTGTCTGACTATATGTCTCTCTGCGTCCCCCATGTATGTATGTATGTATACGTATGTGTGTGTATACGTATGTATATGTATTACTATGTATGTGTGTACGTATGTATGTATACGTATGGATGTATACCCATGTATGTATACCTATGTATGTATACCTATGTATGTATACGTCTGTATATGTATTAGCATGTATGTGTGCATATGTATGTGTACATATGTATTTATACGTACGTATGGGTGTATGTATGTATGTATGTATACGTATGTGTATGTATACGTATGTGTATGTATACGTATGTGTATGTATACGTATGTGTATGTATACGTATGTGTGTATATGAGTATGTATATATGTGTGTTTGGCCATGCAGAGTGACGGTCAGTGAGAGGGAGCGACTATTTTTGTCGATGAACTTCTTCGTGTTATAAACTTTCGATGCGTCTGTACATATATTTCTTCGGACGTACATCCCTCCTGCCGTCTCCGTAGAAAGAGAAGCCCACACGTGTGTATTTACGTGACTTTCTCTTCGTGAGAGAAGTTTTCCACATCGGGGTTCGTGTATTTTCCTGAAGATATACGGTCCTCCTCTGACTTCCATAAACTTCTCTGCGCGAAAAAAAGAGGGGGTGTTGCTGGCACGCGTCTGTCTCCGTATATCTCCGTAAAACGTCCCTCGCGCTTGTGGATCCTCCGCATGGGAAAATGAGACTCGTCGGCAGGTGTGTATATATGTGTGTCCTTTCTTCTGTACGCGCAGATGTGTGCCAGTGCGTCCGACGTATGTGCCTCTAGCACTGGGCAGCTGGGGAGCTTCACACACCACGTATATATAGACACACGTGTCTATTAATGTATCTCTACGAAATCCCCCTCTTCACGTAGCATGCAGACGTGTGGATGTGTCTGTCTCGCTGTCTCCGTCTCCGTGTGTCCCGCTGTCTCCGTCTCCGTGTGTCTCGCTGTCTCCGTCTCCGTGTGTCTCGCTGTCTCCGTCTCCGTGTGTCTCGCTGTCTCCGTCTCCGTGTCTCCTTCTGCCTTTCTACGTGATGACTGCACACTTTCTTCATATTTTTCGCTTCTGTCTGCATGCGTCTTCCTTCAAGTTGGCACACGCCTCGCGAGAGCTATCTTTCTACGAATACATGTGTATACGCAGCCCTCTCTCTCCGGTTCCCTCATATTCCCACACACACGTTTTTCATAAAAGTAAAAGAAGAAAAAGTACACGCTCCCGTCTCTGTGTGTACAATACGCAATATATATTATATATATGTATATATACATCGCGCACTATATATATGTGTATGTGGGGAGCTTTCGAGAAACGAGCAGCATCATCTGAGGGACATTTTCTCTTCACAGACAGGGACGACCAGTTGTGCGTTAACGTCTACTCATACGCACACACACATATACACGTGCGTGCATCCACATACATATATGTATATGCGCGTTTTCAATGAGGGAGAAGAGGACAGGAGGGGAAAGTGCCGCTTCGGCTTTTGGGAGGAAGAGAAGACGTGTCGTCTTCTCTGTGCGCGTGCGTGGAAATTTTTGTCTGCTGCAGCTCCTCCGAGGAAACATGCGAAGCGACCGTACGCATCTGCAGAGGGCGGCGGGGGGCTGGGGAGCTCGGCAGCAGCCCAGCAGCAGCTGGCAGGGAAAAACTCTGTTGCTGCTGCTTCTGCCGAACACGTCGAGAAAATCAAGGTATTCGTTTCTGAGCAGGATCTACTTCTCTGCCCTTTTCGTCCCCGTTTCTTCCGCCCCGTCTCCCTCTTCGTCTCTCTGTGTGTCTCCCTCGCTCGCCGTCTCCGTCGTCTTCCCGTCTGTCTCGTCTCCTGCCTTTTGTCGCTTTCCTCACGAGGTAGACGCGCATTTCTCTTTTCTTCTTCGTCGCCCGCGCACCGTCTCCTTTTCCTGTTGCTCTGTGTCTCTCCTCGTTTCTCCCCTTCTTCTCTGTGTCTCTGTCTCTTGGCAGGTGCCTGGGGTGAACTTGCTGACTTCTTGACTATCTTCGCCGCGCACCGACGTCTCCGTGTGTGTACACGTCTGTGTGTATGTGTGTGTGTCTGTGTCTGTGTGTCTACTTTTTTCTATCTGTCTTTTTCCACGTGGAAGAAGGACGCTTTAGTCGTAGAGGGAGGCCCACAAGCCTGGAAGAGGAGTTGCAGGGAATTTCGCCTGTAGAAAGAAGTTCAAATGTGTGCTTGGGAAGAAGCACGGAAACGAAGTGGCACAGATGCGTCCGCATACGCGCACACACCCCTTGCGAAGGCTGTTGACAGAGACCTGCCTGGTAGTTGCACAGAGATTGATAAACGAGGAGGGATCTCTCAAAGAAAGGCAGCAGAGACTCATAAGACGCGCGACGTACCCCTTCTTATTTTGTCCTGCGGACCTCCCTATCACTTTCTCCTCTCGACGGACGGTGGAGTCCTGACGCGCGTCGTACTACTACTACACTTGAAGCTGTAGAAATACTTTTGCGCGTCCCAGCACGGGGACGCTATGTACACGTATAGACAGATAGAGAGAAAGAGAAAGGGAGGGAAATAGATGGACGTGAGAAAGGGAGGGAAATAGATGGACGTGAACATCCGTATATATGTGCGTTTATAGGGAGAATTTGTGTATTACCGATGATGGTACGCTTGAACGGATGTACGTTTGTATCTCTGTGTTCATGTGAAGATCGTTGTGTGTGTATATGCGTACATATACTCTGAATACATAAACTCTTGAGTTTGTATGTGTCTATATGTTCCCGTTATCTATATATACATGTGCGTATTTGGGGAACTACGCACACGTATATCATATACATATATATATATGCGCGTATTTTTGTGACTGTCTACATATACATATATATATATATATATATATACGTGTATGACTGGGCATTTATATATGTATGACTGTGGCCAGTCAGATACTATCCAGATACGTGGGCCTACGTATATGTACATGTGTAAGTGTGGACAGTCATCCTAAGCACATGTATATATATCTATATGCGTCTATGTATGAGAATGAATACTTTTCTCTCTGTCTACACACACACGCACATATGTAGACTTCTCCACGTATAGGCAGATACAGGAAGATATGCGAGTAGGCGCACCGGCTTCCTCCCGCGCGTCTTCTCCTCCCCCAGACCTACGCACACTTCCCGGCACTTCTGTAGATATCTATGCATCTTTTACTCTGTCTCTCTAGCCATGTCTGTGTCTCTTTCTCTCTGCGTATATATATGTGCTAGTAGCCGCACTTCGTACGCGTTTGTGTGTATTCGTTTGTTTTCTGTGCGGTGCAGCTGGCAATAGCCCGGGCAAGTACCATGGAAGAGATCGTACGGCTGGAGAACGCGCTGCGCGTGGGGAAGCTGGGCGAAGTGTTGGTGGCTGCAGCAGGAGACAAAACGAGAGGTACTTCTGCTGTTTGATGCGGTTCTCTCTCTGTGTGTGAATCGGTTCTCTCTTTGACTCGGTTCTCTCTTCGGCCACTCTTGCAGTTTCTGTTCCGCTGCACTCTCCTCTCTTCTTCGACGGCGAGAGTATTCTCTTGACGCGTTGCGCGTCCTGGGCCCTCTTAATCTGGAAAGGGTCTTCCCCTGGGCTTTCCCTCGACCTCTGCAGATCTGCATTTCCACCGACTTCCGCGTTCTAGCAGAAGTATGTTGAGCTCTGCATATCGCCGCTCCTCCTCGTACGCGTCTCTCTGCAAACGCTTGGTCCGTTTCTTTGTATCCGTTGCAGTTCTCTCCCTTGCTGTCTCCTTCTCTCTCGCTGTCTCCTTCTTTCGCTCGCCGCCTCCTTCGTTCTCTCGCTGTCTCCGTGTCTCTATCGCCGTCTCCTTGTCTCCCTCGCTGTCTCCTCGCCGTCTCCTTGTCCCCCCTCGCCGTCTCCTTGTCTCCCTCGCTGTCTCTCGCCCTCTTTGTGTGTCCCGCCCTCTGTGCCTGTCTCGCTCTCTGTTTCTTTTTTTCACGAGCGTTCTCCCTGTTTTCTCTTTTCTCTTTGCACCTGTAGACAAACAAATGTCTACACACACGTAAGTAGGCGCGAGGGGGTATATGACGGGGAGATGCAGACGTACAAGTCGTTGGAGAGGCACGCTCCTCTTGGGCAGCTGAAAATCTGCATTTACATGTATATATATATATCTGTCTGTCTATCTACCTATCTATCCATCTATCCATTTATATATATATATATATATATGTATGTCAGAGCCCGCGCCGTTGTAGAAAGGGCCGTGCTTCAGCTGCCTTCTCTACACTTCCGTAGAGTCGGGTCTACGTATACACAACGTAGGAAAGGAAATTTTAGTACATAAACGTATCTTCACACGCGCCTATCGGCACGCCTATATATCGCAGTTTTCTTCTCTAATATATATATATATATATATGTACTGCCAAGTGTGTGTGTGCGAGGGATTACTCTGTTTGTATTTGTACGTCTTTCTGTGTATGTGCACGCGTCTTTATATGTAGCCACATACACGTCTTTGTAAGGGCAAATATACACATACGCATGTGTACATATATAACCATATATATACGTGTGTATACATATATGTAGACACATACACGTCTACGCAAGGACAAATGTACATATACACATGTGTACATATATATGGATATAGATACATGCATATATACATATATATACATATATGCATACACATATATACACATATATGTATACACATATATATATATATATATATGTGTACGTGCGTACGCATATAATTATGTTGCAGCACTGGCACGTATGTTGCTGTTCCGGGTGCGCGACTCTGCCTTCCTGCATGTGGGGGTCGGTTTCATTGAGCCACCTGTTCCTCCGTGTGTGTGTACACGTATGTCTCTCTGTGTCTCTACTTTCTTCCTCATCTCTCCGTAGAGCTTTTCAAAGTAGGAACTTCGTTGAGGCAGTTGACTCTGCAGTGCGCCGTCGTACACTGACGCGGCGACGCGCATGCGCATGTATGCAGGGGAGGAAGGAAACACCGGAGGAGGAGCCGCACCGGCAGGCGCAGCAGCAGCAGGAGCTGCAGAAACCAGCGCCAAGGAGAGGGAAGTTTGAGTTCCTCCAGTGACTTTGCAAAGCGTCAAAGCGGCGAGACGTTCACAAAAAAAGTTCGGAGAGACAGAGGGAGAGCAGTGCCCTCCGTCAGTCCGTGGACTGTGTGCGGCTCTGGAGATAGAGAGACATGTATACGTACGAGACTTTCTACCTGTAAATGTATGTGCACGTGTGTCTTCTTATATGATCAGCAGAAGTGATGGTGGATAGAAAGGGAAAAAGTGGGCCGCGGAAGACGAAGACGCAGGTTCTTCTCGACAGGCCAGTCCTTCCCAGAAACGAGGGGACTTTTTTGTGCTGCTCTTCCTAGAAGCAACTCACGCGGAAAACTCTTCCGTTTTTCTTCACTCTCACTCTCTTCCTCCGGGTGTGTGCGTATGCGTAAGCAGCTACACATATATATATATATACGTGTGGATGTAGGCGAAGGTGTACGTGTTGAGCTAGGTATATCCTGCAGACGTCCGTACAACTGTACGCCTCTGCAGTGGTGTCCTCCTTTTGAAAATACATACAAACGTATGTATACGTATGTATGAGTATATTTGAATATATATGTATGTATGTGTACGTGTGACGTGTACGTTTTATATATGTGGGAGTATATCATAGTATGTATCATAGTATGTATGCTCGTCTTTGTAGAGTGTGGATCTACTGATATGTTTGCACATATATATATATATACATACGTGTGGCATGTACGTAGTACATATGTGTGGGTATATCATAGTATGTGTACACGTCTGCATAGAACATGTGTATATATTCATATCCGTCTAGAGAGTGTAGTGTCCGCGCGCATGTGGTGGCAGTAGTCGGTAGACGCGAGTGGCGGCGACCACGGAGGATGCGACGCAGGAAATGGAGCCGGAAGGATAAATTTCTCGACAATACAGGACGAACGTATACGGCTTCTCCTTCACGAGAACAGAGCGTCCACTACTCTCACCTTATTGCTGCGCAGCAACACTAGCCGCAGTGTGGTAAAAGCGCGTCCTCCGGAGGAGAGTGCGGCACACAGGAGCAGCAGCGGGGTTTCGTTGCCCCGGTGCGTGCCGTGCCCATTTCTGCATTTCTGCGTCGGCGGCACAGACTCGGGCGCGAAGCGTCAGTACTTGCGCGTGATCCTCCCGCACAGGCAGATGGCTCTTCGGCAGGGAGCGTATCTGCTTTTTTTCTTCTGCGGGTCCGCGCGAGGAAACGACCCCCCGTCCGGAATATTTTGTGTGTTACTGGCACGTAACTCTGAGTCGTGGGTGTATTCGTGTGCTCAACGAAATACTGCAAAACGCCGGCCTTCCTCTTCAAGGACACGTCAAGGCGCGAACGGCACATCATGGAAGCGACGCCACGCCTAGAAGAGATACACACTATCTGCAGTTTATTCGTAGTATTGTCCAGCGTAGGTCGCGTCACGTATAGGAGCTATTCTGCGGACAAGTGCACTCGTAGTATTATCCCATGTAGACGACGCCAGGAGAGAGTGTATCTGCAGATGTGTTCGGAGTCTTGTCCTCTGTAGACAGCGCCACGGATAATCTGTTTTCTCTCTGCAGATGTGCGTGCGATATATATTATCCTGTGTAGGCGACACTATAGCAGGAAACGCGATGGCCCAGATTTGTACAAGGTGTTGGGTTGGCATTCTTAAACAGATCCCAAGCACAGATTCGTTGGCGTGGTTGTTGCACTACTGGAACGCAGTTTGTAGGAAGGTGCACAGCCCTCTGCAGGAAGTCTTTGCTTCCGACTATTCGCATGAACGGGACGTACAGGTACTTAACTGTCTCAATATACCAGTAGATCCACGTCCACCCGCACGAGTGCTGCTGACGCTGCTACAAAGCGCACGTGGGAAAGGGCGATGGCAGGCGTTCTAGGCAGTATTGTCGTTTCCTTTCTAATTCAAGTGTGCGTCCGTGCCACCCGCTAGTAGCTGCAGCTTTGTTCGTGGCTGCTGTTGTTGCAGTTGCTGGTTCGGGTACCGCTGCTGCTGCTGTTGCATTGCTGCAGCTGGAGAGGCCCACTGCATGAGCTTCCTGACTGCCTCGGATCGCGTGCGATGTTGCGCAGCAGATGGGAAGTAGCGGCTTTGATCCACAACTAAGACAAGTGGCTGCTTTTACTCAAATAGCACGTGTCTTTTCAAAAGTGAGCGACTATTTTGAACGGCACGGCACATGCATCTTGTGGGTACGTAAGGATGTTTCTACTTCTCTGGAACTCCATCATTCTACACCCCGCGCCTTATCCATTAGTAAAGTCTATACGCATACGTACTACATTATGTACTCTGCACAGACACTCCACGGCCCTGCTGCATGTATGTATCTCTTCATCTGGGCCACGGAGGCGACACATCGCACAAGCAGCGCCCCACGGAAGTACACCTATGCTTTCCTCTTGCTTTGTGGTACTAGCTGTGTCACACGCGTATACGTGTGCGTGCGTATACATTTTACCACACACCTAATACGTATGTATGTACAAAGGCCGCACTCTCTTTCCTCGTACACCACATATATACAGAGAAATATATGATTCACATGCACGAGCAATAAGAGACACCACAGACAAGAACACTCGCGGATAACAGGATCACTAAGTCGACTCTTCCGAGTGCTTTCTACTCCCAACTTCTTTCCTCGTTCTTTCCACCTTCGAGAGAACGTTTGTAACGAAGTGTACACTGCTGCAGCTCTTGGCTTTGCCACGATAACTGCCAGTGCAAGCTGCGCAACTGCCGCAGCTGCGCGAGTGCTCTTGCAGCACTTGTGTTTCAGGGTCAGGCCGCAGGTTCGTCCATGCCACTGCTGGAAGCCTTCACCCAAAATTGTTGCTCGAGTGCAGCTGCTGCAGCAGAAAATCTGCGGGAGCTGCAATTTTTCCCTAATAGCGGAGGGTCGCCGAGAGACGCTACTACAGTTCTGCTGCTGTTCCTACAGTATACGCATAGCAGCTGTAGCGCGCAACTGCTGCTTCTTCTTTTGTGTCTATGGTAGCTCTGTACTGCCTGGTCTGCAAACTACGGAGTCACGCCTCTGCAAGCCTAGCGAGTAACGCAGCTCCTGTAGAAACATACACATGCCCAAGGTGTGCAGAAATATACACACATGTAAAATACACGTGTACAGTCACATTTATCTGTTTTCACAAAAAATGTTCGGACGTACTGTCGAAGGCAGGAACCGCACGAAAAAAGTCTCCCGTGGGAGGTCAAGAGCTTTCTGACGCGTGCACCTTTGTCTTCGCGCAGCAACACTTGAAAGCGGCATGAATAGAGAAGCTTCACTGCATGCCGCAGGCCCAACGAGTTTGTGCCGACAGCTGCGTGCCTGAATACTAGAGATGTCCCGCTTGGTGTGTTGCTCCTTGCTGTAGCAAGTGTCTGTCTATTTGCAAAAGCACGTCAATTTACATGTGGATCTACCCGCATAAGCAGACGCCTTCTCCCGCGTGTGCATTTTTACTGGAAAATTTACAAGTTTCGTCAAGTGTGTGAAGAATGAAGCCAATTTATGCGGTGTTAGTGGGCAACGCACGAAGCGTGTGCCTCTCCCGAAGAGTTTCAAGAGTTCCCCGAGTATGCAGGGGGCTACCCATACACGCATGCACACATACAAAGAAGTGCATACATGCACGTGGGTGCCTTCATATATATACATTTGTGTATACGCGCGCATCCAGACAGTCATAAACAGATATGCACAGATTCCACTCGTATACAAAGAGATGAGGAAAGATAATTTCTTGTGTTTGTTGTCACAGTGTCATACTCTGCCAGTTTCACCAACGTGGCGTCGAGTTCACCGGCACCACATAGGTTGTTTTGCTAGGAAAAAGGCTACGACGCTACCACGAGAAGTATGTGTGCGTCAATGGTAAGTAGACAGGTAGGGACGTTAGCATGTGGGGAGATGCAATAAGGTGTCACAAGTATTAAATCGGACAAATAGGTACACGGACGAGTCCCCCCGTCACCCCATCGTCGTCGATGCTTTCCTGCAGCTGTTTCTGCTGCGGAAGGCTGTTTCCGCCAGCCGCACGGCCGGCTTCCCTTCACCAAGATCTGCATGCACCGCTGGGACTGTCAGAGGCATGTTGCCATTCTCATACATATATACAGGAAATCGTGGCCTATATATACATATGCGTGAAGATCTACTCGTGTGTGTGTAAGATGTATGTATGTGTGTAGAGTTTTTAGGAATATAACATATATATATATATACACAGGTTATTTTTTTCCACGAAAGTACAGTTGTGTGGCCACAAGAGATTTTTTCATGGAGAGAGATGGGTTGCACTAGCTCAGGTCGTAGCTGAAAATGAGAAATTTTCTGTCAGATAGTCGCAGCGGATTCTTGTTCCTTTGCAAGACGAGCACCCCCAGACATCACACATGTAAACGATCTAGGTGACATATATATATAGGACGCAGGACTTTTCTCTTTTTTTATACTGGCACACGCGTATGTATGGAGAATCGCAGGCGTCCACACGCGCACCGCCGTGTGCATGCAAAGCAATCGGAGAAGTGTTTGTGTGTCGTTAGAGGTCCCTGTGTGAGCACGCGTACGTACAGGGACCACTGCCTCTCTGTATGTGTCTGTGTGTATAGGTGTAACTCTATAAGCGTATATAGATATTTAAAGGAAGGCCAGAAGGGATAGAGATGGGCTGCCTACGTACGTATCACAGGCAGGAAATCAAAGTGAGATATTCATACACACAGGCACACACAAACCGACACACCTTTACATATACATATATGTCTGCATATAACAAGAAACGGAGAGACAGATACATATATATATATATATACAGTACATATGTATATATATATCTCGTAGGTATATCCAGAGGCGTATACGAATAAAGACGTGGAGTGCCTGAACATATAATCTGGGCAGCAAGTGAAATCGAACGTCTCATGCACACAGGCAGATATACGTGCGCATCTCCTTTGTCTTAAATATATGTATACACGCAGACAAAGACAGACACACATATATATATATATACGTGTTTTTGTCTTTTTTTTGTCTATACGAAGGAAGACGCGTGGGGCGTCATACACAAGATATATATCTTGGGCAATAAGGCGAAGCGAGACTCGAAATGACAAAGGCACACACACATCCACACCCACTTTCTCCATATAATATGTACACACATGTATGCGGATCTGTCTCTGTGTCTCTTCGACTGTCACGTAGACGTCCTGAGGCATATACGAAGAAGGAGGCGATGGCGCTTGCGCCCCTGTCGCGAGCAGCAGGTCGAAGAAGGGAACTCTTCTTTTGCTGCTGCAGTGCTTTTTTGCAACGGTGCATGCGAGAGGAGCGTCTGCGTCGCTCGTCGCCGACTGCTTCTCCCAGTCCTCACAAAAAAAATCGGCATCGGCCCACCTGGAAACTTTCGTTCGACAACTTGCAGGAGAAGACCGGCGGCTCACGTGGGGGCACAGAGAGCAATATATATAGAGAGCGGCATACACGTAGAGGAGAAGAGTCCGCCGCAGACAGGTAAGCAGACGTGCGCGCAACAAGCTGACTCCTTCTAGACACGCGTCCACGTCCACATAGAGGTGTGTCTATTTTTGCTGCATGCACGAGGCAGAGAACTTCCCGTCACAGGGGAAATATGGACGAAGTAGTTCCAATGCAAGTTTCCACACACCTACAGAAAATACGCACATACACGTCCGTACAGAACCGTATAAGTGGACACGTTTTACGTGTTGTGGACAGACTTTTCTCTACACTTCCTCATACACATTTATGCTCAAGGCAGATATACACACACGTACGTATATAACTGCTGATGTGTCTACGTATGTGTTTGAAACAAGTGTCTACACCGCCTTACCAGAGACAGCAATGTATTTCTAGACGTGTTCTGCGTTATTCATCGTTGTGAAGACGCACACGCGTAGACAGAGAAATGTGCGTATACACGTACATAGACGTTGGGGGAAGATGTCACCAACTTGGCGCTGTCAATACAAATGGGGGGGTGTGTACGTGTGTTTGTGGGGAGGTGCAGGCCGACAGCAGCTGCACCAGGACGTAAAAGAGACTGCGCCCCCCGTCGTTCGCTCTGCGGCGCGCAGGCTCTTGCTGCCTCGTCCTTTTTGCTGGCCCCACACACACACCCGCGCAGAGATGCATATATGCGTGTGCGTTCGCTAGTGCAAGCAGCTACGTGTAGACAACGAGAAAAAGAGATACGACACTTCATAGAGGGTCATTTTTACGTCGCAAGAGAGAAAGAGACATGTGGAGTTCCACCTACGCTTTACTTCTGAAGAAGAGATATATACAGTTATAATGTTGTTTTCCCGAGGTGCGGACAGAAAGTCATTTTTCACGCTTTGTATCAAGAGAGGCGCGTGAATATGACGCGCGGAGGCGGACAACGAGTATATGGGGTTGGGCGCGGCAGCAGAAGTTCGCACCAGCAGCGGCTGAATTCGTCTTCGGCTCGGCCTGACAAGCAGCGACGGAAGAACCTACTCTGCGTGTTTCTAGCTCTCTTCTGCCTGCTTCGCAGCCGCGGCTGTTGTTCCTGGCTGCTGCTGGACTTGTTGCTGCTGCGGCTGCTGCTAAGCTGCTGTGTGGCTGCGCGGTCGAAGCAGAGCAGGTAATGCTGGTGCTGCTGGCGTTGCTGCAGGGGCTGCAGTAGCGGTGGGGCGAGCTTCTTTTTCTGTTGCAGGAGTTAACGAGTGTCCACTGCAGTTCCTGAGAGCGTAGCTGCGCGGCCATTGCTGCTGCAGTAGTGACGCAGAAAGTCAGCAATGACGCAGCTTCTGCTGCTGTTCCACGATATGCAAGATCTGTTACAGCGACTGCTTTGATGCCTGCTGCTGTTGTAGTGGGTTCTGTTGCTTGCCGCGCTCGCAGCGGGTGCTGCACTGCCTGTGTAACGACTTCTGCTGAAACAGCAGTTTGTGCTGCCGCTGCTCCTCCTACTATCTTCGTGCTACGTGGTTCCTTTGCTTCCCCTGCTGCTGCTGCTGAAGCGCGTGTTGCTGCTGCTGCTGCTTTCGTAGCTCGTACGGTTGCCGCTTTGTTGTTGCTCGTGTGTCGCTGCGTCCCTTGAGAAAAGACGGCGGTCCTGCTGCTGCTGTCTCTCTGTGTGTGTTGTCAGGCGTGCACCAGGTGTTGTTGCTGTTCTGGTGCAACTTCAGCAGCTGCTGCTGCTGCTGCCTACCTTGCTGCAAGTGCTTTGCCTCTGCAGTTCAGCCTTGCTACCTGTACGTGTACCCGTCTGCCGCTGCAGGAGTCTGCTGCAATTGCCGTTGTCCTCCCGCTGTTGCCTTTTGCTGCATCCCACTGCTGCTGCGGCACCTCCTGCCCGCCGCCCTGTCGATAACGCGCTGCGGCTTCCTTGCTTGTGCTGCTCTCCCGCCGCTGTTGCTGCTGGGTTTCCCCTACTGCTTTCGGGCAGCTAGAAATGGTCTCTCTTGCGGGTGTGGCTCTGCTGTCCTGCTGCCGCGTTGCTGCTGCTCTACTGCTCTTGCTGCTGCAGTGTTTCTAGGCGTGATGGAGCTGCTTGGTGAAGGCGTGTTGCTGCGGCTGTCTGCGAGACAGGTCCCCGCACAACTGCAAAAGCGGGTGCTTCCTACTGTGGGGTTTTCGTTGGCCTTTTGCGATCGCAATAGCAGCAGCTGCTCCTGCTGCTGCGGTCGTGTTGCAAGTGTTGCTGCTATAGAAGCTGGCCGCTGCATTGCCTTTCCTTGCAGCAGCAAGTCCTTCTCCGCCAGTGGTGCTGCTGCCGCTGATGCAGCTGATTGCAGTGCCACTGCTGCTGCCGCTGCTCGAGTTCTTGTTCTGACTACCCCTGCTGCCGTGGCCCTCGTTGTTGCTGTTTCTTCGGTGTTGCATTTCTCTCTTGCCAGTCAACGACAGCTGCTGCTGCTGAAGTGCAGCAGCTGCTGCTGCCGCCGCTCCCACTCCCCCTCCTCCTCCTGCCGCAGCTGCGACGACGCCTGCGCCTGCAGCTGCTGCGCCTCCTGCTGCTGCTGCTGCTGTCGCTGCAGCAGCAGAGGGCCGCTGCCAGTCCACTGCCCCCCAGCCACGCCGGTGCAGCTTCTGCAGTCCTGGGTAGTAGCTCGCCTTACACACTAAAAATTCGTTGAGAGAGCGAAGAACTTTCCACACCTGCTGCTTATCGAAGCCACAAAGCTGCTGCATCTCCTTCGACCATAGCGAGCGGAGCGGGAGCTGCGGCAGCAGAATGCCCCGGGCCAGCTGCACGGCAGCAGCGGCAACAAGAGCAGCAGGAGTCGCCGCTGCTTCAGGCGTCAGAGTAAAGCAGTCCAGCAGGAAACACACGAGCTGAGCAGCTGTTGCTGCTCCTTCCCCCCCCAGCACATCCTCAAGCGCTTCTGTTGCTGCTTCCGTCGGTCGAGCTGCTGCCGCTGTTCCTCCTCCTCCTCCGCTGCCGCTTTTTTCATCTGCCGAGCAACTCGAAGAGGAGGAGGAGGAGGACACTGCCGTTGCTGCTGCAAGTTCTTCGACCTCCCCAGCTGCGGCTCCTCGGTTATGGAGGGCATGCGGACCACACGCTGCTCTGCCGCTCGCTCCCGCCTTTGTTGCTGCTGCTGCTCCTGTGGCAACAGCAGAGTGCGGACAGGAGCGACCTCGTACCAATCGACTTCCCTCACTTTCCCTGCCACTTCCACACGTTGCTGCCGCTTCTCCTTTACTTGCACCCCCCGTCGCAGCTTCCCGACACCCTGATGCGTCCTTGCCTTCTTGTCGCGTATTATCTCTTGTTCCTTCCTCTTCTTCTTCTTCCTCCCCTGCTGGGGTCCCTGCGGCCCCTACTGCTGCTGCTGCTCTTGCTGCTGCCTGCACAGCACGAGAGGAGAGGGGCGCAGCAATGGGCAACTTGAAGAGGAAGTAATGGGCGAAGTCGGCGGCAACCGGCGCAGAAACAGCGAAGGAAATTTCTTCGAGCAGCAGCTGCTGCACTTGCGGGAAGGAGCAGCCGAAGGCTAGCTGCGACAGACGCTCCAGCTGCAGAAGTCGCTTTAATTTTGCTTCAAGAGCTAAAGCGTTGGGCATTTCAACCTGGAGGGCAGTAACTAAACAGATTGCTGCTGTTGCCCTCAGCACGTCGCCGTACCTGCTGCTGCTGGTGGTGCGGTACGTCTCCTCTGCTGCCTCGCCTCCTGCGGGGGCCCCCCTTCGCAGCAGGGCTGCTGCTGCTGCTGCTCTTCGACTTTGTGAGGACGCCATCGCTGCTGCGGCTGCTCCTCCTCCTCCACCAGCAGCAGCAGCCCCGCGCCTGCCTGGTGCTGCTGGTGCTAAGGAGAAGGAAGAAAAGGGCAAGGCGGAAGAGTGTATGAAGGGCAGCAGCAGCAGCGCCGAACGATCCAGCAGGGAGACAGCCAACTGCACTGCAGCACGAGAGACGTCTTGTGGGGCAATGGAGAGGCACTTCTGCAAGTCAGCAGCAAAACTGAAGACAACATCGACAACCGCTGCTCGGTGTTGCGCTGCAGCAGCAAGAGAAAAGGGAGGTGCCCCTTCTACGTAGCGGCCAGCGATAGCAGCCAGAGCAGCAGCGGCAGCACTGCCGGCAGAGGGAGAGGAAGAAGAGGAAGAAGCAGCAGCAGGAAGAAGACCGACGCTGGCAGGGAAAGAAAGAAAAACGGGTACAGCAGCCGCAGAAGAAGGAGGTCTTAGGGATGCAGCAGCAGCAGGAGCAAGACTGCGAGCGACGTGGTGGCCTTGCTGTTGTGCTGCCGCAGAAGCTTTCCGGCGGATATCTTGTAGCATATCCGCAGCGTAAAGCACGTCTACCTGCGCTTCGGTGGGAGCAGCCTCTGCGGCCGCAGCGCAGCAAGCAGCAGCTGCAGGCGAGCCCGCTGCAGCAGCAGCACAGCACGCCACGGGAGGAAGACGACGTGGCGCAGCAGCAGCAGCAACAGGAGCGTTTAAAGAAGAAGAAGCAGCAGCTGCACGGCAAGGGCAGGTTGCGGCGGCAGTGCAGCGGCGAGTCGCAGCTAGAGAGCAGTCACCAGAGGAAGAGGAAGGAGAAAAAGAAGAAGCAGCAGCTCCGCAGTCGCCCGCCGCTGCTGCACCATGCTCGTTGCACTGTTGAGAACGAGGACACCGCGCTGCTGCTGTTGTTGCTGTCGCGTAGGGGGACCCATCGCAGCAGCAGCTGCTGCAGCAGGTTGCCCGCCATGGCGACACCTTTTCGGCTGCTTTTGCTGTCTCAGCAAAGACTGCCTGCTGCTGCTGCAGCAACGGAGCGACGCACCTGCTGTTGTCGCTGCTGCTGCAAGTGCAGCAGTTGGTGCGCAAGTCGCCCCCTTCGTGACCGCTGCCTCCGGCTGTCGCTCCTGTTACCGCTGCCAGGGTTTTCCTCGCTTTTTTGCTGCTGCTGCTGCTGCTGCAGCTTCCACGACTGGCTGCCCACCAGCAGCACCTTCTCCTTCTTTTGCGCCTGCTGTTTCGGTTGGTGCTGCTGTTTCTGCTGCCGTACAGACACTTCAAGTAGAGAGTGAGGGCCCGCTGCTGCTGCCGCACGACATCTTGGGGAGCGGCACCTGCAAGCAGCGAAAGGTGAGGGTATGGGAAGACTTCTTCTTCTTCTCCTCCTCTTCCTCCTCCTTCTTCGCCTTCGGTTTCTCCGCCTTCCTCTTCTATAAGGCTGCTGCTGCTACTTCTGCTAAGTCGGCTGCTAATTCTGCTGCTGCTCAGGCTGCTCATGCTGCTGTTGCTGCCGCTCACCCTGGAGCTGCTGCCGACGCTGGTGCTGATCCGGCTTGCGCTGCTGCTGCAGCTGTTCTCTTCATTCAGAATGGCAGAAAACGACACTCTGGCTTCCTCTTTGCTGCGCAAGCACGGCAGCAGCAGCTGCTGGTCCCCCTCCCCCCAACACCCTACAACGCCGCACCAATTGCTGCTGCCAGCGCTGTTGCCGCGGTTGCTGCTCTTGCTGCTGCGTCGGTCGGGACGACTCGACGCTTGCCTCTCGCGCGTGTTTGTTCCCCCCGCACAGAGGGGCAGTGCTGCAGCAGCACTGGCATAAGGTGCTTCTTCAGCCGTTCCACCAGCAAGCCACGTACGTTTACGCGAAGATGTGGTGGCAGCAGCAGCAGCAACAGCAGGCACCCCATGGGAAGCATCGTCAACATATGTGATTGCCGCGTCGACGTCTACGATGAAGTGTTCAGGATGCACGTCGGCCGGAGCAGCAGCTGAAGTCACCGCTATCCTGTCCCCTCCTGGAGCTGCAGACGCAGCAACTGCGTCTGGGCAACCAGGTGGTCCGACGACCGCAGCAGCAGCAGCAGCAACGCCTAGCCTACTATTAGTAGCTGCAGCAGCAGACGACCTGGCAGCAGGAACCCCGGCGACCGCAGCGGCAGGGCCACACAAAGCAACAACAGCATTAGCAGCGGTCGCGACTGTAACACCAGCAGCAGGTTTCACTGTCGCTACTGCAGCAGCAGGATCCGCAGCAGCAGGAGCGGCATCTCCGCGACCTGGAATACTGCGTCTCCTTCCCGAAGTTGCACTTCTTTCAGCAACAGCGGTCTGCTGTTCTGCAGCAGCTTTCTTTGCTCCTCCTTCGCTCTCCCATGCCGCTGCAGCAGTGTCGTTTGCAGGAGCAGCAGGAGCAATGAAGTTTCTCCGTGCCGCTGTGGCACCAGCAGTTTCTTCGGTTGCGGCAGCAGTGTCGCCTTCTGCAGGACGAGCAGCAACAGGAGCCAGAGGCGCAGGGGATACGGCAATATTGGGATCAAACGAAGAATCTGCACAGGCGTGCGCAGCAGCAGCGGCAGCCTCACTGACGACCTCCGTCCTCATGCTGCAGCTGCTGCTGCTTGCTGTTGCTGCTCCTCCTCCTGCCGCTGCTTTTCCTGCGGCTGCTGCTGCTGGTGCGGCCCGTAGGGCTTCGAATGCTGCTGGTCCGGGCCACACGGCTTCTGCTGCTGCTGCAGCAGCAGGACCAGCGGGGCAATGCCTGTGCGGACGTCGAAGAACCGAGTGCGGATCTGTAGCAGTCGCCGCAACGGCAGCAGGCAGCTGCAGCCAGCAGCAGTCTGCTGGTGCTGCTGCAGCAAGAAAGGGAGAGGAGGAAGAGGTCGTCGAGTCGCAGGTGGTTCTCGTGGCCGCAAGGCGGCGGCGGCTGAGCACAGAGAAGCCGTAGCTGCTGCCGGTGCTGCTCGCTTTCCCTCCTGCCGCGGGGGCATGCAGCAGCAGCTCCCGTAGCAGCGGCTGCTGGTGCTGCTGCGGTTGCATATTGCTACTTGATCTTGTAAGGTGCGACGACAACGACGAAAGACCGGCAGCAAACAGCAGCAGCAGATGTGCTGCACCAGCAGCAACAGCCGCTGCCACTGCGTCAGCAGGAAGCGGCTGCAGCAGGGAGACGCGCCCTTGCGGGGACAGCAACGAAGTCAGAGGCCGACGTTGCTCGTACGGACTGCTACACAGCACAGCAGCAGCAGCAGCTTGTCTTTCCTCTGCGAAAATGCAGCAGTAGATCTTGCCGCCCAACTGCTGCAGCACCCCTGGATGCGCAACAAAATTGCTGCTGCTGGAACCCGTTCACAGGCCGGCCGCTCCGACGGCGACGAGAATACGTGCTGCTGCTGCTGCTGCTCCTACCGGCAGAACTCCTCATGCTGCTGCTGCTGCTTCTCCCATTGCTGCTTGTCGAAGAGAGTCGGGCGTTGCTGCTGCTTCCTCGCGTGAAGTGCTGCTAACTAGTGGCCCTTCCCGCAGAAGCTGCTGCCTTGCTGCTACGTCTAATTCTCTCGCGCAGCTGATAGTGCAGAGGACGAGCTGCTGCTGCTGCAGGTGCCGCCCACTTTTTTGCTGTCAACCTGAGAACAGCTGCTGCGATTGTTGCTTCTAAACTTGCAGCAGGCGGGGTCGCGTGTCGTTCTTCTGCTGCGGTCAGAGGCTGCACCACCAGCAGCAGCAGGAAATATGAACAGCCGGGGAAACGTGGGTACCACGCATGTTACTGATGCGTGCGGCTGCTGCTCTGTATCACAGCGGCAACGCTCGGGCAAATGACAGGGAGGCAGGTCTTGCAGCGGGTTCCTCTTCGTTTTGCTTCGCTTCAGCAGCAGATCCCCAAGCCACTGCTGCTGGATAAGGCCAGCCTCGTGCAGCAGCTGCAGCAGGAAACCGGCATTAGCGGCGCAGCACACAGGGGAGCAGTGGGAAGCTTCGCGGCACTGCAGGAGCAGCAGCAAAGACAGTGCCACCGGGGGATCCTGTGCTGCACCAAGGCAGCAGAAGCAGACCAAGCAGCCGTGAAAGACCAGGTCGCGTCGTTCTTCTTCTTCATCTGCACCAGCAGCAGCAGCAAAGGCAGCAGTGGAACTAGGTGCAGCACACGTCTGCGTAGAGATAGCAGCAGCAGCAGGGGCAGCAACTGCTGCACCGCTGGAGTTTTTATCCTGCGCTTTGCATGTTTAAGTAGAGCAGCGGCAGCCGCAGTGCGGCAAGACCAAGACGCTCATCAAGCTGCAGAGTTCGAAGAGAGAAAAGCAGAAGCAGAGACGCGCCAAGAGGCAGAAGAGCAGCAGCAGGAGAGAGGCACTTGGCTTTGGTGAACAGTCGACAGGAGCAGCAGCGGCAGCAAGAGCAACAAGCCAGTCGCCCTCGTGAAGAGGACAGCAGTGGCCGGGATGCTAAGAAAGAGGGAGGAGCAGCAGCAGCTGGTGCGGAAGCGGCAACAAAGCCGGTCGGCGAGGAAGCTGAGGAGGACCTGAAGCAGAAGCTGCAGTGCAGGCGTGCGAGAAAAGGAAGCCGCAGCCAGATCAGCAGGTTCGCCGATGCTGCTGCATCAGCGAGACCGGGCAGTCAAAACTGCAGTAGCAGAAGAACAGCTGCTCTTCTGCTGTCGCTGCCGCCCCTGTAACCTCCCTGCTGTTACCGTTGCTGTTGGTGCTGAGGAAGCATCTGCAACACAACTGCAGAAGAGGCTGCGGTGGCTTCTACTAGTGGAGGGCTGCTCAGGCAATATAAGCAGGAACTCGTGTAACAAACGCTTCTGTTTGCTGCTGCTGCTGCTGGGGAAGAACCAGCAGCACCAAGTGCAGCAGCAGGGGCCTCGGCCGGCAGCAGCAGAAATAGCAGCAGCCCAACCCTGAAAAGCAGCGGCGCAGTGGGTCAGCAGCGGGAGTTCCCCATGCCTCCGCCAGCAGCTCGGCGGCAGTGCAGCGACAGTTCGCAGCAGCGCAACTACACAGCAGCTGCGCCGCTTCAGAGCGAGGAGGAAGGAAATTGTTCTTCGGCAGCTGTCATGTAGAGAGCCGCTGCTGCCGCTAGCGGAGCTGCTATGACGGGGGGGGTTGCTGCTGCTGCTGCTGGTGCCACACTGCTCGTGCTGCTCCTGCAGGTGAAGGCGCGGCTGCTGGCAAAGCTGCTGCTCTTCCTAGAGGTGCCGCTGTTGGTATACGTGATATACGTGAACCTGTTGCTGGTGCCGTTGTTGCTGCTGCTGCTGGAGGTGCTGTCGCTGCGTGACGAGAGTTGGGGGATTGTTAGCGATGTGCAGGTGCTGTTGCTGCGGCAGGGGAGCAGATTTCTTCTTCGCTCTCGAGCAGGAGTGCTGTTGCTGCTGCCGCCCTGGTCGCCGCTCTTCTTCCCCTATCATTCCCATACTTCCTGAGCCCGACACTTTCCCTTCTGCTGCTGTTGGCGCCGTGTGACACGTCCGTAGTGCACAGGCGTTGCTGTTTTGTCGCGTGCTACGGCTGCTGCTGCGGCAGGTGTTGCTGCGCAGAAAAGGCGCGGCACAGTGGGCGGTCCTCGTGTTGCTGACGTTGCTGTTTCGCTGCTGCTGTTTTGCTGCTGCTGTTTTGCTGCTCCGGGTGTAGTGCTGCTGCTGAAGTGCTGCTGCTAGGCTCGCCAGGTAGTGCTGCTGTGGTGTAGGAGCAGCCGCAGCAGCACCACTGGTGCGTCTGTGCGGAGGGAGAGCCGCGCGTGTGTAATGGTGCTGCCGTGTGCGGTGGTTGCTGTCCTGTGACAGTGGAAACGCCAGCCGCACGTATGAAGAGAAAAAGTGGAAAGCGTAGTGCACAGATGAGTACAAGAAGGTGCGAAGTCGTCGGGTTCTCCAGTTGCTAAAGCTGTGACAGGCGCGCCGGGCTGGGGCAGCAGCAGAGGCGGAAAGAACAGCAGCAGGTTCTCTGGCACGGCAGCACGGGCGGCCAAAGCGCGTAGCCTGCGCAGCAACACTCGCTTTGCCCGCTAGCAGGGGCAGCACAACACGGCTGAAGCTGGAAGGACTGGCGCGGGCTGCAAAAAAAGAAAAGGCATCCTACACAGGCGCCACCGGTAGATAAAAGCCGTAGAGGCTGTGCTCGACAGCAGGAACAACACAACACGGCGGTGATACTCGATTCAACGAGAGAGTGTCTTGCCACTCCTCCTCGAAAAGCTGAAGCCGCAGAGCAGCTGCTCCGCTCGCTGTCTTGCTGCGACGCATCGCTTCCCGCTGTCTTGCCCGCGCTGCTGCGCCTCTCCTCCCCTACTCCTGCTGGCCTCTTGTCTCTTGCTGTTACTGCTGCTGTTTCTTAGTTCACGCATTCACTTGCCGCCAGGAGCACGGCTGCAGCTGCTTTTGCTGCTACTGCTGCTTCCCTCCCCCGGATTTTTGAGTGCTGTTCTGCAGGTGGAGTTTTCTGGTGCTGCTGCAGCGGCGCGAGGTGGCGTGTTGTAGTTAGCATATTATTATTGCTGCGTCAGGGCGGAAGCCTTGGCGCCGGCACCAGCTGCCAGTCTCGCGGTGGTGCTGCTGCTGCTGTCGGTCTGTGGCTGACGAGAGGGCTATTTCTTCGCTGTGAGGTGGTACTGTTGCGCGGCTGCTGTGCCGCCGCTGTGGTGTTGCTGCGCTGCTGTCGTGTTGCTGGTATGCTGCTGCCGTGCTGCTGCTGTGCGGCTGCTGTGCTGCCGCTGTGCTGCTCTGTGTTACTGCTGTGCTGCTGCTGTGCTGCGGCTGTACTGCTATGTGTTGCTGCTGTGCTGCTGGTGTGCTGCTGCTGTACTGCTGCTGTACTGCTGCTGTGCCGCTGCTGTCGCGCTGGGCGTCCTGCCTGTATGCGTAACTGCTGCTGCAGCTGCAGCTCCTCTTCCTTATGGCGACGGGGAAGCAATGCAGTCGCCCGCCAGTGCTTTATTGCAGATCTTCTTCGATCGTCGTTGCGGCCTACTAATTTTGCTGCTCGCTACTGCTTTCTGCGCTGTGCTGCCGTATGCTACGTTGGGGTGGATACTGTCGAGCTGCCTTCGCGCTCCAGCTGCTCTAGAGTAGTGCTGCGAGCTGAGCGAGCCTGCAGCACCAGCGGCCGCCCTCCTGTAGCTATCTATGTGCTGCTGCTGCAGCACTGTTTGCCGAGCTACTGTGTGCCACCGCCAGAAATGCTCTCGTCGACGGCGTGCCGCGCTGCCTTTTGCGTCGGCTGCTGCGCATAAACGTTCTGCTTCTGGTGCTGCGAGGGTGCATGCTGGAGGGCTGCTGCCCCTGCTACTCCAGAAGCGTCAGCCACTGCTGTAGCCACCCGCTTCTCCACCCGCTACGAAAGACTACGTGTCGTCTCGCGAATCAACGCTTCTGCCACTGCTCCTGCGGGTGATGCCTGCCCGCTGCGCTGCGGCTTGTCTACGAACACACTACGGCTGCAGTTGATGTAGTAGTGACTGCTGCTGCTGCCCTTCCCGTGATAGGTGCTGTTGCTTGAGAAGTGCTGATTGCCCTCTGCTGCTGCTACTGCCACTGCCGCTGCGACCGTGGGCGTGTGCAGCTACTACGCCTTGACCCTGCTGTCCGCCGGTGGTCATCACGAGAAGGTGCTAGACAAGCTGCTGCTGCTGTCGCATGGGGACAGCCGAAGCGTAACCTTCACTCGTGCTGCAGCTGCTGCTTCTGCTGAGACTGTTGCTGCTGTCGCTGATCCTGGCCAACACCTCTCACACCTGCTGTCAAGAGCACCTCAGCGGTTTTTGCTATGCGGAGGGCACCGCAGCAGCACGAGAAACACCAGCAGCAGCACGTGTCGAGCACCAACAAAAGGACCAGCGCACCACGCTGCCAACGCAAGATTGGCAATTGCAGAGCAGTAGCAGGAGCAGAACCAGTTGAAGAAGCAACAACAACAGCAGCAGAAGATACTTATATTGTTGCTTCTCGATAGAGGGCAGGCGAGTTTGCGAAGTAGCTGCCGAGCGACAACTGCTACGCACTAACCCCTGGCCGGCACGCGGGCCAAGTCAGCGGCAGTGGAAAGAAGCAGCAACATTTGACAACAACAGCTTTCTTGCTGCCACCTCCGGAGGAGAAACGCCGGCAGTGGATGAGATGATTCAGGACGAAGAAACTTACCCGAGAAACAGTCTTCTGCCAACATATTACCACGTAAACGGCGGCTACACACGCAGAGCCAACGCGGGCTGCTACTAGGTCTACTTACAACGGGTGTGGTTGTTTTGAAATTCCCTTGCTGCTCCTGCTGCTGCCCTTGTTATCCGTTGTACCACCAGCATGGCGGCGGCTGCTAAATTGCTTGCTGCCCCTCGTCCTGCTCCGCTCTCAAATGCTGCTGCTGTGGCTGCTGTGCCGCCGCTACGAGCTATTGCTGCGCGTGCAGCACAAGCTGCGTGCTGTTGTCGCGCACACCTTCCTCCTGCTGCTGCCGACACAGTCCCGACGTCGTGCTGCCGCATGTTTTCCGTCTACCGCTCGCAAACCTTGCTGCTGCTCTGAGGTGCTGCTGCTGCTGCTCTTGTTGTTGCGAAGAGTTACTGTTCTCACCTCGTACTTCTACCCTAAATGTGTAACTGCTTCAGCTTCTTCCGCTGCAGCTCCTCATCTCCACTCTGATAGGTGCGGGTGCCCCTCCGCTGACGAACGCATGTGCTGCGCGTTGCCCTGCTGCTTTCTCCTCTCCTTGTTTTGCTGCTGCTGTCTCTCCTTCCCAACCAAAACTCAACCTGCGTGCCATACGACTGCAAGGCAACAGCTGGTAGTGTGGAAGGTGATAGTGTCATGCGGCTGCTTGCCATGCACTTGCTGCTGCTGCTTTCTGCCACTGCTGCTGCACGTCTTGCGTGTACCTTAACTGCTGTCGCGTCTCGTTCTGCTGCTACTGCTGGCGCCAGCAGTGCCCCTGCCTCTGCTGCTGCTCGTCACGTCTGCTGCTACCTTTTTACTGCTGGTGCTTCTCGTTCTGCTATTACCGCTGTTGGCAGCAGTGCTCCTCCTCGTGCTACTGCACGACGGGCTGGTGCTGCTCTTGCTGCCTGCCCAAACGTCGCAGCATTTCAACGCTGCTGCTTCTGCTGCTGCTTTCAACTTTACTGCGTCTCCTGCGTACGCAGCTTAGGGATATTTGTCCCGGTACACACGGGGCACACTGCCTGTCTGCCGTTCATCTGCCCCGCTTTAACGATAGAAAGGCGGAAGCAGATACTTGGTAGAATAAGGGGGGAGCATGAGCAGACGGAGGTGTGAGAGAATATATACGTGTGACCCACGCCCTCTTTGGCTCTGCGTGCTAAAGCCGCAGGACGACCAGAAGTGTAAGCACCATCAGCACCGCAGACAGCAGTAACAGGACACGCATGAGCAACAGCACCAGCACGGCAGGGGTCGCAGGTGCAGAGAAGCAAAACCTGCAGAAGCAGGTCATTTGTAAAGGTCGGCGCAGCAGCAGACACGAAAGCAACAGCAGGACTCAAAGGAGCACGAGCAGCAGATTCAAGCGTGCCACGCGTCGCCTTCTAACAGCAGTGAAGTTTTGTAGCGGCGCCAGAGATAGGCGAGTTTTTCACAAGTAGAGGAGTGACGCTGTGTTACGGGACAACGGTAGCTGCATTGCTTGCTTCTGAAGCCGAACACTCCTGCGGAACAAAGTCGTCTGTGGTGTCGAACATCCTATTGCCGAAACGCAGGAATTTGTAATCGTTGTTCTTCTGCAGCAAAAGCGAAGCTCTCACCACATTAAGGTGGATGCCGGGGCAAGACAGAGGGCTGCTCGCCCCGAGTGCTGTTGTTGATTTGATGGGCCAGTTGCTGCGGCGAGCATCCCGCTATTCTTTGAGTGTCAAGCACGACCTTGTTTCTTCCGTAAGGGAAAAGGCACTGCGCCTCAGTCTGTGCGGTTGACTTGTTGGTAGTGTTGCTGCGATTATCTCTGACTGTAGTTCTGCGCCTCAGTATATATGTGTCTGACCAGGTAGTGTGTGCTGCTGCGATTATTTGTGGCTTTAGAGCTACTCCTAGAGAGAGCAGCTGCTAGGTGGCACGTGCCCAGCTACTAGTTAGCGTGGACCTGACCGTCGCTCCTGCTGAAGCAAGTTCACTCCGCTGCTGCCCCACGGCCTCCATCCACGTGGCGCTGTACCCACCGTGGCTGCCACAGCAGGTCCTGAACTGCTGCAACTGGCTGCGCGGGTGAGGCTGCAGCTAGGGACGCGTCGCGTCTGCGAAGGACACTGTGAGCAAATGAAGCGCAGAACAGAGCAGCAGGTGAAAGAGAAAGCCCGTCTACTACAAGCAACTGACGCCGCTGGTAGCGCAGCTACCCTGCAAGAGTCCCGCCTGCTACGTCGCTGATGTGGCGTCTGCTCGCGCCATTCCCCAGGAGCACGTGCTGCCAGTGCCAGTGTGATGCCATTCACTGCAGCAGGGACGCAAATCTTTTGGGGGATCATGTCTGCTGCCATCACCCCGGCGTCGCACCTGCCGCTCGTGTGCCCTCTACCACCTGTAAGTCGGTGGGTTTCTGCTGCAGTTGTCGCGGCCCGCTCTTCTAGTCACGTTCTGTCGCTGTTGTTCTCACCTGCTGCTACGTGCGCTAGGCAGTGTTCCTTCCGGTTGCTATTGCCGTTCCTCCTGCTGCTCGGCAGGGTCTTCAAGTCCTGACGCTACAGCGACAATTGGAAATGCTGCCCTTTGGTGTCTACTGGTGGTTGCTGCTGATGGGCCCGCGGTACTGTGTTGTCCGTCGGTGGCCCTGTGCGCTTCCATCATCCCCTCAGCCTGTGTCTGCTGGCGCAGCCAGATAGCAGTGCTCCTCCACGTGGTGTTGCTGTGTCTGCGTGCGTTGATGTCGCCACTGCCGCTGCCCCTGCTCACATTTTGCTTTCCGATCGTGTTGGGGATGGCCCAGCTGCTCCATCAGAAATGCTCTGACGGTTGCATGATTTGTCTTCTTAGCTTTCATTGCAGCACTCACGATGTGGACCTCCTCCTGCCTCGGTGGAACGTGGTCACCAGAAATATCTACGTGGAAAGACGCGCTTAGCTACATATCGATGTGGACACCTGTAAAAGACGGTGGCTTCGTGCTGAGGGTCCAGCTACGTAAACGTAGTCACCGTGTGCAAAGGTAGGTTTATTCGAACACACTTTTTTGCGGTAGCGGACTGGCAGCCAAATGCGTGCGCGTGTGTACGTGTTTATGTATCTGGTTTTCTGAAAACAGTGCCCCTAGCCGGTCGGAAAGCCTGTACGAAGGAAGGACAGGATCCTTGCAGGAGGCGGACACATAGACGGGCACATACCCCAGCAGCGTAAGAAGTAACAGAAGTCAGTCCCGCTGCGGGTGCCCCTACCGAGAGGGCCGCAACCCACCAGCTGCATGTAGTGGGGTATCGAGTGAGTTTCCAGTCGCAGTGGAGGTGGCCGGAGGACACGGCACAACTTTTAACAGGAGCAGAAGTAGGATTAGTGAAACGCCGCCGTGCAGCAAGATCGTACCGCAGTGAAGCAGCAGTCGAGCAACCGCGCGCGTAGCAGCACCGCGCCGCACACAGAGAAGCAGAAGATGATGCGGAGGGGTCCTGCAGCTGCTGCGAAGCTGTGCAGAGAGAGAAACATCACCACAAAGTCGCAAGCGCCCCTATCACCTGCATCATCGTGGTGCCAGCGGAGCAAGCGGGGGCGACAGCAGCGAATACCGGCAGCAGAGAGTCAACTCTTTCGCGTGTCTTTTCGTAGCATTGGCCGCAGCTCTACGCCCGACTATTGTTAGCCACAGGGCTTCCGGTGCATATGCGCGTCGGGGAAACTGCTACTGGACAGCAGCACCACCAGTGAGGAAGACGGACTGCAGCAGCAGGGGGCGAGCTCTGTCAGTGTATGCAAGAAAGACTAGTAGAAAGTCGCTTGGGCAGGGCACGACAGCGGGTAGCAGTACCAGCAGAGGAGCTGCAGCAACAGCAAAGTCCACAGAAGCCACCATAACCGCGCGACTCGCGTCAGTCGCAATAGCAGGGACAGCACGCTCAGCATTGAAGCGGGAAGGGCAGGGCGGGACCCGCAGCAGCAGGTGGGGCTCCACAACTCGCTACAGGGGGGGGCACCACCAGGAACAGCCAGGTAGGACGGGAACACTGACAGACCCCCCGTGAACAAGCAGAATCGTACGCGCTGACCGACGATAGGGGCGCCACTACATACCAGTTAAACTCGAACCTGCAAGGACAACCACCAGCCTCACCGGCAGCAGAAGCAGGAGGGAGGCAGCTACTACCGCAGTGCACCAGCAGTAGATGTTGCTCTTGTAGTCGAGCCGCAGCAGCGGACGTCGCGTGGCATTGTTGTACCAGCACAGCCAGGAGGTCGCACTGGTTTGTATGCGGGCTGACCGGAAGGACGGAAACAGCAACACGAACAGTCGCAGCACCACCAGCCATGCTAGCAGGGACGAGGGCAGCAGGGCCAGTTTCAGCAGCCGGACGTGAAACCGCAGGCAGCAGGGCAGTGTGGCTGGAGCACCGAGAGCTGCTACTGCAGCACAGCTGCAAAGGCGAAGCAGAGAAGAGGGCCGCGCCGTAGGCGGCAGCGGCAGCAGACGCAACCCAAGTCGCAGGGCCAGCAGCAACAGCGGTGGTGGCGGCGCAGGGGGCAGCAACAGCAGCAGTACAAGAAGCCAGAGCCACGGCTGGAGCAGCAGCCGTGTCATAATCAGCAGCAGCAGCAGCGTGAGCAAGGCAGCAGGAGCAGCAGCGGAACAGAGCAGGGGTACCAGCGGAAGCGCAGCAGCGGCACGAAGAAGAGCAACTCTCATAATGACGCAGCATGTGATTTCAACGTGGGTGACGTGTCCGTATTTTTTTCATGCCGTTTACCGGTTCGCAACGCGTTGTTCTGTGACAGAACGAAGTGAAGCAGCCCAAGCATTTTCGGCTGTTCCCCTGGCGCAGCGCGGGCCCCTGGCCACAGCGGTTACTAGCGTCCGGCATATCGTACTTCTCTCCCCAGCAGGAGGACGACTCCTTCTCTCCCAACTTTTTCCTGGTGCCTCTGTACTGTTGCCCTCCTGCCTTTTCGCCACTTCGTCCATCTCTCGGGTCTCCTGCGACTCCGCAGGGGTGACTTGCCGGCTGATGCATGCCCTTCCCTCCACTGTTCCCCACTGGTGTCCCTGCCGCATTGTTGTAGAAGTGACTGCGCGTGGCACTCCAGGACCAGGAGCAAAACCCGAACACCGGCAGCAGCAAGGGCAACCGTCGCGCCGCTGCAGCCGTAGCAGCAGGAGTTCAACCAAGAACTGTAGCGGCCGCAGGAGTTACGTAGCCGTTACCAGCGGAGCAGCAGCATCGACAATCGCAGGCCAAGGAGAGCAGTGGCCGCGGCACCCACCACGGCAGCAGCAGCAACAGCAGCGACACCCGCCGCAGTGAAGCCGACAGAAACCCAACTGCAGCGTCATCTCTTGCCGTCCGTGCCGCCGCAACGGGAGGAGAAGCAGCGGCGCCAGCAGCAGTAGCAGGCGGACTTCTCTGTAAGCAACGGCAGTTGCGGCAGGAGGAGCTTGGCAGCGGGCGGGTCCGAGCAGGAGCAGTACTACTCACTGCAGAAGGTCGACGACAGAGGACCAGAGGCAGTCGAAACACGTCGGCAGGGGTAAGCGCCGTGCAGCAGTGCTGCTTCTGTACGTGTTTTGCGGCGGGAGGGCGGCGGTCAGTCGCAGCAGCAGCCCGAGCACGTTGTAGCGGGGGAAAAGTTTCTGCGACAGCAGCAGCGCAGCACGTCCAGCAAAAAAGGACTCACAGCAGCGACAGGGGTGTGTGAAGAAGGTCGCAGCAGCAGCACGAGCACGTTGTAGCGGAGGACGAGTTTCTGCAACAGCAGCTGCGCAGCACGTCCAGCAGGAGCGACTGCACCAGCAGCAGCAGGAGCCGAAGGCACGTCACGGTGTGTAGATGACAGCAGCATCTTACGCGAAGGAGGCGTCGCGCTGTCACAGCAGTGCTCTGCGCAGGGGGTAGACCGGCCGCAGCCGGACAGTCAACAGCGGGGACGGCAGGAGAGGAGCAGCAGCGCCAGTTTGTGCGGCAGCAGTGACGGCACGTGTCCTTCAACAGCAGCAGCAGCACATGTAGTAGTGGGGCGCGTGGAGCGGTAGCAACCGGGGCGCAGGAGTGGAGCAGCACTGCAGCAGCCGGAGCAGGAGGGATACTGCAGCTGCTGTGTATGTATACGTCAGCGCTGCAGCAGTAGAAGCAGGAGCGATACAGCAGCTGCTATGTATGTATACGTGGGGTGTCCATTCCCGACGTAATGTATACGTGGACATACTTGTGCCCGTTTTACGGTATAGAGAGCAAAGGTTTACACGTACATATATGTATATTTTGTGTGTAGTGGGCAACTGCTTGATGTATACAGAATTGTCCTGTATTTGACACATATGTAGTAGATACCCACACGCATTCTCCTATGTTGCTGGTACACACGTACACATATATGTATGCTGCATTAGACACACCTACTGTTCTATAGGAACTGTCTGCATACATATATATGTATGTTGTGGTATAGCCAAGTACTCCTTTATAGAGATTGAAGATCTACAAATATTGTATATGCTGCGATATGTGCGAGTGTCACTCTATACAAGCCGTACATATACACATATATATGCAGCGCTATAGAGGAGTAGGGTCGTGGAGAAGCTTTACGTATACATGCATGTATGTAGATATATATGTGTGTGCTGCGTGACGTGCTATATTACAGGCATATACATCTGTACATACCCGTTCTCCATATAACAAAGCTTGTGTGTAGAGCTACATATAGGAGTTTAGAGAAGTTCTAGGCATATATATATATGTATGTGTGTGTAGTATATAACGTATACTTGTAGAAGTACATATACGAAGTAGAAAGTATAGGCATATGTATAGAGTATGTAGTATATCACCTACTTGTGAAGATATAGGGGCTGCCCAGGCACACATATATATGCTGTGTGTGCGTGTCTCTCATGTATGTAGCTTATTACGCCCCCACGCATATAGTAATGTAGTGTGTACAGGGGACAGCTTGTGAGTAGAGACATACATATCACCGTATAGAAGTGGTAGAGATATGCATATATGTCTACATATATCCATATATATATGCGTAGACATGCATATATGTTATGTGTGGAAACCGGAGAAAGTACGTATTTCCACGTGTATCTACCTATCTATATATGTATATGCATAGATATGTATGTATTCTATGGGAACGGCAGGTAGACGTATGTCTACACATGTCTACGTATATATATATATATATATATATATATATATATATAGGGACGTACATA